>CM040119.1:6032194-6451426 GCA_022559845.1 Amorphophallus konjac
CGCGCTGGATCGGTCGATCCGGGCCGATCTTGGCCTATCCGGCCCGATCCCATCCTTGGATCAGGAAAGGTGGGATCGAGATCGGGAACAGATCGAATCGACCCAAAACCGATTAAATCAACCGATCAGATCCGATTCTGCTTCCTTGGTTGGTACAACAAAATTATATTAAAGTAAAAAGAAGGGATATACAAGTGTAATCAGTGTACCCTCAAAAGATCCCTAAAACAAATGTCATCACACCAAGGTGATGTGGCACCCACTGTCTACCTAATAAAACCAAAATGGAAGCATTTTGTGAGTGAACTTTACATAGAGTCAAAGCTCACTCTCTCCAAAATAAAAGATACAATCATGTCTGCAGCTCTAGCTTCCTTCTTGAAGATTCTATTATTTCTTTCTCCCCATAAGCCCCAAAAGATAGCATGGAAAATGAGCCACCAAATGTGCCTGTCGCCCTTTAGAGTTTATCTCCTATGCCATAGGTGGATGAAGTGATGCACATTATCCTAAATAAAAATGACACCTATGAATCTGCTCATCACATGTGTCCATATCTCCTTAGAGAAGGAACATCCTGCAAAGAGATGGTCTAGTCAGGGTTTTACAAACCAGTCCAATACGGGGCGAACCACCGTACCGGACCGTACTAACCGAAGACCGGTACGACCAGTCTATAGTACGCAACCGGTATGCTACTTATCTTCTTTTAAATATTATGTATATTATTTTATGTTAAATGTGTCTTCATATGTAATTTGGTTCGGAGCGTTCCTTTGGAACGTTGCAACCAGGGTTCGAAACCCGTGAGTTGCACCATTTTCTTGATTTTTTCATTGTTCTTTAGAAAAAATAAGCCAAAAAACTCATGACCATTGTGAGATTTGAACCATTTACCTCACACATAACTAACACACTCACTGACCACTAAGCTACACACAATTTTTTGTTATATTTTACTATAACATATATTTATTAAATAATTCTTCATTCTTGGCACATGGCGATACGGTGCGATATCGTACCGGCAAAACACCGATACAACTGGTACGACTGGGCCAGCAAACCTTGGGTCTAGCGACTCTTCCTCATCCCCACAAAGCACACACATTGTGGGAATTCCTGTCATGAATGTGGCCAACCTATCACAAGTGGGTGACCGTCCATGTGAAATCCTCCATATAAACAATTTCACTTTAAGTGGGCTCCTAGGGTTCTAAATGTGTGATGTCAAACCACGTCTACACCACCTGAAATAAGATTATATGCTGAGTGTTTAACTTACGGAATAACATACTAAAGATAAGGAATAAAATCGTTGTTCAAAATGAAAGAATGACCGTTCGTTTATTGAACATATGCACACATAAGTTGGCTATAGCAAGAGCATCATTTATTCCATGGATTAAGTTTATCAGATGATTAGGGTTCGAATACTAGACAATTCCCCACCGACCACAGCCAATGTTTATTGACATTGATATGAGCCCGAATACCCTTGATTAATTGTCAAAGAAAATCGTTAACCGATACAGCATCAGTCGCGATGCTGAAGGCATAACCGAAGGTGCCATGCCATACAAGGATGGCAGTACCAGTTTCGGTATCGATTTCGCCCAAGACCGAAACCGAAACGTACCGATTTCGGTTTCGGTTTCGGAAGAAACCGGTTCAAAAGATTCAAAAAATGCAAAAAATATAGTGAACACGTCCAGTTTCGGGCCGAAACAGGTGAGTTTCGGCCCAAACCGGTATCGATTTCGCCCGAAACCATTAAAAAAATTAAAGTTTCGGACTTGCTACAGTAAGCAGGTCCGAACTCGTTTCGATATGAGCCGAAACGTATCGATTTCGGCCGATACTGCCATCCATGATGCCATATGATGTGATGTCAACTGTCGAAAGTGTTTAGGAACTTTAGAAAGTTTCGCAAACTCGTCTGATGTTGTTATGTGGATTGTGGTGCTTAGTGACCTCTGTACCCATTGAGGATACACATGTAATTCCTAGGTTAAAGCTAACTAGGGCATATGCTTAACACCATGTTCACAAAGGGAGTACTCGTAGTCCCGTGGGATTGGAACTATTTGTTATCGCAAAGGAATATTATTTGTTTGCCATTTGACCTCTCGTCGAGGCCCAGACTCTTGTGACTATGGAGGTGTCGATTAAGGTTGGGTGAGTTTGAAGACTCTTTTAATAGATGAGGTCAACTCAATATCAACATCCATCGTCATTTAATCATGATATAAGACGTTGTCTTATGACGGGAGCATTCAGGCAATTTCGGAAACCCGCAGGATCATACAGCCACAACATGTTCTTGTAAATCATTGAAGAAAAATAGGACATTGTTACACCATTTGTAATTACAAGGTTTTTTCGGCGAGTTCTCGAATTGTACAAGACCCTTTCCCTTAGAAGATCAGGGCTTATACACATTTTCCGGGTATGTCCCGGACCTTTACACAATTACAAGGCTTATAAGGGCCTTTTTACAAAATTAGAAGTTTGGGGAGACATGACATCATTTCCCCAAGGGAATACATAAATAACATGAGCTACAAGGGTATTGTGCTGCATATGGGCCAAGAGAGGCACTCTGTTTATGACATACCCTCACAACACCAGCGCACCACCGCACAGCCATGAACAAAACCTATAAGATGGGCCTTCAGAAGCACAAGCACAATCCTCTGCGCTCTCCTTCTCTCCTGCGCTCTTCCTTGCGTTCTCTGTGCCGCCTAGGTCCCACTAGGGGGGTATTCATAGAACCCATAGGCGGTTACAGGTTGATCCAGTCCAACCATGGCCATCTAGGGCCTCTAACCGATCCAAGTACCCCACTTTGGGTCTTTAACCAGGTCAAATACCCCATTAGAGGGTTCTAACTGGACTAACTCAGCCAAATGGGGGGTATATAGGGTATAACCAGTCCAAATCCCCCAATTGTGGGTTGGATCCAGTCCAAACCCCTCAATTAGGGGTGGATCTGAACCAAACCCCCCAATCGAGGGTTGGATCCGGTCCAAACCCCCCAATTGGGGGTGGATCCAGTCCACAACCCCTTGATGAGCGAAAGAAGGGGGTCAACCCCTGTAGATGACTTTTCCATTGTTCACCCAACCCATAGTTTGGTACTTAGTCCACGTGAGAAGGGGATTTTTTCAAGTTTTGCTCCCCTGCCGTAAGGGAATTCCTAGACATGGGAGTCCACTACAAGCGGCTTTCGTTGTAATTGTTGTTACTGTTGTAACTGTCGACATTATCGTTGAAGTAATTGTCGTTGTTGTAGTCGATGTTGTCGTTGTTGATGCAGTGACGGTTGTCGTTGTTGTTGCAGTGATGGCCATCGTTGTTGTCGCTATCCTCATCTTCCTTTGGCACGACTGGACTTTTAGGCTGAGCTCCACCAAAGCCAACCACATTGTCAATGGAACAGATCTCATTCAGAACTCAGTTGGCTGGGAGGCATATGAACAACCCACCTAGATGTTACCTTTATGGCCTTGAAGAAGATACCAAATTTCCACGCCTTCACGCCATTGTAAGCTTTCCGCCCACCCACCTGGGTCGTATTGCCAATTTTTTCATCGTGGGATACCTATTAGACGACAAATCCATGATACAACCGGCCGGCCTTCAACCCTCAAGTGGGGCTTAATTGGGGGTAACATGCCCTTTTGAGGTTTTAACTAGGGTAGAATACCCCTTGTGAAAACTTAATGAAGGTAAAATCTCATAACCCAGGGCTCCATCCGGTCCAAAAGGCCCAACCTAGGGCATTGACCGGTCAAAAGTCCCCTAAGAGGGGTTAATCCGGTCCAACACTCTCATTTGAGGGTTGGATCCAGTCCAAACCCCTCATGTGGGAGTTGGATCCGGTCCAAACCCCCTTATGGAGAGTATGGGGGCGGCCTGTACAAATAGTCTCCCTTACTATTCATTTACTTCACGTGGAAGAAGGGAAAACGACGTTTCCCACGTGTGTATGGTGCTTTGTGTCTTGTTTGTGGCTCCATGACCATTTATTACGTGAAAGGGCTCCATTTTCTCAAGTTTTTGCCCTCCTCGCTAATTTTACTCACTACGTGAGTTGCAAAATATTAACCCCTTGCGGAATTTATTTATTGTGGGTATTTCGGTCATTCCACATACCCGACGAATTTTTCTCAAGGCACGTGCGTGTCACCCGACATTGAAACATCACGGACTTTTGTGTCTTCTCGTGTCCACCACTGAATTTAAATTTTATTTTCCCCTAAGTGCGTTAAGGGAAAAATAAATTGGTTCAACACCGAGCTGACTGAAAATTTTTCTTTCTTGTCCCATCTCCACCACCACGTATCAATCATGTGGGCTTCCAGGGTAAACTATAGAAGCAAAGAGAGGAGTTTCTCCTAATGTTCAATCTTCTCCACTCTTAGGTTTCTTCTAAAGGATGGAGACCCAGTACCTCCTGATTGTTGTGACTCAAACACCTGGGAAACTGATGTCGCCAGTGCAGAGACAGTGGCAAAGAGTCATGGAAAGATTTCCTCTAGCCTCTCTTTGGTATCGATTTATCTCGGGGTTAGCTCTAAGTTAACTTCGGGATAAACTTTTTTGTGCTTTGGTAAGGAGTTAGTGTTAGTCGGGTTAGGTTAAGGGCTAACTCAAGGATATTCCTGAGTTTTGAAATCCACACCCAAAGGTGGGTTAAGGTGGGTTAACCTCCTACCTCAATAAATGCTCAATTAAATGTGTCTCTCTCTGGTAATAAATACTTTTTCTCTCTCTCATTATTATTAGGTTAACCTACTATTTACCAAATCATACTAGATTAAAATTAGGTTAGCCCACATCCTTACTCCCCGATTAACTACCCTCCTACCAAATCAAAAATGGGTTAATTCCGGACTACTTTAATCGGGTTGACTTAACCCATCTTTAGCCTAACTCTATACCAAAGTCACCCCTAGGGTATAGTGACCACAACACCCATCTTTCCAGAACATACACTTATGTCCATTCCCTAGGCTAACCTATGCACTCACAACCATGATATCTCTACACAGTCCAATACCCCTCCAAATGGGAGCAATATTATGCTGAGAGGTCGGGGCTAAATCCTAGTCCCTAACTCTCCACTCATACCTCTGCCAGATGACTTGCAGCCATAGTCTATCATATGCATAACCCAACTTCCATATCCCTTGATTAAAGTCTCTAATGTTCCTGATGCCTACGTCATCCATCTCCTTTTTCTTATAAATTCTACCCCAAGCTATATCATGCCACCTCTTACTCCTATCTCCACTGCTATGTCAAAAGAATCTTACTTGGATAGAATCAATCTTCCTCACAACCCTAGAAATCTGGAAGATGGAAAGGTAATATATGAGCATGCTATTCAACACCGATTTGCAAAGCACAAACCTCCCCCCATATGAGAGAAGTCTTGTCTTCCATCCTACCAGTCTGAACTCATATCTCTGAATCACACTATGCCAATCCCTACAACGTATGACCCCTGGCGACAGCGACTGGCCCAAGTAAGAGATTGGAAAATCTCCTATGTGACAACCTAGGTTGAAAGCTACTCTCCATAGATGTTTGTCATTCATGTTGATCCCCACAATCTGACTCTTACTAAAATTCACCTTCAACCCACGAACTTCCTCTAATAACTCCAACATGAGTATAGTAACATATAATTGCCTCTCTCCTTCTACTAGAAAGATAATGGTGTCATCAGCTTACTGTAAGTGAGTGATGTGTAAGCTATCAACTCTAGCCTGGAAGCCCTTGATCAACCTTTGTGCCTCGGCTCTCAACTACATCCTACTTAGAATGTGTGCAACAAGAACACATAGTAGAGGGAACATCGGGTCTCCCTCTTAGAGGCCCCTGCCACTATGAAAATATGATGAACGTTGTCATTAATCAAGACTTCAAATCTAACTGATGTAACACAATCCCGGATCCATCCGATTAACTTGTCATTAAAACTCATCTTAAAACTCATCTTATCCAGCACATCAAATAAATATAAAATATGACATCAAAGACATTTAAAAAATATATCACATAATACAAACGAAAAATGAATTCTCACCTCAAGTAGACATGACATTAGAGCCTTCTCTTTACCAATATTATACTTCACTATCACATTAGCATTTCTTTTACTACATTATTAAACAATTAATATTCTCTTCATGTAACACTAAGATCAGAAACATTGAGAAAGACTATAGATTCTCCAATAAAGATAGAGGGAAAAAAATAATGTGCAACTTACCATCATTGGTCAGACGTGAGATAATTTCATGATATATGACTATCAATGTATTTTGGCCATTCTTTGATGAACCTGCACACCAATATATGGTTCAAGTGTCAACTATAACAGTAGCATTTTAATGAGTGGTGAAAGAGCATACAGGCCATGTTTCTTAAAAAAAATGAACACAAGGCAAACATTGGCAACATCCATAAAATGGTAAAATTTCAAGCAACAACATAATGTAGATTCTTTAGACTACATTTCTACGTTTACTTTAATAAATCGATAATGAGGAATAAGCATATATTCTTGACCCACTATTTCGATCCAAACAAAATGGGAATCCTCTAAATCCTATAACTACAAACAAGGATGTCTTTTACTTGTGCACCTCAACTTGAAGGACAAACACGTTCAACTTGATGTCACCTGAAACAAAAGAAGACAACAAATTTTTCATCACAACTTACATGTCCAAACAGTAAACATACTATGAAGATGGTTTCTATTATCGAGCACAACAACTCTTTGAATCTGAAGCTAACTGCATTGTGAAAACTCCATGCAAAACAATGCTAAGCTAACATTCTTAAGTATGTCCAAGCACCCAAATTACAGAAGCAGTTTCATGGAGCAAGAAGTGGCATATCTTAAGAATGAATAATCATGTTTGCCTCTAGTTCCTAGAGTGAACACCATAGCTGTCAAGGCTACCCAAGGCGTTCACGGGGAGCCTAAGCACTTAGGCGATAAGGTGTCTGCTTAGGCATTGCCTAGGCGACACCTTGGCACCTATTTAAAAACCCAAAAACATATATCCCCAATATACAAATTATGAATAAGATACATGAAAAGTTATGGATTTTAATATTAAAAGTTGAGAGAGATAGAGAAAGGAGAGGGAGGAGAGAGAGAGAGAGAGGCGCACACATAGAGAGAAGGATGTTGGAGGACTGTGTGGAGTTTGATCTACCTATGACCCCGCCTCACATTGCGGAGACCCCTAGCCCAAAAAATTTTAGGAGGGTTATTATAGGCGATGCTTAGGCAGGGTGCCTTGGCATGCCTGGTCGCCTAGGCGGGCGCCTTGCTCGCCTTTCTAGGGGGGTAGAAAGGTGGGCTGGCGCCTTGGCCCCATAACGGCACCTAGTCGCCTAGGCGATGCCAACACGACCACCTTGACACTTATGGTGAACACATAGTGCATGTCAAATCTATGTCAAAAAAAGTTACAAACCTATTTTCCTTGTTACAACGCATGAACATCAAAACACAATCAAACAAAGTGAAAATATTAAATGCATACAGAAAAACCTTTAATGAAAATCATTATTTTCCAAGGCTATTTACAGACTTCTAAGCATGGCCTTGAGTTGGGAAAACTTTCTAGCTCTCTACGATGATGTTTACATAAACAAATTTACAATCAATACCCATCAAGTCATCAAGTCATCCAATAGATTCAACTGTATGGGGTTTCATTTTCAATATATGCAAAGAAGATAAAATAAAGAACTGTGGAGACCTCACATAGGGAGGTACCTCAAAGTTGTTGAAGCATTCATGAGATGATACAGCTAGGTGAAATTTATTCCCTAAACCTCTTCTTCTAGCATTATGTAATTTGAAAGGTATCACCAGCTGCTGATGCTTGACAATCTCAGTCCCTCCAAAGTCTACCCAAATGATGGAAGGGTGGGAAAGAGGAAAGGAAGTAGTAGCAATATAGATCCCAAATGTAGATAATGACAAAAATACCTACTGAAGAAAACACAGTCAAATACCTACAAATTATAATGCAAAGCTTCATGTAGAAGACGGAGACTAGCTCAAATAAATGACTTAAGAATGTGAAAAAAAATAGAAGCATTAGTGATTGGAAGTAAGCATTTCACTTTATGATTTGAAAAGGGTATCAACAGGAAGAAAAGAGAGAAAGAGGTTATGGGTGACAGAATACAATATGATGCAGAAGGATGAGTAAAAACTAATTTCCTCAAAATGAGAAGTTGCAAAGAAAAGGACAGAGGGGATAAGTGATAACAGAGAGGGGGGAGAGATGAAAGAAAAACAACAACAAGGCCGCCACATCTATTCCTCCAGGGGGAGGTGCAAAAGTCACAGAAGAGAGGCTGAACAAAAGAGAAGGGGTCTCCTACATCATAATGGACTGAAAGTTTTAAAAAAAATGCTTCCACAAGGCTCCAAAAACTACAGACAAACTTGGGCAATGAAATTATGAAATAGCATGAGAAGTGAAAGATGAAAGGGAGAAACAGAGAGGAAGAGAGAGGTTGGAAGCAAGCATTTCATGAGATGGCATGAGAAGAAGATACATGGACATCAGAAACAAATGGTATAATAAATGTCGGTGACGTGCAATGCCTAAAAAATCACATTTCTTTTAGACAGATTGAAGTTAAACTAAAAGAATCTTCTTTGACATTGAACACCAGCTACACAAAGTGATACCAAGACATGTGAATTAAATTTGTTTCTTAAATTCACCCACATGTCTACCCAATGGCCAAGAAACATACATAGGAAGATAGTTGAAATTTCAAATCTTCATGTGCTTGGAGAGCACAAAATTGACTGCCATAAAGATAAAAGAATAGACTATCCATAGCAAACCATAGCTGCCACCAATATGCAGCATGTTATAGTGCAGGCAAAATTAACTGCCGAAAAGATTACAGAACATATTACCTTAATGAAGTATAACTGATAACAATATGCTCTGATGCTAGAGAGGACATGCAGTGAACATGTTGGTTAAACAACAAAAAAAGAGGGAAACAGCGAGTGTGAAGAAGACGTTGCCTGAGAAGTTTTGGAACAGTGTAATGTACTCTTTAGTTTTCTTGTTCTTGGCTGTCAAAGGGACCTCTCCTCTTCACCTTTGATTGTAAAAAATTGGCTGCACAATTCACCATTTTTTTCTTGAAAAGGCATCCTTTTATTGTCTTATGGATTCCTCGCAATCCACAATTGCAAGCTCCTCTTCTCTTTGCTCCCATGCAGCTCTCACTCCAAGAAGCAGAAGGGTTGTGGAAAGAAATGACACCCTAGGTGTAGGTATCATTCCTTCCCTTTCTCCTTCTCTCAAGATTTCTCCCTCTTTTTTCAGCTTTTCTCAGTTCCACCCACTCTTTTCCCTTTTCTCACCTTCTCTTCTTCTCCTTTGCTTGCCCTCCCACTCTCTCTCTACTTCTCTCACCCTCTTCCTCACTAGGCTTAAGATGCACAAGGTGGGGATGCAAGATGCTCACCACTGGCCATCTCCTTATAAAGGAGGTTGTAGGTGGTAGACGAAGGAACCACCCTTCTTAGTTGGCCAAGGTGGCTGGCCCAGTAAGAGCCCAACAGCCCTTGGCCCATTGATGATCCAATATCAGGCCCAAGAGGGTTTGACTCATGAAGAGTCTAAAACTGATACACCTGGGCCCATTAATAGTCCAATAGAGGCCCAATCAATTCTGGGAATTTAACATCCCCCACACACATAAAATTCACATTTTTCTGTTTTAGCCCTGTACTCCATAAATTTATATTTGCACTTATGATTTTTTCTTAGCAAGGGTTAAGACAAGTTCAGATGTTATTACACTATCTCCCCCCCAAAAGAGGAAAAATTGAGCACTTCACATTGCATGGGAGCTTCCCCCATTCGCAAGCCCCTCTTACATATAAAACAAACTACCCTGTCAAACATTTTGGTTCCCTTCTTGAGAGTTTCACCATTTCACTCACTCCATATATTAGTATTGCATGAAGAGCCAGCCACCAAACAATGCAATCATCTTTAAAGTCTGATTTTTGGTTCCATCTCAAGAGTAGCCTCTCTACATTGTTCAGAAGCCCATGTTCACAGAGAATCTTATTACATACTGTACTCGAACCTCTTGAGCAGAGGAACTTGGGGGTTCCTCCACCGCTCTACAAAGACAACAAGAAGTCATATTATCCTCTAGTAAGCATGAAAGCAGACTACAACTAGGTAGTCTACCATGTGATATTCTCCACATGAAGATCTTCGCTTTTAGTAGGTCCTCAGGAAGCCACATATGGTTCACAAGAGAATGCTGAGTCCCATCATCCACCATAAAGTTATAGATTGGTTTGACTAAAAACTTCCATTGCTCTCACATCTCCATGTCCATGATCCACCTAGAGAAGTCAAGATTTTGACCCAGAAGAAGTAAAAGGAGTTCCTAGCTGAAAATTTTCCCCACCTCCTATGTCCCTCCCAAACAAAGGGGTGATCCTTCTCATGTAGGCCTATCATCATACACTTATGCTACCACTGCCAAAGGGATCTATGGATCTATACATAATCTATAACGTTGAGAAACCTGTGTTCCAGAGAGAAATTCTCATACTATCCATCCTTCCAAGAAACCAAAAGAGGCAATGTTCACCATCACCAAGATTGACCTGCATAGGTCTGCATTGCATCCTTAGTTTGAAAAGTACCACTCCACAAATGAGAAATGTTGTTCTGTGTGAAGGTGTCCTATCCAACTCCCTGGATCTTCTATAATACTTTCATCATATCACTTCCACTCACAGAATCATATTGTACATGCCAAGTTTCCAAAACACTTGCCATGAAGTGCCAAGTTGACAGTCATGATATTTTTAATGCCTGGCCCCCAGCAGATATTATGCCATCCCCCACTTCGCTCTCCACTCACATTTTATAAGTATACAACCTTGTACCTTGCACTAATTTTGCCATTATTGGCAAGTCCAGTATTACAAAGGTTACAAGCTTTTAAACAGAGAAGTAGATGTTTTCTTCAATTCCTAGCATGATCTGTGGACACACATCAAGATGCCTATTATTGACAACCACAAACTAAATACACAGTAGTTCCTATCACTTATTAAAAATCAAAAACAGCCATTTTAACAGACTTACTCAATTACAGAAGTTGATTGAATATAAGCTGAAGCATTTTTCATCAAAGATGCAGAATACGTCCAAATAAAAATATTCAACAAGGAAAATAGCAGTGACTAGCAACTAATGTAACACAAATCTGTGATTTCTTAAAAAAATATCACAATTGAATCGTACTCTTTCATCTCAACATTGGTTCTCACATATAAATCACGATCTATTGAAAACTCTTATAACTTTAACAAGTCATGATTTATTCATGATTTAACCACATACTTTTCAAAAATTACAACTTTGAAAGAATAATTCAACTTTACATTATAAATATTTTACTTTCTAAAGCAAACTTTTATGCATTAAAAAACTAATGTTTCTGTCACAATTTTTCCAAGTTAAAATATCTTTTTTGCTGTCTTTTCCTCGGACTCATTTTTTTCCCAGTTCCTGACTCCGTGACACCACAACTAACAAATCTAATTTAGAGTGTCCTCTGCCCATTTGACATAAACTTCCAACACTACTTATCTGGAAAAAAAAGATGATGAAAACTATATCAACATAAAATGATTTAAAATTAGCTTAGTTGCATGATAAAAAATTGCCTATATAACCATAGTCCACTTGATAAACTGGAGAAGAACAGCTAAAAAAAATCTAGAATTGGAGAGACATGGGAGGCAGGAGAGGGTTTTAGAGATAGCTAGTTTGGAGAGAAGAAAGCCGGGAGTTTAGAGATAAATGACTTGGACAATTACCATAAAAATGCACTCTATATAATTGTGGGCATGTCCCAAGAAGCTCTTGTTTATAGCACATGGGCAGCGATGTCTCCATCAATGGGCAACTGTCAACGCATTTGACGATGATTGCATTGACATATGAAAAGCCATGAACACCATCGTCATCAGGTCAAGAGTCAATCAAAATTTAAATGTGCATCAAGATCTCAATTCAAACATTGACAAATCATATCAATTAAGAAGTAATAAAGGTAGGAGTTTGTAATAAAATGTCTTAACAAATAACCATACAACGAAGCACACCATTACTACACCAATAATCTCATCATCAAGAAACTACGATTTTTTTTTTTTGCCAGGATCGACAATCATAAACAGGTTGGCAACCAAAATGAGATGATAACTTTGACGTAGAAGGCATTATCCGGAATGGTGATCCTCAAACATGGGGTTTCAGCGGAAAGACGAAGCTCTACCGTGAATCCAGCAACTTGACTGTGGGCAAGAGGATGACGGTAGAGTGGAGGCAGCGCAGGGCAACGACTTGGAGGAGGCGGACTAACGCGTGCGGCGGCTAAGTAGAGGAGGCATGCCGCAGAATTCAGGTGGCGTGCGGCTGCCGGCAAGGAGGTGGCGGTGGCTGCATGCAGCGGTATCGAAGCGGGGCGTGCGACAACCGGCGGACTGCGGGTAGATGCGTCGTTGCTGGCGAGGTGGAGGAGGAGCAGCTGTTGGCAAGATGGAAGCGGCAAGTAGGCGTCGCTGCTCTCGGTTCCTGAGAACCATAGACGGTGTGGCGTCTTTGCCGGGGGGAAGGGGGGGTTGTGACGCGTGAGGGCATCTCTCTTCCCACCCCAAATATTTTCCCCCGCATCTCCCTCTCTCCCTCCACCTCTCTCCCCTTCCTGCGCCTCTCCTTCTCCCGAATCTCTCTCTCTCTCTCCCTCCACATCTCTCCCCTCCCCGCATCTCTCTCTTCCCTTAACTTCCCCATTTTTTTAGGGAAGAGTCCTACTCCGTTAAAATCACTTTCTAAATAAAAACAAGTCCGTAGTATTTTTTTTTTTAGGAAGCTGTCGCGCCTTGCATTCACGCACCCCGCGACAGTCGTCCGCCTCACCTCCTTGCGTCGTCTTCGCGTGTTCCTCACCGGCGGTCTTCCTCACCCGGCGGCGGCGTGTCACCCGGCGGCGGCGTCTTCCTCACCCGGATCAAGATATGCAAACCCGACGCGACACCCTCCGCCCTCCACGCCGGGCCCTCCCGCACACCGACGTCCCCCGTCCTGTCTGCCGCACAGCGACGCCCTCCCCCAGGCCCTCCGCACCGCGCAACAACCAAGCCCGCACAGCGACGCACCGCCCTCTGCCCTCCCTCTCCCCTTCTGGCGGGCTTGCACCTCTACCGGCGGCTCTGCACCCATGGCGGCTCCCCAGTACCGCCCTCAGCCCCCCCTCTCCTCTACCTTCAGCCTTGCACCGCCCTCCGCCGTCCGGCGGCCCAGCACCTCTACCGGCGCCCGTGTACAGCCCTCCGCACTCCCTCTCGCCTGTGCCCCACGCCCCCCTCTGCATATGTGGCCATGCACCACCGTTAATCCCCCGTCTCCCAGATATAATTTATTGAGTAGAGTACTACAATTACAATAAACTGAGTGTAACAGGTTTAAAAGTAATTATCAGATGACAGTTATTGACATGTTGCTGAGACTTTGATGTGAAAGTTTCTCATGTAACACGCGTAACGGGGTTTATTTTATGAATTAGTTCTCCTGCTTCTTGCATCCACAAGAGAAATAGGAGTTTTGCCCATATATTCTAACTTGTAAGAGTAGACATATCTATCCCCTGAATTCCACGAGCAGTAAACAGAGATGACAGTCACGAAGATTTACAAGAATCCTCTGACATGAGATTGTGTATATCATATGTTAGAAAGTCATATATGATTTTGTGAAATTTATTTTGAAATATAATAACATTAAAAATATGATATGATTATGTAAACGATCTAGAATGATGTTGATGATTATAATTTTTAAAATATTATATTCAAAATTTCATATTATAATTTTTTATTATTTATGAATCATAACAATCTCTATTAAATTATTACTTTAATAATTTTTAATTTACGGAGAATTATCTGTCAAACAGATCTACATAAATTTTAAATTTTATGACCCTGCTGTCAAACATGAAATGTGAATTTTCATCAATTTTAAATTTTAAATCAAAAATTATGTTTACATAATTTTTTAGATAGAAATGTATTTTAAAGAAACTATTCCCAAACGCCCTATAAATACATGTGCCCGTGTTCACGAAGAATTTTACATAAAAATTATGGTTAAAATTAATTTATAAAAATATATTTTTAAAAATATATTTTTAAAAATATATTTATAAATGTATCACTCAATTATTTTAAATAATACGTACATGTCATTTAAGTATAATTTTTTATAAATTTTTGGTCAAAAATAAATGTCTGTAAAGTAAATAAATATGATTTTTTTATATAATTTTAATTTATACAGTGATATATTTACTAATATACTTACAAGAATATTTTTTATAACTTTTTATTTAACAACAATTTTTATGTAAAAAAATCTTTATTTTATATCTAAAAAAACATGAAAACATGCGAAGAAAGATCATTCCGTGGTCATTTATATAACAACAATACGATCTTGTATAAATATAAATGGAAGAATGATAAATTTAATTTTTTATTTTAACATGTTTTATATCCAAAAAATCTCTTTCTTTTATATTACTTTTTATAGTCAGGGGAATTTTTCAACAATATTATATTATAAGTTTATTTTTATAATTATATATAACAAGTTAATAACATTATTTTATTACAATATTTACAAAAATATTCCTACCATCACCATCAATTTGTATTCTAATATAATTCTTTAGTTAATTATAATTAATCTACATCTAGATTTTAAAAATCCAAGATATCACTAATGCCTCCTAAACTATTTCTCTTTCTATATCTATACGGTCTTTTTCACTTACTCTCTCTCTCTCTTTGGAGCAATTAGTTGGTCTTCTTAAGGATATATTTATCCAAAAACTCCATAAAATGGACAGGAACATAATAGCATCTACATCTTAATTGAAGGTTAATATCATTGATATTTTTAATAATACTTTAATATAAGAAGATTATAAAAATAATTTAAAATATATAAACATACAAATAAACTTATAAAAGAGTTTTTTAATAAAAACACAAAAATATATTTGGTTACTTCTATCAAACATATATTTTCTCATTTTTTCATGTAAGCATACATTAATAACCATGATCGAAGTGTCAAACATATTTAACATATTTTATTAAAATAAATATAGTATAGAATCATTATTTCAAAGAAAAAATATGTTATTAAATATGATATTTTAAATTAAACAGAAATACTATTTAAAATAACAATTGAAAAAATTATGAACGAAATTTGACGCTTACAAAGTGTAACTCAATTAGCCAAGATGTTGACACTTTTGTGGACACATTTTATTTTGTAGAACCTCTATCACATAGGCATCTCCATGCATCCTGTTCTTATTTGATCACCTTCAAATCAAAGTTTTCCATATAAAAATAATAAAATCTCAAAACAATTTAGTAAATAGATTACACACCAACTTAGAAGTTATTATCATCAAGTAGGTAGAGTTAACAAAAAGGTATTCATAGTTTTATTTTCCTTTTCAAAAATGAAATATTGAAAATGGCAGCTTCACATTTGAATGTTGTTACTTGACATCATTGTAATAACTAATAACTTCAGAAGATGATTATTTTCAAAATGCTTCTCCTTTTGAAAAATATGAGGTGAAATGCAAGAACTGCTAGAATCCAGAGACAATGTGCATTTACGTGATAGGTGCAGTGACAATAAATTTTTATTTTTTGTGATTTGAAAGGTGTAACAACTTTACAACTTTCATTACTTTATAAGTTAACACTTCCAAATAAGAAATTAGGTTAAATGGGTCCAACAAATGCTAGATTCAATCAATAGTCTTGATCACAACTGTAAGAACCCAAATTTGTATATCTAAGAGCTCATTGGACTGAGTTGATTAGGCCCTATAGATTCAACCCATTAAGTTTTCAAGCCCAATACTGAGTTTTATATCATTTTTTTTAGGTAGAAGTGTCCAATTAATGTGAAACTTGAACCATTAAAAAGGTCATAAAGCTAGCTACAACCTTTATGTTTACAACTTGTTGAGATGGGGTCATTCGGTCGGTCAAAAATGACCCACAAGGTAAACTGATATGTGTAATTGGAACAATCACAACAATTAAGAGACTGCCACTCTGGTTTAAGATGACTTGATAAGGGTGATGATTGAGTAATGGGGATATGTTTAACCATTGTTAGAGGCTTGACCACTGTTAGCCAACCTAATTAAGGTAAAGGGTCAAGTGGCATTTGGGTTCATATAGTATTGATTCCCCACGAGGAGAGGTAGCAAGAGAAGGGGTTTATATGAATGAAACATTACCAAACTTTGCATGGGGAAGAAGATTGTAGAATGACATGTGTCTTACATTATAAATATTTTACTTTATAAAGCAAACTTTTATGCATTAAAAAACTAATGTTTCTGTCACAATTTTTTCAAGTTAAAAGATCCTTTTTGCTGTCTTTTCCCCGGACTCATTTTTTTCCCAGTTCCCGACTCCGTGACACCACAACTAACAAATCTAATTTAGAGTGTCCTCCGCCCATTTGACATAAACTTCCAACACTACTTCTTATATGGAAAAAAAAGATGATGGAAACTACATCAACATAAAATGATTTAAAATTAGCTTAGTTGCATGATAAAAAAATGCCTATATAACCATAGTCCACTTGATAAACTAGAGAAGGCCAGCTAAAAAAAATCTAGAATTGGAGGGACATGGGAGACAAGAGAGGGTTTTAGAGATAGCTAGCTTGGAGAGGAGAAAGCCGGGAGTTCAGAGAGAAATGACTTGGACAATTATCATAAAAAGGCACTCTATATAATTGTGGGCATGTCCCAATAAGCTCTTGTTTATAGCACATGGGCAGCGATATCTCCATCAATGGGCAATTGCCAACGCATTTGACGATGATTGCATTGACATATGAAAAGCCATGAACACCATCGTCATCAGGTCAAGAGTCAATCAAAATTTAAATGTGCATCAAGATCTCAATTCAAACATTGACAAATCATATCAATTAAGAAGTAATAAAGGTAAGAGTTTGTAATAAAATGTCTTAACAAATAACCATACAACGAAGCACACCATTACTACACCAATAATCTCATCATCAAGAAACTACGATTTTTTTTTTGGCAGGATCGACAATCATAAACAGGTTGACAACCAAAATGAGATGATAACTTTGACGTAAAAGGCATTATCCGGAATGGTGATCCTCAAACGTGGGGTTTCAGCGGAAAGGCGAAGCTCTACCGTGAATCCAGCAATTTGATCGTGGGCAAGAGGATGACGGTAGAGTGGAGGCAGCGCAGGGTAACGACTTAGAGGAGGCGGACTAACGCGTGCGGCGGCTAAGTAGAGGAGGCATGCCGCAGAATTCAGGTGGCGTGCGGCCGCCGACAAGGAGGTGGTGGTGACTGCATGCAGCGGTATCGAAGCGGGGCGAGTGACAACCGGCGGACTGCCGGTAGATGCGCCATTGCTGACGAGGTAGAGGAGGAGCAGCTGCTGGCAAGATGGAAGCGACAAGTAGGCGTCGCTGCTCTCGGTTCCTGAGAACCATATGCGGTGTGGCGTTTTTGCCGGGGGGAAGGGGGGTCGTGACGCGTGAGGGCGTCTCTCTACCCACCCCAAATATTTTCACCCACATCTCCCTCTCTCCCTCCACGTCTCTCCCCTTCCTGCGCCTCTCCTTCTCCCGAATCTCTCTCTCTCTCTCCTTCCACATCTCTCCCCTCCCCGCATCTCTCTCTTCCCTTCCCTCCTGACACTTATAATAGGGTGTTTGGGAATGTTTTTTCTCATTTTTTTCTCTTAAATTTAAAAATAGAAGTAGAGAATCCACTGGAGAAGGCTCCCCTGCATCGCCCTCAGCCCCCCCTCTCCTCTACCTTCAGCCCTGCACCGCCCTCCACCGGCCGGCGGCCCAGCACCTCTGTTGGTGCCCCTGTACAGCCCTCCACACTCCCTCCCGCCTGTGCCCCACGCCCCCCTCTGCATATGTGGCCCTGCACCACCGTCAGCCCCCCCGTCTCTTAGATATAATTTCTTGAGTAGAGTACTACGATTACAATAAACTGAGTGTAACGGGTTTAAAAGTAATTATCAGATGGCATTTATTGACATGTTATTGAGATTTTGATGTTAAAGTTCCTCCGGTAACACGCGTAACAGGGTTTGTTTTATGAATTAGTTCTCCTGCTTCTTGCATCCACAGGAGAAATAGGAGTTTTACCCATATATTCTAACTTGTAAGAGTAGACATACCCAGCCCCTGGACTCCACGAGCAGTAAGCAGAGATGGCGGTCACGAAGGTTTGCAAGAATCCTCTGACATGAGATTGTGTGTATCATGTACTAACTAGCCATATATGATTTTGTGAAATTTATTTCGAAATAGAATAACATTAAACATATGAGAGGATTATGTGACTCCCTATAATGACGTTGATGATTATAATTTTTTAAACATTATATTCAAAATTTCATATTATAGTTTTTTATTATTTACGAATGATAACAATCTCTATTGAATTGTTACTTTAATAATTTTTAATTTACGGAGAGTTATCTGTCAACCGGTCCACATAAACTTTAAATATTATGACGATGCTGCCAAACAGGAAGTGTGAGTTTTCATCAATTTTAAATGTTAAATCAAAAATTATGTTGACATAATTTTTTAGATAGAATAGATTTTAAAGAAACTCTTCCCAATAAGTATATATGTATGTGTTCACGGAGAATTTTACATAAAAATTAAGGTTAAAATTAAATTTATAAAAAATATTTTTAAAAATATATTTATAAACGTATCACTCAATTATTTTAAATAATACATACATGTCATTTAAGTATAATTTTTTATAAATTTTTGGTCAAAAATAAATGTCCGTAAAGTAAATAAATATGATTTTTTATATAATTTAAATTTATACAGTGATATATTTACTAATATACTTACAAGAATATTTTTTATAACTTTTTATTTAACAATAATTTTTATGTAAAAAAATCTTTATTTTATGTCTAAAAAAACATGAAAACATGCGAAGAAAGATCCTTCCGTGGTCATTTATATAACAACAATACGATCTTGTATAAATATAAATGGAAGAATGATAAATTTAATTTTTTATTTTAACATGTTTTATATAAAAAAAACCTCTTTCTTTTATATTACTTTTTATAATCCGGGGAATTTTTCAACAATATTATATTATGAGTTTATTTATAGAAATATATATACCAAGTTAATAACATTATTTTATTACAATATTTACAAAAATATTCCTACCATCACCATCAATTTGTATTCTAATATAATTCTTTAGTTAATTATAATTAATCTACATCTAGATTTTAAAAATCCAAGATATCACTTTTTCACTCACTCTCCCTCTCTCTCTATTTCGAGCAATTAGTTGGTCTTCTTAAGGATATATTTGTCCAAAAACTCCATAAAATGGACAGGAACATAATAGCATCTACATCTTAATTGAAGGTTAACAGCATTGATATTTTTAATAATACTTTAATATAAGAAGATTGTAAAGATAATTTAAAATATATAAATATACAAATAAACTTATAAAAGAGTTTTTTAATAAAAACACAAAAATATATTTGGTTGCTTCTATCAAACATATATTTTCTCATTTTTTCATGTAAGCATACATTTCTAAACCATGATCGAAGTGTCAAACATATTTAATATATTTTATTAAAATAAATATAGTATAGAATCATTATTTCAAAGAAAAAAATATGTTATTAAATATGATATTTTAAATTAAATAGAAATACTATTTAAAATAACAATTAAAAAAATTATGAACGAAATTTGACGCTTACAAAGTGTAACTCAATTAGCCAAGATGTTGACACTTTTGTGGACACATTTTATTTTGTAGAACCTCTATCACATAGGCATCTCCATGCATCCTGTTCTTATTTGATCACCTTCAAATCAAGGTTTTCTATATAAAAATAATAAAATCTCAAAACGATTTAGTAAATAGATTGGTAAATAGACTACACACCAACTTAGAAGTTATTATCATCAAGTAGGTAGGGTTAACAAAAAGGCATTCATAGTTTTCTTTTCCTTTTCAAAAATAAAATATTGAAAATGGCAGCTTCACATTTGAATGTTGTTTCTTGACATCATTGTAATAACTAATAACTTCAGAAGATGATTATTTTCAAAATGTTTCTCCTTTTGAAAAATATGAGGTGAAATGCAAGAACTGCTAGAATCCAGAGACAATGTGCATTTACATGATAGGTGTAGTGACAATAAATTTTTATTTTCTGTGATTTGAAAGGTGTAACAACTTTACAATATTCATTATTTTATAAGTTAGGACTTCCAAATAAGAAATTAGGTTAAATGGGTCCAACAAATGCTAGATTCAATCAATAGTCTTGATCACAACTGTAAGAACCCAAATTTGTATGCCCAAGAGCTCATTGGACTGAGTTGATTAGGCCACATAGATTCAACCCATTAAGTTTTCAAGTCCAATACTGAGTTTTATATCATTTTTTTTAGGTAGAAGTGTCCAATTAATGTGTAACTTGAACCATTAAAAAGGTCACTAAGCTAGCTACAACCTTTATGTTTACAACTTGTTGAGATGGGGTCATTCGGTCGGTCAGAAATGACCCACAAGGTAGACTGATATGTGTAATTGGAACTCTCACAAAAATTAAGAGACTGCCACTCTGGTTTAAGATGACTTGATAAGGGTGATGATTGAGTAATCTGGATATGTTTAACTATTGTTAGAGGCTTGACCACTGTTAGCCAACCTAATTAAGGTAAAGGGGCAAGTGGCATTTGGGTTCATATAGTATTGATTCCCCACGAGGAGAGGTAGCAAGAGAACGGGTTTATATGAATGAAACCTTACCCAACTTTGCATGGGGAAGAAGATTGTAGAATGACATGTGTCTTACATTATAAATATTTTACTTTCTAAAGTAAACTTTTATGCATTAAAAAACTAATGTTTCAGTCACAATTTTTCCAAGTTAAAAGATCTTTTTTGCTGTCTTTTCCTCGGACTCATTTTTTCCCAGTTCCCGACTCCGTGACACCACAACTAACAAATCTAATTTAGAGTGTTCTCCGCCCATTTGACATAAACTTCCAACACTACTTCTTATATGGAAAAAAAAGATGATGGAAACTACATCAACATAAAATGATTTAAAATTAGCTTAGTTGCATGATAAAAAAATGCCTATATAACCATAGTCCACTTGATAAACTAGAGAAGGCCAGCTAAAAAAAATCTAGAATTGGAGGGACATTGGAGACAAGAGAGGTTTTTAGAGATAGCTAGCTTGAAGAGGAGAAAGCCTGGAGTTCAGAGAGAAATGACTTGGACAATTACCATAAAAAGGCACTCTATATAATTGTGGGCATGTCCCAAGAAGCTCTTGTTTATAGCACATGGGCAGCGATGTCTCCATCAATGGGCAACTGTCAACGCATTTGACGATGATTGCATTGACATATGAAAAACCATGAACACCATCGTCATCAGGTCAAGAGTCAATCAAAATTTAAATGTGCATCAAGATCTCAATTCAAACATTGACAAATCATATCAATTAAGAAGTAATAAAGGTAGGAGTTTGTAATAAAATGTCTTAACAAATAACCATACAACGAAGCACACTATTACTACACCAATAATCTCATCATCAAGAAACTACGATTTTTTTTTGCCAGGATCGACAATCATAAACAGGTTGGCAACCAAAATGAGATGATAACTTTGACGTAAAAGGTATTATCAGGAATGGTGATCCTCAAACGTGGGGTTTCAGCGGAAAGGCGAAGCTCTACCGTGAATCCAGCAACTTGATCGTGGGCAAGAGGATGACGGTAGAGTGGAGGCATCGCAGGGCAATGACTTAGAGGAGGCGGACTAACGCGTGCGGCGGCTAAGTAGAGGAGGCATGCCACAGAATTCAGGTGGCGTGCGGCCGCCGGCAAGGAGGTGGCGATGACTGCATGCAACGGTATCGAAGTGGGGCGTGTGACAACCGGCGGACTGCGGGTAGATGCGCCGTTGCTGGCGAGGTAGAGGAGGAGCAGCTGCTGGCAAGATGGAAGCGGCAAGTAGGCGTCGCTGCTCTCGGTTCCTCAGAACCATAGACGGTGTGGCGTTTTTACCGGGGGGAAGGGGGGTCGTGACGCGTGAGGGCGTCTCTCTACCCACCCCAAATATTTTCCCCCGCATCTCCCTCTCTCCCTCCACGTCTCTCCCCTTCCTGCGCCTCTCCTTCTCCCGAATCTCTCTCTCTCTCTCTCCTTCCACATCTCTCCCCTCCCCGCATCTCTCTCTTCACTTCCCTCCTGACACTTATGATAGGGTGTTTGGGAATGTTTTTTTCTCATTTTTTTCTCTGAAATTTAAAAATAGAAGTAGAGAATCCACTGGAGAAGGCTCCCATGCACCGCCCTAAGCCCCCCCTCTCCTCTACCTTCAGCCCTGCACTGCCCTCCACCAGCCGACGACCCAGCACCTCTGCCGGTGCCCCTATACAGCCCTCCGCACTCCCTCCCGCCTGTGCCCCACGCCCCCCTCTGCATATGTGGCCCTGCACCACCGTCAGCCCCCCCGTCTCTCAGATATAATTTCTTGAGTAGAGTACTATGATTACAATAAACTGGGTGTAACGGGTTTAAAAGTAATTATCAGATGGCATTTATTGACATGTTATTGAGACTTTGATGTGAAAGTTCCTCCGGTAACACGCGTAACAGGGTTTGTTTTATGAATTAGTTCTCCTGCTTCTTGCATCCACAGGAGAAATAGGAGTTTTGCCCGCATATTCTAACTTGTAAGAGTAGGCATACCCAGCCCCTGGACTCCACGAGCAGTAAGCAGAGATGGCGGTCACGAAGGTTTGCAAGAATCCTCTGACATGAGATTGTGTGTATCATGTACTAGCTAGTCATATATGATTTTGTGAAATTTATTTCAAAATAGAATAACATTAAACATATGAGAGGATTATGAGAACGAGAGATAATGACGTTGATGATTATAATTTTTTAAACATTATATTCATAATTTCATATTATAGTTTTTTTATAATTTACGAATGATAACAATCTCTATTGAATTGTTACTTTAATAATTTTTAATTTACGGAGAGTTATCTGTCAACCGGTCCACATAAACTTTAAATATTATGACGATGCTGCCAAACAGGAAGTGTGAGTTTTCATCAATTTTAAATGTTAAATCAAAAATTATGTTGACATAATTTTTTAGATAGAATAGATTTTAAAGAAACTCTTCCCAATAAGTATATATGTATGTGTTCACGGAGAATTTTACATAAAAATTATGGTTAAAATTAAATTTATAAAAAATATTTTTAAAAATATATTTATAAACGTATCACTCAATTATTTTAAATAATACGTACATGTCATTTAAGTATAATTTTTTATAATTTTTTGGTCAAAAATAAATGTCCTTAAAGTAAATAAATATGATTTTTATATAACTTAAATTTATACAGTGATATATTTACTAATATATTTACAAGAATAATTTTTATAACATTTTATTTAACAACAATTTTTATGTAAAAAAATCTTTATTTTATGTCTAAAAAATATGAAAACATGCGAAGAAAGATCCTTCCGTGGTCATTTCTATAACACCAATACGATCTTGTATAAATATAAATGGAAGAATGATAAATTTAATTTTTTATTTTAACATGTTTTATATAGAAAAAATCTCTTTCTTTTATATTACTTTTTATAATCAGGGGAATTTTTCAACAATATTATATTATGAGTTTATTTATAGAATTATATCTAACAAGTTAATAACATTATTTTATTACAATATTTACAAAAATATTCCTACCATCACCATCAATTTGTATTCTAATATAATTCTTTAGTTAATTATAATTAATCTACATCTAGATTTTAAAAGTCCAAGATATCACTAATGCCTCTTAAACTATTTCTCTTTCTATATCTATACGGTCTTTTTCACTCTCTCTCTCTCTCTCTCTTTGGAGCAATTAGTTGGTCTTCTTAAGGATATATTTGTCTAAAAACTCCATAAAATGGACAGGAACATAATAGCATCTACATCTTAATTGAAGGTTAACATCAATGATATTTTTAATAATACTTTAATATAAGAAGATTATAAAGATAATTTAAAATATTCAAACATACAACTAAACTTATAAAAGAATTTTTTAATAAAAACACAAAAATATATTTGGTTACTTCTATCAAACATATATTTTCTCATTTTTTCATGTAAGCATACATTTCTAAACCATGATCGAAGTGTCAAACATATTTAATATATTTTATTAAAATAAATATAGTATAGAATCATTATTTCAAAGAAAAAATATGTTATTAAATATGATATTTTAAATTAAACAGAAATACTATTTAAAATAACAATTGAAAAAATTATGAACGAAATTTGACGCTTACAAAGTGTAACTCAATTAGCCAATATGTTGACACTTTTGTGGACATATTTTATTTTGTAGAACCTCTATCACATAGTCATCTCCATGCATCCTGTTCTTATTTGATCACCTTCAAATCAAGGTTTTTCATATAAAAATAATAAAATCTCAAAATAATTTAGTAAATAGATTGGTAAATAGACTACACACCAACTTAGAAGTTATTATCATCAAGTAGGTAGGGTTAACAAAAAGGTATTCATAGTTTTCTTTTCCTTTTTAAAAATGAAATATTGAAAATGGCAGCTTCACATTTGAATGTTGTTGTTTGACATCATTGTAATAACTAATAACTTCAGAAGATGATTATTTTCAAAATGCTTCTCCTTTTGAAAAATATGAGGTGAAATGCAAGAACTGCTAGAATCTAGAGACAATGTGCATTTACATGATAGGTGCAGTGACAATAAATTTTTATTTTGTGTGATTTGAAAGGTGTAACAACTTTACAACTTTCATTACTTTATAAGTTAGCACTTCCAAATAAGTAATTAGGTTAAATGGGTCCAACAAATGCTAGATTCAATCAATAGTCTTGATCACAACTGTAAGAACCCAAATTTGTATGCCCAAGAGCTCATTGGACTGAGTTGATTAGGCCCCATAGATTCAACCCATTAAGTTTTCAAGCCCAATACTAAGTTTTATATCATTTTTTAGGTAGAAGTGTCCAATTAATGTGCAACTTGAACCATTAAAAAGGTCACTAAGCTAGCTATAACCTTTATGTTTACAACTTGTTGAGATGGGGTCATTCGGTCGGTCAGAAATGACCCACAAGGTAGACTGATATATGTAATTGGAACTCTCACAACAATTAAGAGACTGCCACTCTGGTTTAAGATGACTTGATAAGGGTGATGATTGAGTAATGGGGATATGTTTAACCATTGTTAGAGGCTTGACCACTGTTAGCCAACCTAATTAAGGTAAAGGGGCAAGTGGCATTTGGGTTCATATAGTATTGATCCCCCACGAGGAGAGGTAGCAAGAGAACGGATTTATATGAATTAAACCTTACCCAACTTTGTATGGGGAAGAAGATTGTAGAATGACATGTGTCTTACATTATAAATATTTTACTTTATAAAGCAAACTTTTATGCATTAAAAAACTAATGTTTCTGTCACAATTTTTCCAAGTTAAAAGATCTTTTTTGCTGTCTTTTCCTCGGACTCATTTTTTCCCAGTTCCCGACTCCGTGACACCACAACTAACAAATCTAATTTAGAGTGTTCTCCGCCCATTTGACATAAACTTCCAACACTACTTCTTATATGGAAAAAAAAGATGATGGAAACTACATCAACATAAAATGATTTAAAATTAGCTTAGTTGCATGATAAAAAAATGCCTATATAACCATAGTCCACTTGATAAACTAGAGAAGGCCAGCTAAAAAAAATCTAGAATTGGAGGGACATGGGAGACAAGAGAGGTTTTTAGAGATAGCTAGCTTGAAGAGGAGAAAGCCTGGAGTTCAGAGAGAAATGACTTGGACAATTACCATAAAAAGGCACTCTATATAATTGTGGGCATGTCCCAAGAAGCTCTTGTTTATAGCACATGGGCAGCGATGTCTCCATCAATGGGCAACTGTCAACGCATTTGACGATGATTGCATTGACATATGAAAAACCATGAACACCATCGTCATCAGGTCAAGAGTCAATCAAAATTTAAATGTGCATCAAGATCTCAATTCAAACATTGACAAATCATATCAATTAAGAAGTAATAAAGGTAGGAGTTTGTAATAAAATGTCTTAACAAATAACCATACAACGAAGCACACTATTACTACACCAATAATCTCATCATCAAGAAACTACGATTTTTTTTTGCCAGGATCGACAATCATAAACAGGTTGGCAACCAAAATGAGATGATAACTTTGACGTAAAAGGTATTATCAGGAATGGTGATCCTCAAACGTGGGGTTTCAGCGGAAAGGCGAAGCTCTACCGTGAATCCAGCAACTTGATCGTGGGCAAGAGGATGACGGTAGAGTGGAGGCATCGCAGGGCAATGACTTAGAGGAGGCGGACTAACGCGTGCGGCGGCTAAGTAGAGGAGGCATGTCGTAGAATTCAGGTGGCGTGCGTCCGCCGGCAAGGAGGTGGCGGTGACTGCATGCAGCGGTATCGAAGCGGGGCGTGTGACAACCGGCGGACTGCGGGTGTAACGACCCGAGAATCTGATTATCGGGAAGGCCCGATAACCCGAGACTCGTACCGCCACCCACGAGTCCGAAGACTCGGAAGGGTTAAAAGGATGGTGTGGAGACTACACAAGTATCACAAATAATTGCAGAAATCAAACAGTTATAATATTAAGCAGGAAATAAATTACCATTTTACATGGTCCACAATAAAATAACAACAACAGCAAGAACAGTCCACGACTAGTACAATGACAAGAAAGAAAAGTACAGCTACACGGGGCATACCCCGGCTCTGACCTCTGGCACTACCTCCGGGCACCCGCACCACGCTGCGCTCCTGACGCGCTCCCCGAAGGTGGCGCCTCACCTGAAACACGGTGAAAACAAGCAGGGAATGAGTCTCGGAACAAGACTCAGTAGGGATCACCCGAACCCTACCTCGTAAAACGAGAAACCACTACTCTAGCGGTAGGAAAGTACCTCGGAAAGGAAAGCCCTGCACTCTACAGAACTAGACCCTACGGCACGCAAACCGACACACGTGCCACGGTACGAGAAGACCGAAACCAACGGTCGAATCGTAAAACCCGAAGGTCGGAAACACACGACTGACAGTCTGACACTCCGTACTCGACAGGAGTACCACCCACTAGAAGCACAGCCGGCAGCGTCCCCTGACGTCTTACACCGCACCGCAGGTGAACCGCCTGACGTGGTAGGTCCTACCCGAGGCGCAAACACCGTACAAGTAACCACAACAAGTGACTAGCTGGGGTCACGCCCGTCGACGTGGGTCCAACCGCCCCCAACCACGTGTGCACACACAGACCACGTGTCCTAGGTCTGGCCCTCTGACCGGTTTTCCCCCGCAGCGGGACTCTGGCTAAGACGAGGAGCCTACGGTAACCGGTCCACAAACCGTCTCGAAAGGTGGGTGCCCGTACACCACTCCCAGGTGAGACCAGCACCTCGTACTGGTGGGCTACGACTAGTGGAGGGTCACTGAAGGAGTAGACTCTCGAGTCACGGAAAACGACGTCCGAAACTGACAACGTGTGGGAATCACCCCACGCACCAGCCCCGTCGCACGGTGGCCACAGTCGGAGAAAAACGGACTCACCGCCTACGGCCAAACTCATGACCAAGGCAAACGGAACCTCCGGACACCAAAGACACGGTCACGGAACTCCACGGGGTGCCCGGGACGCACACACGGCCCAAGGGGAACACCCAACAACAGCCAAATCGCGCTAGGGATACCTAGCGCGACACGGAAGAACGCGCTAGGGTACCCTAGCACAACAGGGAAGATCGCGTTAGGTCTCCCTAGCGTGACAGGGACCATCGCTGTAATGCCCCGGATTTTTCGGATCCTTTTCGTGGGCTCCGGATCTGGTTTCTCGGATTGTCCAACTCTGTTTTGTCTGAAATTTCGTTTCGGACATCTTTCGTGTTCGGATCGGTGCGATCCGGAGTCGTTTCGGAGGCCCGGAGGCGTTCCGCGGCTTTTTCCGCGTGTGTTTTTCCGATTCCCGGCGTGGGTTTCGGCTTTCCCTTCGGAACCTCGTTGCGGGTAAACCGGGCCGTTCACCAGGGCGCGAGTGGTACCGTTGCGATCGGTGCGTTCCGAGGATCGCGAGGGTGTGATTTTCTATTTTTCTGGATTTTTCCGATTTTCCGGATTTCCCTATAAATAGCTTTTCTCTCTCTCTCCCCTCTCATTTCTCATTTCTCTCCCTCTCTCTTCTCACGCTCTCTCCTCTCTCCCTCTCTCTCCGGCGGCCGACGGGGCGGAGTACGGGCGAGGCGGGGACGGCGCGGGCGAGGCGCGGGCGAGGATGGATGAGGATCGAGGCGGTGGAGGCGCGTGGAAGCTCGGCCGTGGGTTCGTGGAACGGCGAGGCTTCAACGGCGTTTTCGGCGTGGATTAGTCGCTTCGGCGCACGGTTTCTTCGGTGGAGGTAGGGTGACGGAACACCACTGCGTTCTGCTCGTTTCCCCTGCCATTGCACGTCGTTCGGCGCGGAAACAGCTGTGTTTGGGTCCGTTCTAGCGAAACTGTGGTTTTGTGGGTTTCGTAGGGTCGGTCGGGAAACGACGACGGTTTCCAGATCGGTTACTGTCAACGGATTCCTTGGGGCAAGAGCGTTCTTTTCCCCCTGATTTCGTCTCGATTGGTGGTCCCGTTGGACCGGTAGAGCTCCGAGAAGCTCGGTAACCCTTTTTGGGTAACTTCGGTAGAATCGCTCGTTTCTCGCGATTCGTGCGTCGTTTTGACTCCGGTCGGAATCCATGTGATTGCCAGGGTGGTTGTGGTTGTATCCCCTTCGTTTCGGCACGAACGGGGCGTGGAAAGGCTACGATCGGGAGACCCCCTGGGTTTACCCGCCGTGATGGTTGGGCGGTCGAACCGGGCCCGTCCATCGCGAGGGCGGTTGCCTTTGGCCCGTTCATTTTCTCTTGGTTTTGGGGTTGTGCGGTCGCACGATAGACCGCACATTTGATGTGCGGCCAGGTGAGAACCGCATGTCTCCCCCATGGACGGTTGGTACCCAGCCGTCTGTCCTTCCGTGGGCCTGTGCGGCCAGGAGCTGACCGCATATCCCAGTTGACCCTTGGTCAACAGTTTTGTGTCGGTTGGGTTGTGCGGTTTGGTCAAAACCGTTTTGACCGGCACTGGAGTAAGTCGGTTAGGTTGTGCGGACGATCCTTGGCCGCACATCCCCTTGGGCGGTCCAGCCCTAACCGTCCATCCTCCATTTGGGGTTAGTCCGATTAGAGCCTTGTGCGGCTCCTGCCTGACCGCATGTCTTTTTGAGCGGCTGTGCCCTAGCCGCACATCCCTTGAGCGGCCCAGGGTGAACCGCACATGTGCCAGTCTAACCCGGTGTTTCTGTTTTGACCGATTCGAGTCCCGGGTGTGTGGTTCTCGAACCACGTGCCGACCCGTGGCCTGACGGATGTTGTGCACGTCGTTGGGGCCAGGTGTCATGGTACGTTGGAGTCCCGGATGTAGAGTTCTCGACTCGTGTCACCGTGTGTTGACGTGCGTCATCGGTTTCTCCGAAAAGCGATCCCCGAGTGGGTCCTGCGTGAGGCCTTGGGCTGCGAGCCCAGTTGTCCAGTCTGGGGCTGGAGGCTTCCCTCTTTTCCTTGAGTTGGGCCACAGCTTGGTGGTGTGCAAGTTGCCTTGGGAATCGTGCTTCTGTGTTTTTTTCGTGTGGCCCGTGTGACTGGCCTTAGTCCTTTGCGTTCCCCTCCCAGGGAATGGTCTCGGTACTCGTGCTACAGTGGTTTTAGACCTAGAGATTGGACTAGATTGACGGCCTTGTGCTGTTGCGTACAACGGTCTTGACCCCGAGTCTTGTGACTCAAGGACCGTTGGGATTAGTGCGTCTAGAGGACTGTCCAGAGTCTAGTGACTTAGCGTCACTTGGGTTTTCTCGACTCTCGCGCAGGGTGTGTGCGCGGCTGTGGACTGTGAGTCCCGTTTCTTCTCCGACTGTGGTCATCGTGCGACGGTGCTAGTACGTGGGATGGTCCCCGTACTTTGTCGGATGCGGACGTTGTTTTCCGTTGACTTGAGAGTCTACTCCTTCAGTGACCCTCCACTAGTCGTAGCCCACCAGTACGCGTGTGCTGGTCGCACCAGGGAGTGGTGTACGGGCTTACCCTTAGAGGCGGTTTGTGGACCGGTTGCCGTCGGGCCCCACGTCTTGCAGCCAGAGTCCGGCTGAGGGGAAAACCGGTCAGAGGACCAGACCAGGGACGCGTGGTCTGTGTGTGCACACGTGGTTGGGGGCGGTTGGACCCACGTCGACGGGCGTGACCCCAGCTAGTCACTTGTTTGTGGTTACTTGTACGGTGTTCGTGCCTCGGGTAGGAGCTACCACGCCAGGCAGTTCACTTGCGGTGCGGTGTAAGACGTCAGGGGACGCTACCGGCTGTGCTTCTAGTGGGTGGTACTCCTGTCGAGTACGGAGTGACAGACTATCAGTTTCCGTGATTTCGACCTTCGGGTTTTCGGTCGTGTTGACCGTTGAGTTCGGTTGTTTCGCCGTGGCGCGTGTGTTGGTTTTCGCGCCAAGGGTCTAATGCTAGTGGCTTTACCGAGGTTGGGTCTTGTTGTGCGGTACCCGCGATCGGATGGTCGGGGTTGCACCTTGGACAGCGTGTCCAGGTCGGCTGTGTCCGAGGGACAGGCCTCTACGGCGTGGTTGCCGTGTGTTCTTGCTTCGGTAGGTGGTACTAGTGTGGTTCGGTAGCTTCGACTGCGTGATCGAGGTGTGCCTTCTGGTACAGTAGGAGTAGCTGTAGTGCCGAGTTTTTGACCGGCCACCGGTTTGCTGTTCCTGCTGTAGTTGTAGCTTCCTTTCCGCTACCGCCGTTGTTTCCGGTTGGGGTTCCGCGGGATCCCTGCTGAGTCTCTGTTTTGGAGACTCATTCCCTGCTTTTCAGGTGTAGCGGTTCTTCCTCGTGGTTCGAGGGTGCGGAGCGGAGGTTCTCAGTTTCCAGCTTGCCGGGCCGAGTGTTCACTTGGCATGTGGTACGCTTTACTGCTTTAGACTGTACTTTCTGTTGGACTGGACTCTGTTGTAGTTGTTTATTTATTTCTGTTAATTGTTGAGTTGTCCTGCTTTATTTCCTATTTCTTTGTGCCTCCACACTCCTTCTAGCCCTTCCGAGCCCTCCCGGCTCGTGGGCGGCGGTGCGAGTCTCGGGTTATCGGGCCTTCCCGGTAATCGGATTCTCGGGTCGTTACAGCTGGTATCAGAGCGGTGGTTGTGGACGTACATAGGAATTCGAGATATTGCAGTGATCAGAGTCCATAAGGTCCAGTACAGTCGGCAGCTGGCTTAGGGTTTTGTGCTTGTTTTTCGCCTTGTTTCTCGCTTGGGTGCGCTGTGCGGCGCTGTGAGGTGGTTGCTGCCCGCGGCTTTTGTGCCAGCATAGGGTCTGAGGATCGAGGTCGAGAGCCTTCTCCCTCATCGGTGGTGGCCCTGGTTGTGCTGCGTTGGGCAGAGGTTGCTGGCAGGCGTGAGTTCGCGGTGCTGCGTTCGAGGAACCTGCAGCGTGGTCAGGTGGCTGGTGCGGACTGTTCTTGGTTAAGTGGCCGTGAGCGTGCTCTGAGGGAGCTGCTGTCGGTTTTTGGTCACTCCAGCTTGAGGTTTGTCCAGCTCCTGAGGCGTTCTGATCGAGAAGTGTGCTCCGGTGAGCGGAATGTCTTCTCGGTGAGCTGCTGTTTCGTCGAGCCTGATGTTCTTGTCGTGCTCTGTTGCGTCAGAAATGACGTGTCGGTCCTGATCGTTCTGCTGATTTCGAGGCAAGATTGGGCTGTGGTGTCCCGTTAAGTCTTTGCTCCTGTGCTTCTGTCAGTGGATGGGTTGTGTTCGCCCTGGAGTTGGCTTGAGATGTGAAGGCTCCGCGGTGAGTTTCGGGACTCGAGGGTGAGCATCGGCGGTTGTCGGTTATGGCTCGTGTGGCGGCTCTGGGCATGCCGTGTTGCAGTTCGAGGAATTGCAGCGGTGGTGCATCGAGAGATGCTGTGATGGTGGTCCGACGTGACACTCGTCGAGTGTGTCGGAGGCGCTGACCTGATGGAAGCGATGGTTTTCCTTGGTGCTGGATGGTGCTGTTTCCAGCGTGCGCGAGGTTCGAGGTCAGGTCGAGCGTGGAGTTCTTCCGTTGGTCGAAGTGCGCTGGTTTCTCCTTTGGTTGGAGAGATTGTGTTGGGTTAAGGTTTGCCGTCTTGCATTGTGTGCCCGGATTGGTTGGCCTTGTGTGCCATGAAGTCCGTGCGAGACGTGCTCCTTGTCCTGGCAAGGTGGTTGTCTGTGAGAAGTTGTGCCCATTCCCTTGTCGTGTGAGGGTGTGCTGGCGCTGTTCCGGAAGGACGAGTGCTGGTTGGGCGGCGTTTGCTTTCTCGGCTGTGTGCGCGGATCTGAGTACGCAGCGGAAGCGTGGTGGGCTTGTGACCCACTAGTTCAGGATCGTAGCGTTGGTTGCTACGGGTGGATTCCTGAGTTCGCGTTCAGCATCGGAGGATTGGTTCCTTGGTGTGAAACGTGTTGTTGCCGTGCCGTTGCCCGAGGTTTTGTGGTTGTTGGCACTGGCAGGGTGGAGTGTTGGGGAATGTGCTGGTTAGTACGCCGCATGAGTACCATGTTCCTGTGATGGAAGCCGTGTCAAGCGTCGGTGTCGGACCTGGATAAGGTTGTTGAGGATGTCGCCTGACGGAGGTCGAGGACGTGTTGGTCAGAGTCGGTGGCTTGGCGCCCGACTTGTGTTCCCAATCGTGTCCTCGGTTGAGATCGTGCTTTGAGGATGTGGTCTCTGGCAGACTATGGGTCCCGGTTGGCGGCTGTGAGTGGCTGGTGAGCCTAACCGGGTGACCGACCACAGCAACGTCTGTTGGTTCTACGGTCTTGTCGGATTGTGACGGTGAGATGGTTATTACTTAGGGACCCGTGAGCACTGTTCAGGTGGTGTCCCGTGGCTCTGTGGTAAGGGCGGAATCGGGATTGGCGGGTGTCCACTTGGATTGATCGAAGGATTTGATGAGACCAGACGTAAGAGTGACGCTTGTGGGCGGAGGCCTTCTGTGAGATTAGCGTCGGTTGGTGGTCCTTGATAGGACGTTGGTGTCGCAAGGTTATCCCTGGTTTGGTGATTAGCATGGGGTGGTTCCCTATAAGTCTGAGTCCCGTGAGGTGATGATTGAAGACGCCATGTTCTGTCATTTGGTTTCGTCGTGCTTCCCGAGAGGGTCGAGTTGGCGAGCAGTTGGTGACCAGTGGATGGTCTTTTCAGAGACAGAAGATGCTGGTTGTTGGGGCTCGAGCGTGGCGAGAGCCGTGTGCCAGCGAGACCTTTGATGGTCGTTTCTGCGATGTGCCTTTCCGGATGGGATCTGGACTTTGTCGAAGTTTGTCTTCTGACGAGAATTGGCACGGTGTTGTGTCCGGCTTTCGGCTTGCCATGTGTGGGGTGTTTCTTGGTGTTGAGCCGATGTTCTGATTGCGGTCTGCGGAGAGGACTGCTTGAGCTGGTGGAGGCTCTATTTTGGTTGCTCCCTCGAGGAGGGCGTGCGACCTGTCAGCTGGTTGCGAAGCTGATGTGTGTTTTGTCTGCTGACCCTGGGGTGGATCAGTAGCTGTTGCTCGTGTCGAGGGTTGTGTTTCCTCGGTGAGCGAGATCGTGGCTGCGGCGCCACGGTGGATTCTCGCGTTGTCTGAGGTGATGCCGGACTGTGTCCTTTGGTGTATGCCTGCTCTGTTGGCCTGTGTGCTCGGCGCGAGGAGCGAGGTGTTGCTTGTGATCGTAAGTCTGGCTGTGTTCCTCAGGATCCGTGTTTTCGTGAGAATCGAGGTTTTCTGTGCTGGGGCTCTGACAGCGTGTCAGTGATTCTGTGTTCTTCCCCTGGGACTTCGTGCTTGGTCCTGAATTTCGAGGACGAAATTCCTTTAAGGGGGGAGGGCTGTAATGCCCCGGATTTTTCGGATCCTTTTCGTGGGCTCCGGATCTGGTTTCTCGGATTGTCCAACTCTGTTTTGTCTGAAATTTCGTTTCGGACATCTTTCGTGTTCGGATCGGTGCGATCCGGAGTCGTTTCGGAGGCCCGGAGGCGTTCCGCGGCTTTTTCCGCGTGTGTTTTTCCGATTCCCGGCGTGGGTTTCGGCTTTCCCTTCGGAACCTCGTTGCGGGTAAACCGGGCCGTTCACCAGGGCGCGAGTGGTACCGTTGCGATCGGTGCGTTCCGAGGATCGCGAGGGTGTGATTTTCTATTTTTCTGGATTTTTCCGATTTTCCGGATTTCCCTATAAATAGCTTTTCTCTCTCTCTCCCCTCTCATTTCTCATTTCTCTCCCTCTCTCTTCTCACGCTCTCTCCTCTCTCCCTCTCTCTCCGGCGGCCGACGGGGCGGAGTACGGGCGAGGCGGGGACGGCGCGGGCGAGGCGCGGGCGAGGATGGATGAGGATCGAGGCGGTGGAGGCGCGTGGAAGCTCGGCCGTGGGTTCGTGGAACGGCGAGGCTTCAACGGCGTTTTCGGCGTGGATTAGTCGCTTCGGCGCACGGTTTCTTCGGTGGAGGTAGGGTGACGGAACACCACTGCGTTCTGCTCGTTTCCCCTGCCATTGCACGTCGTTCGGCGCGGAAACAGCTGTGTTTGGGTCCGTTCTAGCGAAACTGTGGTTTTGTGGGTTTCGTAGGGTCGGTCGGGAAACGGCGACGGTTTCCAGATCGGTTACTGTCAACGGATTCCTTGGGGCGAGAGCGTTCTTTTCCCCCTGATTTCGTCTCGATTGGTGGTCCCGTTGGACCGGTAGAGCTCCGAGAAGCTCGGTAACCCTTTTTGGGTAACTTCGGTAGAATCGCTCGTTTCTCGCGATTCGTGCGTCGTTTTGACTCCGGTCGGAATCCATGTGATTGCCAGGGTGGTTGTGGTTGTATCCCCTTCGTTTCGGCACGAACGGGGCGTGGAAAGGCTACGATCGGGAGACCCCCTGGGTTTACCCGCCGTGATGGTTGGGCGGTCGAACCGGGCCCGTCCATCGCGAGGGCGGTTGCCTTTGGCCCGTTCATTTTCTCTTGGTTTTGGGGTTGTGCGGTCGCACGATAGACCGCACATTTGATGTGCGGCCAGGTGAGAACCGCATGTCTCCCCCATGGACGGTTGGTACCCAGCCGTCTGTCCTTCCGTGGGCCTGTGCGGCCAGGAGCTGACCGCATATCCCAGTTGACCCTTGGTCAACAGTTTTGTGTCGGTTGGGTTGTGCGGTTTGGTCAAAACCGTTTTGACCGGCACTGGAGTAAGTCGGTTAGGTTGTGCGGACGATCCTTGGCCGCACATCCCCTTGGGCGGTCCAGCCCTAACCGTCCATCCTCCATTTGGGGTTAGTCCGATTAGAGCCTTGTGCGGCTCCTGCCTGACCGCATGTCTTTTTGAGCGGCTGTGCCCTAGCCGCACATCCCTTGAGCGGCCCAGGGTGAACCGCACATGTGCCAGTCTAACCCGGTGTTTCTGTTTTGACCGATTCGAGTCCCGGGTGTGTGGTTCTCGAACCACGTGCCGACCCGTGGCCTGACGGATGTTGTGCACGTCGTTGGGGCCAGGTGTCATGGTACGTTGGAGTCCCGGATGTAGAGTTCTCGACTCGTGTCACCGTGTGTTGACGTGCGTCATCGGTTTCTCCGAAAAGCGATCCCCGAGTGGGTCCTGCGTGAGGCCTTGGGCTGCGAGCCCAGTTGTCCAGTCTGGGGCTGGAGGCTTCCCTCTTTTCCTTGAGTTGGGCCACAGCTTGGTGGTGTGCAAGTTGCCTTGGGAATCGTGCTTCTGTGTTTTTTTCGTGTGGCCCGTGTGACTGGCCTTAGTCCTTTGCGTTCCCCTCCCAGGGAATGGTCTCGGTACTCGTGCTACAGTGGTTTTAGACCTAGAGATTGGACTAGATTGACGGCCTTGTGCTGTTGCGTACAACGGTCTTGACCCCGAGTCTTGTGACTCAAGGACCGTTGGGATTAGTGCGTCTAGAGGACTGTCCAGAGTCTAGTGACTTAGCGTCACTTGGGTTTTCTCGACTCTCGCGCAGGGTGTGTGCGCGGCTGTGGACTGTGAGTCCCGTTTCTTCTCCGACTGTGGTCATCGTGCGACGGTGCTAGTACGTGGGATGGTCCCCGTACTTTGTCGGATGCGGACGTTGTTTTCCGTTGACTTGAGAGTCTACTCCTTCAGTGACCCTCCACTAGTCGTAGCCCACCAGTACGCGTGTGCTGGTCGCACCAGGGAGTGGTGTACGGGCTTACCCTTAGAGGCGGTTTGTGGACCGGTTGCCGTCGGGCCCCACGTCTTGCAGCCAGAGTCCGGCTGAGGGGAAAACCGGTCAGAGGACCAGACCAGGGACGCGTGGTCTGTGTGTGCACACGTGGTTGGGGGCGGTTGGACCCACGTCGACGGGCGTGACCCCAGCTAGTCACTTGTTTGTGGTTACTTGTACGGTGTTCGTGCCTCGGGTAGGAGCTACCACGCCAGGCAGTTCACTTGCGGTGCGGTGTAAGACGTCAGGGGACGCTACCGGCTGTGCTTCTAGTGGGTGGTACTCCTGTCGAGTACGGAGTGACAGACTATCAGTTTCCGTGATTTCGACCTTCGGGTTTTCGGTCGTGTTGACCGTTGAGTTCGGTTGTTTCGCCGTGGCGCGTGTGTTGGTTTTCGCGCCAAGGGTCTAATGCTAGTGGCTTTACCGAGGTTGGGTCTTGTTGTGCGGTACCCGCGATCGGATGGTCGGGGTTGCACCTTGGACAGCGTGTCCAGGTCGGCTGTGTCCGAGGGACAGGCCTCTACGGCGTGGTTGCCGTGTGTTCTTGCTTCGGTAGGTGGTACTAGTGTGGTTCGGTAGCTTCGACTGCGTGATCGAGGTGTGCCTTCTGGTACAGTAGGAGTAGCTGTAGTGCCGAGTTTTTGACCGGCCACCGGTTTGCTGTTCCTGCTGTAGTTGTAGCTTCCTTTCCGCTACCGCCGTTGTTTCCGGTTGGGGTTCCGCGGGATCCCTGCTGAGTCTCTGTTTTGGAGACTCATTCCCTGCTTTTCAGGTGTAGCGGTTCTTCCTCGTGGTTCGAGGGTGCGGAGCGGAGGTTCTCAGTTTCCAGCTTGCCGGGCCGAGTGTTCACTTGGCATGTGGTACGCTTTACTGCTTTAGACTGTACTTTCTGTTGGACTGGACTCTGTTGTAGTTGTTTATTTATTTCTGTTAATTGTTGAGTTGTCCTGCTTTATTTCCTATTTCTTTGTGCCTCCACACTCCTTCTAGCCCTTCCGAGCCCTCCCGGCTCGTGGGCGGCGGTGCGAGTCTCGGGTTATCGGGCCTTCCCGGTAATCGGATTCTCGGGTCGTTACAATCGCGCTAGGGAACCCTAGCGCGACAAGGACCATCGCGCTAGGTCCTCCTAGCGCGACAAGGATGATCGCGCTAGGACCCCATAGCACGACACGAACCGCCCTACTGTTCATCTTCTCCGATGAACGCGCTCGGTCGGGGCAGCGCGACCTCCAAGAACGCGCCACTGGAGTATAGCGCGTTCTCAGTCCGCGGCCGAAAACGATAAGAACGCCCAAAAATTCTAACCACGCCCCCATGCCTCCATAGGAGAAGGGGAAAACAAAGGGGAAGACCCCTGGGGACCCCTAGCATGATTCTAGGCCATCAAAACACGAAATCATGCATCAAATCCATAGATCGGGCGAGCTCTCCCCAAATCATGGAAAAACCCAAAAACGCTCAAACGATCCCCTCTCGGCCTCCCCGCGGCCTATAAATCGCGAAAAAGATCGGCATGAGGCTAAGGAACGTCACCCTACCTCAATGGAGCGAATGCTCCGCCGGATCGATCACGACTCACGAAGAATGCTCGAAGCTTCACGAACTCCCCACGCTTCCCACGCTCGCCGCACGCCCACGAGATCGCCTCACCGTCGCCCACGCGTCCGCGCCGTCGCCCCGCCGCCGTCCGTAGCAGGAGAGGGGTTCGTCGCGCCCGAATGGGAGAGAGTGGGAGAGAGGAGGGCGGTCACGGTTGGGGAAGGAAGGAGGAAGAAGAAGAAGAAAGAGAAAGGAGAAAAGAAAAAAAAAGAATTAGGGCTATATAGAAAATCCGAATTTTTGAAAAAATACCGAAAAATAGAAAAATACATTTCTGGAATCCTCGGAACGCACCGATCGCAACGGTACCACTCGTGCCTGGGGGAACCACTCGGTTCGCCCGCAGCGAGCTCCCGAAGGAAAAGCCGAAACACACACCGGGAATCGGAAAACACATGCGGAAAAGCCGCAGAACGCCTCCGGGCCTCCGAAACAACTCCGGATCGCGCCGATCTGAACACGAAAGATGTCCGAAACGAAATTTCGAACACAACGGAGCCGGACGCTCCGAAAACCAGATCCGGGACCCACGAAGAAGGATCCGAAAGGTCCGGGATATTACAGCCCTCCCCCCTTAAGGAATTTCGTCCTCGAAATTGAGAACAACCCAAGGGGAAAGAAGAGGAAGACTCACTCAAACAGATACGGGAACTGCTGACGCATCTCGTCCTCACGTTCCCACGAAGCCTCACCACCAGAGTGTCGTTGCCACACGACCTTTACCAAGGGAATGACCTTGTTCCGCAGGCGCTGCTCTCGCCTATCCTCCACGCGGATCGGAAACTCTGGGAGAGAAAGATATGGAGTCACCTCAGGCCAAACAGAAAACTCGAGCATATGAGAGTCATCGGGCATATACTTCCGCAACATCGAGACGTGGAACACGTCATGCACCGACGCCAACTCAGGAGGTAACTGCAACAGGTAAGCAACCTCACCGATGCGCTCCACAATCGCGAAAGGACCAATATAGCGGGGACTCAGCTTCCCACGCCGTCCAAAACGCATCACCCCCTTCATCGGAGAAACTCTCAAGAACACATGATCGCCCACGGCGAACTCGAGGGGCTGCCTCCTACGGTCAGCATAGCTCTTCTGCCGACTCTGGGCCGCCAACATGTTCTGACGAACCAGGTGCACAACATCCACACATTGCTGCACCAACTCCGGTCCCGTCAAAACACGCTCACCCACCTCAAACCAATCAAGCGGAGTCTGACAAGGACGCCCATACAGTGCCTCATAAGGAGCCATGCCGATGCTCGAATGATAGCTGTTGTTATAGGCAAACTCCACCAACGGTAGGTGATGAATCCAACTCCCCTGCCACTCCAGGCAGCAGGATCTCAGCATGTCCTCCAAAGTCTGAATGGTCCTCTCAGACTGACCATCTGACTGAGGATGATACGCCGAGCTAAATGCCAACTCCGTGCCAAGAGCTCGCTGGAAACTCCTCCAGAATCCAGAAGTGAAGCGCGGATCCCGATCCGACACGATCGAAATGGGAACCCCATGCAACGGCACGATCCGCTCCACATACAAACGAGCCAACCTGGACACGCTCCAGCTGACCTTGACCGGTAGCAACCGCGTCACCTTCGTCAGCCGATCCACCAGTAACCAAATATTGTCCTGCCCACTCGGGGTCCTTGGCAACCCCACCACAAAATCTGTGGTCACATGGTCCCACTTCCAAGCAGGAACATCCAAGGGCTGGAGAGTACCTCCTGGTCGCTGATGCTCCGCCTTCACCTGCTGACAGATCAGGCACCTGGCCACAAACTCCGCGACATCTCTCTTCATGCCAGGCCACCAAAACTGCCTCCGCAAGTTCCGATACATCTTCGTCGCACCCGGGTGTACAGTGTACCTGCTCCCATGAGCCTCGCGTAACACTGCACGACGAACCTGCTCCTCCGCTGGGACATACAACCTGCTACGAAACCTCGCAACACCGTCCTCGCCAAGTTCCACATCAGCCATCGCCAGAATCCGGGGCAACTCAGGGTCCGCATGCTGAGCCTCTGTCACCTGACGACGGATAGCAGGAGTGACAGTCAGACTCGCAAGCACTGCCAACCCTCGCTCCTGGGGAATCTTGAGCCTGAAGGATACTTCGGGCACCTGTTCCCAGACCCTCCACTTCCTCAGTATCAAGGTACTGACCGCCACCTTCCGACTCAAGGCATCGGCGACGACATTCATCCTGCCCGGCTGATAAGACAGGGTGAAGTCATAGTCCTTCATGAACTCCATCCAACGCCTTTGTCTGAGGTTCAGATCTCTCTGCGAGAACACATACCTCAAACTCTGATGGTCAGTGAACACCTCGAACTTCTCGCTGTACAGATAATGCCTCCAGATCTTCAGCGCGAAGATCACCGCCGCCAACTCAAGGTCATGGGTAGGGTAGTTCTCCTCGTGGGGCTTTAGATGCCGAGATGCATAAGCCACCACTCTACCATGCTGCATCAGAACAGCACCCAATCCGACGCCGGAAGCATCTGTACACACCACAAAACCTCCCGATCCAGAAGGTAAAACCAACACCGGAGCTGAGGTGAGCAATCTCTTCAGTTCCCTGAAGCTCTGTTCACACTCCTCGGACCAAATGAAAGGCACATCCTTCCGCGTGAGCCTCGTCATCGGGGTCGCAATGCGGGAAAAATCCTGGATAAACCGGCGATAATAACCCGCAAGCCCCAAGAAACTCCGGATCTCCGTCACCGACCTCGGCCTCGGCCATTGCATCACAGCCTCGACCTTGGCGGGATCCACGGAAATGCCATCACCAGAAATCACGTGCCCCAGAAAGTACACCTCGCTGAGCCAAAACTCGCACTTGCTGAGCTTCGCATACAACTGGTGATCTCGCAACCTCTGCAGCACCACACCCAAATGGTACGCATGCTCCTCAGCAGACCGCGAATAAACAAGGATGTCATCCACAAAGATGACCACGAACTGGTCCAAATACGGATGGAACACCCTCTGCATCAAGTCCATGAAGGCTGCTGGGGCATTGGTGAGCCCGAACGGCATCACCAGAAACTCATAATGCCCGTACCTCGTACTGAATGCAGTCTTCTCCACATCGGACTCGCGAATTCTCAGCTGATAGTAACCGGATCGTAAATCAATCCGCGAGAACACTCGTGCAGACTGAAGCTAGTCGAACAAATCATCAATCCTCGGCAACGGATACTTGTTCTTAATGGTCACTTCATTCAGCTGCCGATAGTCAATGCACAACCGCAGACTACCGTCCTTCTTCATCACAAACAACACGGGCGCACCCCAAGGGGAAAAGCTCGGACGAATGTACCCCTTGGCCAACAGTTCCTGCAACTGCGTCCTCAACTCCCTCAGCTCAGCGGGGGCCATACGGTAGGGAGCCTTCGCCAAAGGTCCCGTACCAGGTACAACCTCGATCACGAAATCGATCTCCCGCTGGGGAGGTAATCAAGGCAACTCCTCAGAAAAAATATCAGAAAACTCGCACACCACCGCAATGTCCTCGACATCCGGCTCCATCCGGTCAGACACAACCACAGACGCGAGAAAACCCTGACAACCTGAATCAAGCAATCGACGGGCTCGAATAGCAGAGATAAGGAATCGAGAAGAGATGGAACGGATACCTTGGAAATAGAAGGTCCTCTTGCTCGGATGCTGGAAGTAGACCCTCTTCATTCCACAATCCACCACCGCTCCATGAGTCTCGAGCCAATCCATGCCTAGAATCACGTCGTAATCCCGAAGCTGCAACGCATACAACCTGCCTGGCATACTCCGCCCATCGATCCACACCGGAACCTGGTCGAAGTAATACGGAGTGACCATAAAATCACCCGAAGGCAACTCCACTGCCAAATCACAGGACAACTGGGTCACCGGCTCCTCGACGCTCGACGCGAAATCCTCCGAAATAAACGAATGAGACGCGCCAGAATCAAATAAAACCCGAGCCGCACAACCCAAAATCTGAACGGTACCTTCCACGAGCTGCGACGCCACTGCCTCTGCCCTGGTCAAGTGCGTGATCTGGCCACGAGCTCTCTGCCTGCCTCCCACACTAGCTGACCTGGGTAGCGGCGGATACTGTCCCTGTTGCTGCTGCTGCTGCTGGGGAACCTGCTGCTGCGGCGGCCTCAGAGGACAGTCACGCGCCATATGCCCTGGCTGGTCACACCGAAAACAGATGATCGGCGCCGTGCACTGCCTGCCTGGGTGGGTCCCACCACACCGTGGACAAGGTCCTCGCGATCCACCCACCGATCCCTGACGCTGCAAAGGAAGCGACTGCTGTACACTGCCTGATGAAGCCTGCCCCTGATCCTTGTGCTTCTTACGAAAATTCTTCTTCAAGAACTTCTTGACCTTCGAGCCAAAGGACGCAGATCTTGTCACCGAAGCTGCCGATGCCGGTACTCCTGAACCACCCGACGCATGCTGGAAGGAACCCTGCTGCTGGGTAGCCGACTGCTGGCTGCGACCTGACAAGGACTGCCCCTGGCTGATCGGTCCTCGAGTCCTCTGCATAACCATCTCCAAGGAAATCGCAACACGAGACGCTGTCTCTAGATCAGTGGCCCCATTCGCGATCAAATGGTGCCTCAGCTCCAGCCTCAAGCCCTGTACAAACTGCGTCGTCCTCACCCTCTCATGCTCCATGATATGAGGTGCGTATCGACCCAGCTCGACAAATCGGGCCCTGTACTGCAACACGGACATGTCACCCTGCACCAGCTCCAGAAACTCCCGCATCCGCTGCGTAGCAACGACGTCTGGACAGTACGTACGCTCGAAAGCACTGACAAAGTCACCCCACTCGACCTGCTCAAGTGGACGAAGCTGAAAGGACGTCTTCCACTCGGAAGACCACCACCTCCGAGCCGTACCTTGCAACTGGTTGTAGGCCAACACCACTCTGTCCTCGGCAGCACTCTTCGCAGAACTGAACACCTGCTCCATCTCATCGAGCCAATCACGAGCCGCATCAGGGTCTGCCTGGCTGCTAAAGTAAGGCGGATGGAACTGCATGAAGTCCCTCACTGCTCGGCCCGGCCCACCCCTGGCTGACGAGCCCTCAGCAGCCTCTCCGCCAAACTGCTGAGACATGAGATGGTACATGCCACGGAAGAAATCCTCGGCCCCCGGAGCTCTCGCAGCATCCGCGGCCTCGGTAGCTCCCGGAACTCTGCTATGCTCCTCCTGGTCCCTCTGGACCCCCTGCTGGATCTCCTGACCTCCAGCCGACTGCCCCTGCTGAGAGCGAGAACTCCTCCTCGGCGCCATCCTCGCTCCTGAAGCACAAGACAGAAAACACGAAAACGGCAATGTCAGAATAAAACACGCGGTGCCCAATGCCAGCGTCACATGTACATCATCGTTGTGGACTAGTGGACCACTACAATTACCTATGATTCTCATGTAATTCCACAACCGTGCTCTGATACCAGCTGTAACGACCCGAGAATCCGATTATCGGGAAGGCCCGATAACCCGAGACTCGTACCGCCACCCACGAGTCCGAAGACTCGGAAGGGTTAAAAGGATGGTGTGGAAACTACACAAGTATCACAAATAATTGCAGAAATTAAACAGTTATAATATTAAGCAGGAAATAAATTAACATTTTACATGGTCCACAATAAAATAACAACAACAGCAAGAACAGTCCACGACTAGTACAGTGACAAGAAAGAAAAGTACAGCTACACGGGACATATCCCGGCTCTGACCTCTGGCACTACCTCTGGGCACCCGCACCACGCTGCGCTCCTGACGCGCTCCCCGAAGGTGGCGCCTCACCTGAAACACGGTGAAAACACGCAGGGAATGAGTCTCGGAACAAGACTCAGTAGGGATCACCCGAACCCTACCTCGTAAAATGAGAAACCACTACTCTAGCAGTAGGAAAGTACCTCGGAAAGGAAAGCCCTGCACTCTACAGAACTAGACCCTACGGCACGCAAACCGCCACACGTGCCACGGTACGAGAAGACCGAAACCAACGGTCGAATCGTAAAACCCGAAGGTCGGAAACACACGACTGACAGTCTGACACTCCGTACTCGACAGGAGTACCACCCACTAGAAGCACAGCCGGCAGCGTCCCCTGACGTCTTACACCGCACCGCAGGTGAACCGCCTGACGTGGTAGGTCCTACCCGAGGCGCAAACACCATACAAGTAACCACAACAAGTGACTAGCTGGGGTCACGCCCGTCGACGTGGGTCCAACCGCCCCCAACAACGTGTGCACACACAGACCACGCGTCCTAGGTCTGGCCCTCTGACCGGTTTTCCCCCGCAGCCGGACTCTGGCTAAGACGAGGAGCCTACGGTAACCGGTCCACAAACCGTCTCGAAAGGTGGGTGCCCATACACCACTCTCAGGTGAGACCAGCACCTCGTACTGGTGGGCTACGACTAGTGGAGGGTCACTGAAGGAGTAGACTCTCGAGTCACGGAAAACGACGTCCGAAACCGACAACGTGTGGGAATCACCCCACGCACCAGCCCCGTCGCACGGTGGCCACAGTCGGAGAAAAACGGACTCACCGCCTACGGCCAAACTCATGACCAAGGCAAACGGAACCTCCGGACACCAAAGATGTAATATCCCGGACCTTTCGGATCCTTCTTCGTGGGTCCCGGATCTGGTTTTCGGAGCGTCCAGCTCTGTTGTGTCCGAAATTTCGTTTCAGACATCTTTCGTGTTCGGATCGGCGCGATCCGGAGTCGTTTCGGAGACCCGGAGGCGTTCCGCGGCTTTTCCGCGTGTGTTTTCCGATTCCCGGTGTGTGTTTCGGCTTTTCCTTCGGACGCTCGCTGCGGGTTAACTGGGCCGTTCACCCGGGCACGAGTGGTACCGTTGCGATCGGTGCGTTCCGAGGATTCCAGAAATGTATTTTTCTATTTTTCGGTATTTTTCTGAAAATTCAGATTTTCTATAAATCCTAATTCCTTTTTCTTTTTCTTTCCCTTTTCTCTTTCTTCTTCCTCCTCCTCTCTCTCGCGACCGTGAGCCCTCTCTCTCTCCCTCTCTCCCATTCGGACGTGGCAAGCCCCTCTCCGGCTACGGACGGCGGCGGGGCGACGGCGCGGACGCGTGGGCGACGGTGAGGCGATCTCGTGGGCGTGCGGCGAGCGTGGGAAGCGTGGGGAGTTCGTGAAGCTTCGAGCATTCTTCGTGATTCGTGATCGATCCGGCGGAGCATTCGCTCCATTGAGGTAGGGTGACGTTCCTTAGCCTCGTGCCGTTCTTTTCCGTGATTTATAGGCCGCGGGGAGGCCGAGAGGGGATCATTTGAGCGTTTTTGGGTTTTTCCATGATTTGGGGAGAGCTCGCCCGATCTATGGATTCAATGCATGGATTCGTGTTTTGAGGGCCTAGAATCATGCTAGGGGTCCCCAGGGGTCTTCCCCTTTGTTTTCCCCCTCTCCTATGGAGGTATGGGGGCGTGGTTGGAATTTTTGGGCGTTCTTACCGTTTTCGGCCGCGGACTGAGAACGCGCTATACTCCAGTAGCGCGTTCTTGGAGGTCGCGCCGCCCCGACCGAGCGCGTTCATCGGAGAAGATGAACAGTTTGGCGGTTCGTGTTGCGCTATGGGGCCCTAGCGCGATCATCATTGTCGCGCTAGGAGGACCTAGCGCGATGGTCCCTGTCGCGCTAGGGTTCCCTAGCGCGATGGTCCGTGTCGCGCTATGGGGCCATAGCGCGACAACCCTTGTTGCGCTAGGGGACCCTAGCGCGACATGCCCTGTCGCGCTAGGTGGCCCTAGCGCGATTTGGTTCGTTGTTGGGTGTTCCCCTTGGGCCGTGTGTGCGTCCCGGGCACCCCGTGGAGTTCCGTGACTGTGTTTTTGGTGTCCGGAAGTCCCGTTCGCCTCGGTCAGGCGTTTGACCGTGGGCAATGCGTCTGTTTCTTTTCCGACCATGGTCACCGTGCGACGGGGCTGGTGCGTGGGGTGATTCCCACACGTTGTCGGTTTCGGACGTTGTTTTCCGTTGACTCGAGAGTCTACTCCTTCAGTGACCCTCCACTAGTCGTAGCCCACCAGTACGAGGTGCTGGTCTCACCTGGGAGTGGTGTACGGGCACCCACCTTTCGAGACGGTTTGTGGACCGGTTACCGTAGGCCCCTCGTCGTAGCCAGAGTCCGGCTGCGGGGGAAAACCGGTCAGAGGGCCAGACCTAGGACGCGTGGTCTGTGTGTGCACACGTGGTTGGGGGCGGTTGGACCCACGTCGACGGGCGTGACCCCAGCTAGTCACTTGTTTGTGGTTACTTGTACGGTGTTTGCGCCTCGGGTAGGACCTACCACGTCAGGCGGTTCACCTGCGGTGCGGTGTAAGACGTCAGGGGACGCTACCGGCTGTGCTTCTAGTGGGTGGTACTCCTGTCGAGTACGGAGTGTTAGACTGTCAGTCGTGTGTTTCCGACCTTCGGGTTTTACGGTTCGACCGTTGAGTTTCGGTCTTCTCGTACCGTGGCACGTGTGTCGGTTTGCGTGCCGTAGGGTCTAGTTCTGTAGAGTACAGGGCTTTCCTTTCCGAGGTACTTTCCTACCGCTAGAGTAGTGGTTTCTCGTTTTTGAGGTAGGGTTCGAGTGATCCCTACTGAGTCTTGTTCTGAGACTCATTCCCTGCGTATTTTCACCGTGTTTCAGGTGAGGCGCCACCTTCGGGGAGCGCGTCAGGAGCGCAGCGTGGTGCGGGTGCCCAGAGGTAGTGCCAGAGGTCAGAGCCGGGGGATGCCCCGTGTAGCTGTACTTTTCTTTCTTGTCACTGTACTAGTCGTGGACTGCTGTTATTATTGTTCTTTATTGGGGACCATGTAAATTGTTAATTTATTTCCTGCTTAATATTATAAATGTTTAATTTCTGCAATTATTTGTGATACTCGCGTAGTTTCCACACCATCCTTTTAACCCTTCCGAGTCTTCGGACTCGTGGGTGGCGGTACGAGTCTCGGGTTATTGGGCCTTCCCGGTAATCGGATTCTCGGGTCGTTACAAAAGACATGGTCACGGAACTCCACGGGGTGCCCGGGACGCACACACGGCCCAAGGGGAACACCCAACAACAGCCAAATCGCGCTAGGGATACCTAGCGCGACACGGAAGAACGCGCTAGGGTACCCTAGCGCAACAGGGAAGATCGCGTTAGGTCTCCCTAGCGCGACCGGGACCATTGCGCTAGGGAACCCTAGCGCGACAAGGACCATCGCGCTAGGTCCTCCTAGCGCGACAAGGATGATCGCGCTAGGACCCCATAGCGCGACATGAACCGCCCTACTGTTCATCTTCTTCGATGAACGCGCTCGGTCGGGGCAGCGCGACCTCCAAGAACACGCCACTGGAGTATAGCGCGTTCTCAGTCCGCGGCCGAAAACGATAAGAACGCCCAAAAATTCTAACCACGCCCCCATGCCTCCATAAGAGAGGGGGAAAACAAAGGGGAAGACCCCTGGGGACCCCTAGCATGATTCTAGGCCATCAAAACACGAAATCATGCATCAAATCCATAGATCGGGCGAGCTCTCCCCAAATCATGGAAAAACCCAAAAACGCTCAAACGATCCCCTCTCGATCGGCCTCCCCGCGGCCTATAAATCACGGAAAAGATCGGCATGAGGCTAAGGAACGTCACCCTACCTCAATGGAGCGAATGCTCCGCCGGATCGATTACGACTCACGAAGAATGCTCGAAGCTTCACGAACTCCCTACGCTTCCCACGCTCGCCGCACGCCCACGAGATCGCCTCACCGTCGCCCACGCGTCCGCGCCGTCGCCCCGCCCCCGTCCGTAGTCGGAGAGGGGTTCGTCGCGCCCGAATGGGAGAGAGTGGGAGAGAGGAGGGCGGTCCCGGTTGGGGAAGGAAGGAGGAAGAAGAAGAAGAAAGAGAAAGGAGAAAAGAAAAAAAAAAGAATTATGGCTATATAGAAAATCCGAATTTTCGGAAAAATACCGAAAAATAAAAAAATACATTTCTGGAATCCTCGGAACGCACCGATCGCAACGGTACCACTCGTGCCTGGGGGAACCGCTCGGTTCGTCCGCAGCGAGCTTCCGAAGGAAAAGCCGAAACACACACCGGGAATCGGAAAACACATGCGGAAAAGTCGCGGAACGCCTCCGGGCCTCCGAAACAACTCCGGATCGCGCCGATCCGAACACGAAAGATGTCCGAAGCGAAATTTCGGACACAACGGAGCCGTACGCTCCGAAAACCAGATCCGGGACCCACGAAGAAGGATCCGAAAGGTCCGGGATATTACAGCGGGTAGATGCGCCGTTGCTGGCGAGGTAGAGGAGGAGCAGCTGCTGGCAAGATGGAAGCGGCAAGTAGGCGTCGCTGCTCTCGGTTCTTGAGAACCATAGATAGTGTGGCGTTTTTGCCGGGGGGAAAGGGGGTCGTGACGCGTGAGGGCGTCTCTCTACCCACCCCAAATATTTTCCCCCGCATCTCCCTCTCTCCCTCCACGTCTCTCCCCTTCCTGCGCCTCTCCTTCTCACGAATCTCTCTCTCTCTCTCTCTCTCCTTCCACATCTCTCCCCTCCCCGCATCTCTCTCTTCACTTCCCTCCTGACACTTATAATAGGGTGTTTGGGAATATTTTTTTCTCATTTTCTTCTCTTAAATTTAAAAATAGAAGTAGAGAATCCACTGGAAAAGGCTCCCCTGCACCGCCCTTAGCCCCCCCTCTCCTCTACCTTCAGCCCTGCACCGCCCTCCACCGGCCGACGGCCCAGCACCTCTATCGGTGCCCCTGTACAGCCCTCCGCACTCCCACCCGCCTGTGCCCCACACCCCCTCTGCATATGTGGCCCTGCACCACCGTCAGCCCCCCCGTCTCTCAGATATAATTTCTTGAGTAGAGTACTACGATTATAATAAACTGAGTGTAGCGGGTTTAAAAGTAATTATCAGATGTCATTTATTGACATGTTATTGAGACTTTGATGTGAAAGTTCCTCCGATAACACGCGTAACAGGGTTTGTTTTATGAATTAGTTCTCCTGCTTCTTGCATCCACAGGAAAAATAGGAGTTTTGCCCATATATTCTAACTTGTAAGAGTAGGCATACCCAGCCCCTGGACTCCACGAGCAGTAAGCAGAGATGGCGGTCACGAAGGTTTGCAAGAATCCTCTGACATGAGATTGTGTGTATCATGTACTAGCTAGTCATATATGATTTTGTGAAATTTATTTCGAAATAGAATAACATTAAACATATGAGAGGATTATGAGAACGAGAGATAATAACGTTGATGATTATAATTTTTTAAACATTATATTCAAAATTTCATAGTATAGTTTTTTTATTATTTACGAATGATAACAATCTCTATTGAATTGTTACTTTAATAATTTTTAATTTACGGAGAGTTATCTGTCAACTGGTCCACATAAACTTTAAATATTATGACGATGCTGCCAAACAGGAAGTGTGAGTTTTCATCAATTTTAAATGTTAAATCAAAAATTATGTTGACATAATTTTTTAGATAGAATAGATTTTAAAGAAACTCTTCCCAATAAGTATATATGTATGTGTTCACGGAGAATTTTACATAAAAATTATGGTTAAAAATAAATTTATAAAAATATTTTTAAAAATATATTTATAAACGTATCACTCAATTATTTTAAATAATACGTACATGTCATTTAAGTATAATTTTTTATGAATTTTTGGTCAAAAATAAATGTCCTTAAAGTAAATAAATATGATTTTTTATATAATTTAAATTTATACAGTGATATATTTACTAATATATTTACAATAATAATTTTTATAACATTTTATTTAACAACAATTTTTATGTAAAAAAATCTTTATTTTATGTCTAAAAAACATGAAAACATGCGAAGAAAGATCCTTCCGTGGTCATTTATATAACATCAATACGATCTTGTATAAATATAAATGAAAGAATGATAAATTTAATTTTTTATTTTAACATGTTTTATATACAGAAAAATCTCTTTCTTTTATATTACTTTTTATAATCAGGGGAATTTTTCAACAATATTATATTATGAGTTTATTTATAGAATTATATATAACAAGTTAATAACATTATTTTATTACAATATTTACAAAAATATTCCTACCATCACCATCAATTTGTATTCTAATATAATTCTTTAGTTAATTATAATTAATCTACATCTAGATTTTAAAAGTCCAAGATATCACTAATGCCTCCTAAACTATTTCTCTTTCTATATCTATACGGTCTTTTTCACTCTCTCTCTCTCTCTCTCTTCGGAGCAATTAGTTGGTCTTCTTAAGGATATATTTGTCTAAAAACTCCATAAAATGGACAGGAACATAATAGCATCTACATCTTAATTGAAGGTTAACATCGTTGATATTTTTAATAATACTTTAATATAAGAAAATTATAAAGATAATTTAAAATATATAAATATACAAATAAACTTATAAAAGAATTTTTTAATAAAAACACAAAAATATATTTGGTTACTTCTATCAAACATATATTTTCTCATTTTTTCATGTAAGCATACATTTCTAAACCATGATCGAAGTGTCAAACATATTTAATATATTTTATTAAAATAAATATAGTATAGAATCATTATTTCAAAGAAAAAATATGTTATTATATATGATATTTTAAATTAAACAGAAATACTATTTAAAATAACAATTAAAAAAATTATGAACGAAATTTGACGCTTACAAAGTGTAACTCAATTAGCCAAGATGTTGACACTTTTGTGGACATATTTTATTTTGTAGAACCTCTATCACATAGTCATCTCCATGCATCCTGTTCTTATTTGATCACCTTCAAATCAAGGTTTTTCATATAAAAATAATAAAATCTCAAAATAATTTAGTAAATAGATTGCTAAATAGATTACACACCAACTTAGAAGTTATTATCATCAAGTAGGTAGGGTTAACAAAAAGGTATTCATAGTTTTCTTTTCCTTTTCAAAAATGAAATATTGAAAATGGCAGCTTCACATTTGAATGTTGTTGCTTGACATCATTGTAATAACTAATAACTTCAGAAGATGATTATTTTCAAAATGCTTCTCCTTTTGAAAAATATGAGGTGAAATGCAAGAACTGCTAGAATCCAGAGACAATGTGCATTTACATGATAGGTGCAGTGACAATAATTTTTTATTTTGTGTGATTTGAAAGGTGTAACAACTTTACAACTTTCATTACTTTATAAGGTAGCACTTCCAAATAAGAAATTAGGTTAAATGGGTCCAACAAATGCTAGATTCAATCAATAGTCTTGATCACAACTGTAAGAACCCAAATTTGTATGCCCAAGAGCTCATTGGACTGAGTTGATTAGGCCCCATAGATTCAACCCATTAAGTTTTCAAGCCCAATACCGAGTTTTATATCATTTTTTAGGTAGAAGTGTCCAATTAATGTGCAACTTGAACCATTAAAAAGGTCACTAAGCTAGCTATAACCTTTATGTTTACAACTTGTTGAGATGAGGTCATTCGGTCGGTCAGAAATGACCCACAAGGTAGACTGATATGTGTAATTGGAACTCTCACAACAATTAAGAGACTGCCACTCTGGTTTAAGATGACTTGATAAAGGTGATGATTGAGTAATGGGGATATGTTTAACCATTGTTAGAGGCTTGACCACTGTTAGCCAACCTAATTAAGGTAAAGGGGCAAGTGGCATTTGGGTTCATATAGTATTGATCCCCCACGAGGAGAGGTAGCAAGAGAACGAGTTTATATGAATGAAACCTTACCCAACTTTGCATGGGGAAGAAGATTGTAGAATGACATGTGTCTTACATTATAAATATTTTACTTTATAAAGCAAACTTTTATGCATTAAAAAACTAATGTTTCTGTCACAATTTTTCCAAGTTAAAAGATCTTTTTTGCTGTCTTTTCCTCGGACTCATTTTTTTCCCAGTTCCCGACTCCGTGACACCACAACTAACAAATCTAATTTAGAGTGTCCTCCGCCCATTTGACATAAACTTCCAACACTACTTCTTATCTGGAAAAAAAAGATGATGGAAACTACATCAACATAAAATGATTTAAAATTAGCTTAGTTGCATGATAAAAAAATGCCTATATAATCATAGTCCACTTGATAAACTAGAGAAGGCCAGCTAAAAAAAATCTAGAATTGGAGGGACATGGGAGACAAGAGAGGGTTTTAGAGATAGCTAACTTGGAGAGGAGAAAGCCGGGAGTTCAGAGAGAAATGACTTGGACAATTATCATTAAAAGGCACTCTATATAATTGTGGGCATGTCCCAAGAAGCTCTTGTTTATAGCACATGGGCAGCGATGTCTCCATCAATGGGCAATTGTCAACGCATTTGACGATGATTGCATTGACATATGAAAAGCTATGAACACCATCGTCATCAGGTCAAGAGTCAATCAAAATTTAAATGTGCATCAAGATCTCAATTCAAATATTGACAAATCATATCAATTAAGAAGTAATAAAAGTAGGAGTTCGTAATAAAATGCCTTAACAAATATCCATACAACGAAGCACACTATTACTACACCAATAATCTCATCATCAAGAAACTACGATTTTTTTTTTACTAGGATCGACAATCATAAACAGGTTGGCAACCAAAATGAGATGATAACTTTGACGTAAAAGGTATTATCCGGAATGGTGATCCTCAAACGTGGGGTTTCAGCGGAAAGGCGAAGCTCTACCGTGAATCCAGCAACTTGACCGTGGGCAAGAGGATGACGGTAGAGTGGAGGTAGCGCAGGGCAACGACTTAGAGGAGGCAGACTAACACGTGCGGCGGCTAAGTAGAGGAGGCATGCCGCAGAATTCAGGTGGCGTGCGGCCGCCGGCAAGGAGGTGGCGGTGGCTGCATGCAGCGGTATTGAAGCGGGGCGTGCGACAACCGGCGGAATGCGGGTAGATGCGCCGTTGCTGGGGAGGTGGAGGAGGAGCAGCTGCTGCAAGATGGAAGCGGCAAGTAGGCGTCGTTGCTCTCGGTTCCTGAGAACCATAGACGGTGTGGCATTTTTGCCGGGGGGAAAGGGGGTTGTGACGCGTGAGGGCGTCTCTCTACCCACCCCAAATATTTTCCCCCGCATCTCCCTCTCTCTCTCCACGTCTCTCCCCTTCCTGCGCCTCTCCTTCTCTCGAATCTCTCTCTCTCTCTCCCTCCACATCTCTCCCCTCCCCGCATCTCTCTCTTCCCTTCCCTCCTGACACTTATAATAGGGTGTTTGGGAATGTTTTTTTCTCATTTTTTCTCTTAAATTTAAAAATAGAAGTAGAGAATCCACTGGAGAAGGCTCCCCTGCACTGCCCTCAGCCCCCCCTCTCCTCTACCTTCAGCCCTGCACCGCCCTCCGCCGGCCGGCAGCCCAACACCTCTGTCGGCGCCCCTGTACAGCCCTCCGCACTCCCTCCCGCCTGTGCCCCACGCCCCCTCTGCATATGTGGCCATGCACCACCGTCAGCCCCCCGTCTCTCAGATATAATTTCTTGAGTAGAGTACTACGATTACAATAAATTGAGTGTAACGGGTTTAAAAGTAATTATCATATGGCATTTATTGACATGTTATTGAGACTTTGATGCGAAAGTTCCTCCGGTAACACGCGTGATAGGGTTTGTTTTATGAATTAGTTCTCCTGCTTCTTGCATCCACATGAGAAATAGGAGTTTTGCCCATATATTCTAACTTGTAAGAGTAGGCATACCCAGCCTCTGGACTCCACGAGCAGTAAGCAGAGATGACAGTCACGAAGGTTTGCAAGAATCCTCTGACATGAGATTGTGTGTATCATGTACTAGCTAGTCATATATGATTTTGTGAAATTTATTTCGAAATAGAATAACATTAAACATATGAGAGGATTATGTGAACGAGAGATAATGACATTGATTATTGTAATTTTTTAAACATTATATTCAAAATTTCATATTATAGTTTTTTTATTATTTACGAATGATAACAATCTCTATTGAATTGTTACTTTAATAATTTTTAATTTACGGAGAGTTATCTGTCAACCGATCCACATAAACTTTAAATATTATGACGCTGCTGCCAAACAGAAAGTGTGAGGTTTCATCAATTTTAAATTTTAAATCAAAATTTATGTTGACATAATTTTTTAGATAGAATAGATTTTAAAGAAACTATTCCCAATAATTATATATGTATGTGTTCACGGAGAATTTTACATAAAAATTATGGTTAAAATTAAATTTATAAAAATATATTTATAAAAATATATTTATAAATGTATCACTCAATTATTTTAAATAATACGTACATGTTATTTAAGTCTAATTTTTTATAAATTTTTGGTCAAAAATAAATGTCCGTAAAGTAAATAAATATGATTTTTTTTATATAATTTAAATTTATACAGTGATATATTTACTAATATACTTACAAGAATATTTTTTATAACTTTTTATTTAACAATAATTTTTATGTAAAAAAATCTTTATTTTATGTGTAAAAAAACATGAAAACATACGAAGAAAGATCCTTCCGTGGTCATTTATATAACAACAATACGATCTTGTATAAATATAAATGGAAGAAGGATAAATTTAATTTTTTATTTTAACATGTTTTATATACAAAAAATCTCTTTCTTTTATATTACTTTTTATAATCATGAGAATTTTTCAACAATATTATATTATAAGTTATTTATAGAATTATATATAACAAGTTAATAACATTATTTTATTACAATATTTACAAAAATATTCCTACCATCACCATCAATTTGTATTCTAATATAATTCTTTAGTTAATTATAATTAATCTACATCTAGATTTTAAAAGTCCAAGATATCACTAATGCCTCCTAAACTATTTCTCTTTCTATATCTATACGGTCTTTTTCACTCACTCTCTCTCTCTCTTTGGAGCAATTAGTTAGTCTTCTTAAGGATATATTTGTCCAAAAACTCCTTAAAATGGACAGGAACATAATAGCATCTACATCTTAATTGAAGGTTAGCAGCATTGATATTTTTAACAATACTTTAATATAAGAAGATTATAAAGATAATTTAAAATATATAAATATACAAATAAACTTATAAAAGATTTTTTTGATAAAAACACAAAAATATATTTGGTTGCTTCTATCAAACATATATTTTCTCATTTTTTTCATGTAAGCATACATTTCTAAACCATGATCGAAGTGTCAAACATATTTAATATATTTTATTAAAATAAAAATAGTATAGAATCATTATTTAAAATAAAAAATATGTTATTAAATATGATATTTTAAATTAAATAGAAATACTATTTAAAATAATAATTGAAAAAATTATGAACGAAATTTGACGCTTACAAAGTGTAACTCAATTAGCCAAGATGTTGACACTTTTGTGGACACATTTTATTTTGTAGAACCTCTATCACATAGGCATCTCCATGCATCCTGTTCTTATTTGATCACCTTCAAATCAAGGTTTTCCATATAAAAATAATAAAATCCCAAAACACTTTAGTAAATTGATTGCTAAATAGATTACACACCAACTTAGAAGTTATTATCATCAAGTAGGTAGGGTTAACAAAAAGGCATTCATAGTTTTATTTTCCTTTTCAAAAATAAAATATTGAAAATGGCAGCTTCACATTTGAATGTTGTTGCTTGACATCATTGTAATAACTAATAACTTCAGAAGATGATTATTTTCAAAATGTTTCTCCTTTTGAAAAATATGAGGTGAAATGCAAGAACTGCTAGAATCCAGAGACAATGTGCATTTACATGATAGGTGGAGTGACAATAAATTTTTATTTTGTGTGATTTGAAAGGTGTAACAACTTTACAACTTTCATTACTTTATAAGTTAGCACTTCCAAACAAGAAATTAGGTCAAATGGGTCCAACAAATACTAGATTCAATCAATAGTCTTGATCACAACTGTAAGAACCCAAATTTGTATGCCCAAGAGCTCATTGGACTGAGTTGATTAGGCCCCATAGATTCAACCCATTAAGTTTTCAAGCCCAATACTGAGTTTTATATCATTTTTTTTAGGTAGAAGTGTCCAATTAATGTAAAACTTGAACCATTAAAAATGTCACTAAGCTAGCTACAACCTTTATGTTTACAACTTGTTGAGATGGGGTCATTCGGTCGGTCAGAAATGACCCACAAGGTAGACTGATATGTGTAATTGGAACTCTCACAAAAATTAAGAGACTGCCACTCTGGTTTAAGATGACTTGATAAGGGTGATGATTGAGTAATGGGGATATGTTTAACCATTGTTAGAGGCTTGACCACTGTTAACCAACCTAATTAAGGTAAAGGGGCAAGTGGCATTTGGGTTCATATAGTATTGATCCCTCACGAGGAGAGGTAGCAAGAGAAGGGGTTTATATGAATGATACCTTACGCAACTTTGTATGGGGAAGAAGATTGTAGAATGACACGTGTCTTATATTATAAATATTTTACTTTCTAAAGCAGACTTTTATGCATAAAAAAATTAATGTTTCTGTCATAATTTTTCCAAGTTAAAAGATCTTTTTTGCTGTCTTTTCCTCGGACTCATTTTTTTCCCAGTTCCCGACTCCGTGACACCATAACTAACAAATCTAATTTAGAGTGTCCTCCGCCCATTTGACATAAACTTCCAACACTACTTCTTATGTGGGAAAAAAAGATGATGGAAACTACATCAACATAAAATGATTTAAAATTAGCTTAGTTGCATGATAAAAAAATGCCTATATAACCATAGTCCACATGATAAACTGGAGAAGGCCAGCTAAAAAAAATCTAGAGTTGGAGGGACATGGGAGGCAGGAGAGGGTTTTAGAGATAGCTAGTTTGGAGAGGAGAAAGTCGGGAGTTCAGAGAGAAATGACTTGGACAATTACCATAGAAAGGCACTCTATATAATTGTGGGCATGTCCCAAGAAGCTCTTGTTTATAGCACATGGGCAGCGATGTCTCCATCAATGGGCAACTGTCAACGTATTTGACGATGATTGCATTGACATATGAAAAGCCATGAACACCATCGTCATCAGGTCAAGAGTCAATCAAAATTTAAATGTGCATCAAGATCTTAATTCAAACATTGACAAATCATATCAATTAAGAAGTAATAAAGGTAGGAGTTTGTAATAAAATGCCTTAACAAATAACCATACAATGAAGCACACTATTACTACACCAATAATCTCATTATCAAGAAACAACGAATTTTTTTTTGTGAGGATCGATAATCATAAACAGGTTGACAACCAAAATGAGATGACAACTTTGACGTAAAAGGTATTATCCGGAATGGTGATCCTCAAACGTGGGGTTTCAGCGGAAAGGCGAAGCTCTACCGTGAATCCAGCAACTTGACCGTGGGCAAGAGGATGACGGTAGAGTGGAGGCAGCGCAGGGCAACGACTTAGAGGAGGCGGACTAACGCGTGCGGCGGCTAAGTAGAGGAGGCATGCCGCAGAATTCAGGTGGCGTGCGGCCGCCGACAAGGAGGTGGCGGTGGTTGCATGCAGCGGTATCGAAGCGGAGCGTGCGACAACCGGCGGACTACGGGTAGATGCGTCATTGCTGGCGAGGTGGAGGAGGAGCAGCTGCTGGCAAGATGGAAGCGACAAGTAGGCGTCGCTGCTCTCGGTTCCTGAGAACAATAGACGGTGTGGCGTTTTTGCCGGGGGAAGGGGGGTCGTGACGCGTGAGGGCGTCTCTCTATCCACCCCAAATATTTTCCCCCGCATCTCCCTCTCTCTCTCCACGTCTCTCCCCTTCCTGCGCCTCTCCTTCTCCCGAATCTCTCTCTCTCTCCCTCCACATCTCTCCTCTCCCCGCATCTCTCTCTCAAAAAAATGATGTATAGGGGCTGTTTGGTTAGTGGCATTTGTTAAAATCGTCTCTAAAATATTATAAATAGAGACACTTTATTTTATATTGCCCCTAAAATATTCTAATTTTCATCTTCGTTAATCTGAAAATGCCTCTAAATCTCGTAACGAGTATGAGATCGAAGTAGTTCTTTACTAATGTCCCAAAATTTTTGCTTTGAAGACTTCCGTAACCGTTCGCGCGGACTCTTCTCCCTCTTCCTCTCTGTCTCCCTCCCCCTCCCCCTCCCCCTCCCCCCCCCTCCTCTCAAATTTCCAAAGTTGCGTGGACTCTTCCTCGCCGTTTCCCAGTCGAGTCGCCTCCTCCCTCTATTTTTCTTTATCGCTATTTCCTCTTCCTCCAATATCATCGACGTCCGATCCCATTCAATCTCGTGAAGGGAATCCACCTCCGGTACAGTCAAACGAGGAACCGCAGATGGACGGCCCAAGGGCCCTTGTTCCTGAGAAGCGCTGATGGAGACCTGGAATGGCGCTTCCCTGCGTCCCCCCAGGGAAATGTCGAGCTCTTCGCCAATCCTTTCGAGGGGCAGCCGAGTTCTCGGAGCTTTGCTGAGGCCAGATCTCCCCCGCCACTCCCCCGTTCTCAGAAGCCCCAGTTCCCCCAAAATCCTAGGCTTTCCTACCGTGATCTCCAGGATGCCGGGGAACGGGCATTGGTTCGCGGCGGTGCCGAGTTCCGGCGGGGGTTCTGCTCTTGTTAGGATCGGCCGCTTCCAGCTGTCTCCTTCGAATGTCCTCGATATCCGCAAGGGGGACATCACCGTCAGGTCCGTCGACGGATCCACGTACGCTATCGTGAATGTAGCTAATGAGGAAATCTACTCGACGGGGTGTGAACGGAAGAGAGCCTCGTTCTGGCGATGAGAGGCGAGGCTTGTTCTGGCGTTGAAGACCAAGCCTCGTCTCTGCATGGCCTGTCATCTTCTCCTCCGCCATCCTCTGGAGTTCCTTCTTTGGGCGGGGGTGACCGGCGCCTCTCTCACTCCCGCTCTCGAGCTCCTCTCCCAGGTTCTTCCAGTACTCATGCTTGGGCTGGTCTTTTCAAGGCCTCTGTTCCGGCTGCCGATCGGGACAAACTCCAGTTGGAATACCTTGCACCTTCTTCCATTGACTCTCGGCCTGTTGCTGTTTGTGAAAAAGGGGACTCTGCGGAGTTAGAAGAGGCATGGTCGAACTCCCTCGTCGGCTACGTGGTAGGCCTCTCCACTTCGTTCTTGCCACTCCAGGCTTTCATTCGTCATCGATGGAATCCCAATGGTTTCCAGCTTTTCATGCTGGAACATGGGTTCTTTATTTGCAAATTTGATTTAGTGGATGACCTGCATCGCATTCTGGAGACTTTCTGGACTATTAAAGGTCATCCAATGATCTTGCGTCGCTGGTCTCCGGAGATTACTTTCGAAGTCGATAGTCTTCAGTCCATTCCTCTGTGGATTTCTCTGCATGGGGTTCCCTTGCACTTATGGACAAATAAGTTCTTCAGTCGCATTTGCAGTGTCATTGGGACACCTCTTCATTTAGATCAACTCACGGCTTCAAGGCAACGCCTAAGTTTTGCTAGAGCATGTGTTATGATCTCTGCTACCAGCGCCCTGCCGAATGAAGTTTATTTCCAAGATATTCAAGGTAGGACTCGAAGAATTCAAGTTTCTTATACTTGGAAGCCTACGGCCTGTTCAGTGTGCAATTCTTTTGGGCACTCAGAGGGCCTATGCTCCATTAAGCGATCCTCATCTGATAAAAATCTCAACAAGCAAAAGATAGTTCCGCAGAAGGGACCCAAAACCTCAACTCTTTCCTCTGCTGGAGGTGACCATAAATTTCTAATGGATAGCAGTCCAAATGGTATGCTAATTCATATTCCGAACACATCGGTTACTGTTAAAGATGGTTTGGGAAATGACTGTCACAATGCATCGCAGGAATCTGGGTTCAAGGGCTCTTAAGTTACTAACGTCCAACCAGGAAGCTGTCAACAAACTTCAGACTCTACTGAGAACAAATTTTCGGCATTAGATTCAATTTCCGAGGAAGAGAATTCTAATTTAGCTTCTGTCCGTGTTGATCGGAATGATGGCCTGGGGTCCAGCGAATTGGTTGCCAAAGATCAGATTTCTGAAAAAGGACAGCTAAATGTAAGGAAGTTGCCTAGCATTTCAGACGCAGAGGAAAGCGGTTTGAATTTCAAATCTATAACTAAGTTAGGTGACATTAACTTTGATAGGGGCGACTTCCCTAGTCTTCAGGAAGCTGTTGAGAAGAAATCGGGTCTTGAAGCTCCTATGCCTTCTAATTCTAACCAGTTACCTCCTACTGGGAAGAATAAAGGAAAGTCAGAAATCCAGTTAGGAAATTCCAAAACAAGGCGATCCCAACGCCTGTCTTCATAATTTTCCTCTTTCTAATATTTTTTCTTGGGATTTCCATATGAAGTTCATAAGTTGGAATGTCAGAGGATTAAATAAACCAGAGCGACGAGCCCAACTCAAGCTCATTATTTCTCGCTCTAAGTGTGACATTGCTATTTTTGTTGAAACCAAGATTCATAAAAAAAATACAGCTATATTCAAGCAGCACATATGGCCTGAAGCAGACCTTCACCATAATTACACTGAAAGAGGAAGAATATGGGTTCTTAGTAACCCTTCGAAATTTACAACAAGTGTGATCAAGTATTCTGATCAACTCATCCATTTATTGGTTACAGATTCTGCTCAAAATTTTCAATTCTATGTAACAGCTGTTTATGCCTCAAATCTGCTATCCCAGAGACGAATTCTTTGGAATGATTTATATGCTCTGTCATCCTTCAGTAATGGTATGCCGTGGATGGTGATTGGAGACTTTAATTCTACCCGGTGTCCAACTGAAAAGCTAGGTGGGAATCCTGTCCCCACAGCCATTCTTCAGGATTTTGATAATAGGATAGTTTCTTCAGCATTAGACGACATTAAAATGGCAGGTAACTCCTTCTCTTGGAGTAACAACTCAATGCCTCCTAAACGGATTGTGGCTAGGCTGGACAGATGCCTAATAAATGATGAATGGTTGAACCTTTTCCCTGATTCATATGCAGAATTATCTTCTGAAATTTTCTCAGATCATAAGATGATCACTGTTTATTCGGAAAAAGAAATGAAAACTGGAAAAAAACCATTCAAATTCTTTCATATGTGGACTCAGCATCCTGGATTTCTTGCCTTAGTGAAGGATGCTTGGGATTTCCAAGTTACAGGAACACCCCAATTTATTCTTTGGTCAAAACTCAAAAGGCTCAAAGAAGTGCTTCGGGAATGGAATGGGAATTGTTTTGGAAATGTTAAAGCTAAATTTCAGAGAACCAAACAGGACCTTCTTGATGTCCAGTCACAACTTTCTATAGATCCATTGAATGCTAACCTGATCATTCAGGAAAAGACTCTCAAACAGCAACTATCCAAAGAAGCCCAAATTGAAGAATCCTTTGCTAGACAGAAATCAAGGCAAAATTGGCTAGCTCTGGGCAACTCAAATACTAAATTTTTTTATGCAGCTCTTAAAAGCAGGAGGATTGCTAACAGCATCAAAAAATGTAGATTAGCAGATGGAAGTTTCACTGCTGATCCTTCAGAGATAAGTAGTCATGCTATCCAATTTTTCTCAGAACTACTTAACCGAGGATCTCCCTCTCATGTTCAAGACTGGAACTTTACTCCCAGAACTATTCTATCTGAGGAGGATGCTGGGATTCTTACAGCGCCTATATTGAATGAGGAGATTAAACAGGCCATCTTCCAAGCCCCCAAACACAAGAGCCCAGGACCAGACGGATTTCCTGCAGAATTTTTTCAGATTGCTTGGAGCATTATTGGAGAAGATGTAATATCTGCTATTCAACATTTTTTCTCCACTTGCAGTCTTCTAAAACAGCTTAACTGTACTTTCATCTCTCTTATTTCTAAGACGGAAGGGGCGGACTCCTTTGAGCAGTTTAGGCCCATATCTCTTTGCAATTTTGTATACAAAACTATTTCTAAAGTCATTGCTAACAGAATCAAGCCTCTCCTTTCTAAGCTCATCAGTAAGAACCAGTCTGCATTCCTTAAAGAAAGGAGTATTCACCACAATGTATTACTCGCTAATGATATTGTTTGAGATCTTCATTCCAAAACTAAAGGTAATATCAGTTGTCTGAAGGTGGATCTGAAGAAGGCCTTTGATTCAGTAAACAGGAAATATCTATACTACTTGATGAGCAGAATGGGTTTTCCTCAAAGATGCATTAACTGGATTTCTGCTTGTTTGGAAGGACCTACCTTCTCTGTCTTATTAAATGGCTCTCCCCATGGCTTCTTCAATAGCTCAAATGGAATAAGACAAGGAGACCCCTTATCTCCTTACTTATTCAATATTGTCATGGAGGGTTTTAGCTCTATGCTGGATCTCAAGGTTTCCAATGGACATATTAAGTGTCCAAGGGCTGGGAACTTGCAGATTTCCCATGTTCTATTTGCTGATGATCTGCTCCTGTTCCTGGAAAATGATAAAGAGACAATCAGCCAAGTGAGTTATCTTCTACACAGATTTGCTAAGATCTCGGGCCTTAATCTAAATGCAGACAAAACCAAGGCCTTTATTGGTGCTAAAATTCAGAATCCTAAAAATATAACTGATCAGTTGGGGGTTAGCCAAGGCAACCTCCCCGTGCCTTACCTGGGACTGCCTTTAATCACCAAATCCATTAACAAAAGTAATTGTTCTCCTATTATTGAGAAGATTAAAAGAAGAATTGATTCTTGGAAGAACAGACTGCTGTCAAGAGCGGGCAGACTGGAATTGGTGAAATCAGTCCTTTCTTCCTACTCCATTTACTGGGCAGCAGCCTTTCACTTACCTGCAGGGTTAATTGAAGAGATTGACAAGCTTTTAAGAAACTTCTATTGGTCAGGTTGCTCTTCCAAATCTTCCTTACACATGCTTTCCTGGCATCATATATGCAAGCCTAAATCAGAAGGAGGTCTGGGGCTTAAAAACCTGAAAGAATGGAACCGAGCAAGCTCAGGTCTATTGCTTTGGGAGATTCTACAGGAAAAAGATTCACTTTGGTTTGAATGGGTTCGGCACAAGTATCTCTCAAAGAATAATATATGGGACTTCCAGCTGAAGTCTTATTATTCGTCAGCCTGGAAGGGGATTCTGCTGGCTAGAGATCTCATCAAGAACCACATTTCAATTCAAATCTCTAATGGTAAACATACTAATCTGTGGTCAGACCCATGGATTCATGGTTGCAGTATTAATCAGCAATATGGGGATCATATCAGGGAGGACCTCAATCTCAGCAAACATGCCACTGTCGACAGGTTTATCTCTGAGAGCCGATGGACTCTACCTGCTGCACTCTCCTCCGAAATGCTAGAGCTATGGGATAGAATTCGAACTATTCCTATAAACAACAGTGCCCGAGATGCTGTCACATGGAAACATTCAATGAAGCCTCTAAAGACAAGGGATATATGGGAAGCTATAAGAGATAAAGGGCCACCTATGACAGCTCATGACTGGGTTTGGCAGAATCCCACCTCTCAAATGGCTCCCATTGTATGTGGCAAGCAGTTCATTCTAAATTACCCACGGCAGAATCGCTTCAGCCCAAGGGGTTCTTTCTTCCTAGTATTTGTCTGCTTTGTAGAGCAGCAAGTGAATCTCACCAACATCTCTTCTTCGAATGCCCTTATACTCAATGGATTTGGATGAATATTCTTCATAAGTTCGACCTCCATAGAAGCCCTCAAATTGGAATCCATCAGGAAATCTTCAAGCTGCAACAGGAATTTAAGGGCTTCACTCCATTGGTTAAGCTAGTCAGAATTCTTCTAAGAATCACCATATGGAAGATTTGGCGAGAGAGATGCTTTAGACTATTTGAAGATGCACCACCCACATCAAGCATAAAGTTGTTCTTAGAAATAGTAGAGGACTCTAGATGTTGTTTAAATTCAATGGTCTGAATAACCTCTCTAAGAGGCAGGAAGAAATTTTTAAGAAATTCAACTTTTCAGTTTAATCAACCTAGAGGCCACGATGTGTGTGGTCCAAAGGTTCTTCTTATTGTACAGTTAGCTTCTTTAATACAATTCATTACACCTTACTTACCAAAAAAAAAGGAATGTAGCTAATGAGCGAATGCTCGGAGGGGTGGGTGTAGATGGAGCCATACACAGAGCTGCTGGCCCCGAACTTCTAGCAGCATGTCGTGATGTTCCTGAGGTCCGTCCTAGAGTCCGTTGCCCAACTGGCGAACCCAGGATTACCCTGGCTTTTCGGTTGCCTGTCTCTCATGTAATCCATACAGTTGGCCCCATCTATGATACTGATAAGCAGCCCGAGGTTTCCCTGAGAAATGCATATAGAAGCTGTTGAAACCTTGCCAAAGAAAATGGCATTCAGTATGTTGCTTTTCCCGCCATATCATGTGGCGTCTATGGCTATCCTTACAAGGAGGCTTCCAAGATTGCCATATCTGCAGTTAAGGAGTTCTCGGGTGATTTCAAAGAGGTCCATTTCGTTCCGTTCTCAGATGATATCTACAAGACCTAGCTGGAAACTTCTCGGGAATTGCTTCCATAGAGGGCCAAATAAGGTGTTCTCCGGAAGTGCTCTCCTCCCAGGAAAGGTAGTTGATATGGCTCTGATTTTGGTCGTAGTAGATATATGGCTTTAAATCTGAGGCTGTCCTGTGCGCAAGGGGGGGATTGATGCAGCATGTTCGTCTTTTATGTTCATCAGTATCTGCCCACACAACTGTGTGCTAAACTTGGCACAAGCTGTGAATGGCTGTGGAAGGAGATGAGATTGTGCACTGAGAATTTACTAGAATTTTTTTTCTTGAAGATCCAAAAGGGTAGGTTACATTAAAACAGAGCAATGAGATAGTCTTTTAAATACACTTCATCTTAATTTTCATCATAAGGAAAGAAAAGTCTAGCAAAAACTTGCAAAGACTTCAGGTTTGCCTAGTTTCTCTTTTTTCATGTGGATAATGATAATTTTTTTCACACTCCCAACTAAAGGGCATCTTGAGAACTACATAATGGGTTTATTGGTTTGGATCAGCAAACATGGACATATGCATAAGATTCATTAAGTTATTCTTCCCTTGCTTGATTTAGCTATTCCTAACTTCATACGTGGATGTGCTCTTACACAAGTGGTTCTGAAAAGCTTGGTTTGCACATATTTTTTTTCTTTCCTTCATTGTCCAGTACTTCTCCACTGCTTCTACAATTCTATGTGGAAGTCTCCATGATATCAATTCTATGTGGTAGTTATTCTTTGTGGCGCTTCGCAGGCGTCGGAGAAGAAGCTCTCGAATCCGATGCGGGAGATCAAGGTGCAGCAGCTCGTCCTGAACATTTGCGTCGGGGAAAGTGGAGATCGGCTCACCAGGGCGGCGAAGGTATTTAGACGAGACCCAAGTTCCTTTTTTTATTTTCTTCCATCGGTGACGTTGATCTGGTCTATCTCTGGTTTGTCTCTGTGTCTTTTTTGCGTACCCCTTGTAGATTAGATTTTAGAGTATTGGGCACTTTTCAACTGTTTCGGTGGCTTGTGAGATCTACTTTTCCTCTAGTTTTTTGTAGCCAGTGCCACATTTGTTTGAGTCAGGGGTTTGTGGGGTTAGGAGTAAGACTACTAGTATTTTTAGTCAGGGGTTTTGCTCTATTTTTAGTCAGGGGCAGCACATGTACAATCTGTCTCAGAAGAGAGGAACGAGGAGCCTCAATGACTTGTTAGGCTCTCTGACTGAAAGGTTATAATGGGCATTGCTAACTTTTCATGGTGTCTGTGAGTGCTAATTTTCGGAGATCAGCCTAAAGAGAAAAATTTACTTCTCTTTTGGCATTAGAAGGGCATGATTTTCCCAATATCTGAAGGAAAATTCCTTCTAACATACCTGGCTTCCCATCGAAATGACTTCTATTTCGTAACGTCTGTAAGGAATATTCTCCTGTAACTCTGTCAACTCAAATAAACCTTTGTTCTCGCTTGGCATTGCCCAAGCTATATTCAAAATTCTGTATTTGTATCCCAGACAAGGTGATGGATAGCAGGGAATATACACATTTGATCCTAAAGTTCTATCCATTCAGGTGGACACCTTCTGTGATAATTATTTCTTGTTTAAGACTGAAACATCAATTCATCTTTTTCCCAGCATGTGGGCCACCTCACCACTTAAAGACTCAGTCAACATTGTGAACTTTCTCTTACCACTGAAGAATATGCTAATTGACATCTTGACTTCTAAACTGGCTTTCTCCTCGACTGGCAATAACTATCTAGAAAACCACAGGGTCTTCCTATTTGATCCCCCAAAATATTATGCATCCTGTTTATGAATAGATGGAATCAATAGTGGTAGTGCTAAATCAATAGCTTGTTTTTAGTGGTCGGAATAATGTTATTCTTATTCTTTCTCAAGAGAATGACCTCCTTACCATTGATGTCTGCATTAGTGCACATAGTACCATTGAGAAATTGCTAAAATTAAGGTCTCATGTATTAAAATATGGTGTTCAAGGATCAGACCAAATTTGAAAATTTCTGCCAACAGTATTTTTTGTTTAGATAAGAAATTAGGCAAGGATTTGACTGACAGTACGCAAGCATCATCCAAGTACAGGAATCAGATTATTTCTCAACCTTGAAAAAAAAATCAACTTGTATACATGACACTTGGGGATAGTTGGCTTCTACAATGAAAGAACATGTCACAAATTTGATAAGCACAAAAGCTCATCACTAGAGGGAAACAACCATGAGAGAAGAGCAAGCAAAATTGTTCAGGCACAAATTCTCATCAACTGTCCCTGAAAAGACACAACAGTATAAATCTCATAGGATTAGGATTAAACCGCCATTGTTTTTTTCCAATGAAATGTTTTTATTTTAGTGTAATACAAGAGGGAAATGTGCTGATATAACTAGCTGTGGAACCTCCTTATATTAGACCATGTGGTTATCTATGAAAGTAGAGGCCAGAGAGATGATTTTCAGGAATTTGGTTTGATTTCCTGTTGCTGTACAGTGCACAGAGACCTAGCCTTTTTATCATGTGCCCAATAATTTTTTACCTTATCTGGTTTTAAGTAGTTTAGCATTGTTTCATGGTTTTCATATGAGGGGCTTGGGTAAATGTATGTTACAGGTTTTTGAGTTGCGGGACAGTTGACAATTTTTTTTGTTCACATGTTTTTTGATCTCTTGTTCGAGACTGCATTTTGTTTCAGATTTAAGTTGTTTTAGCATTTTGTTCTAGTAGATCCGAAAACTCGTTCCTTTAACTGATTCTACCTGTTGCTACAAAATGGCTGTTTGCAGGTCCAAAGTGAACTACACGGTACTTTTATAGCCTATCTATTTCATCAACATGGATGGTCTCCTGGGCAGAAGATTTTCAACAGAAGAGTGGGAGATTCTCTCCGATGACAGATTCTTAGCCTAAAATAGCTTCATTGGGCCCGATCCGAAATGAAATACGTTGTTTATTATGTGGATCCAAAAATGGATCTGAGTTTAAACTTCTTTACTTTTAAGTGTAGTGTGTTGTTTCTTGTGTGGATCCGAATTATCCCAAAGCAGATTTATTGGACCTGACCTGAAAAGAAATGTGTTTATATGTGAATCCAATAATGAATTCATTGGAGCCAATAATCCAGATATGAATATCGTCTCATTACCTATAAAAAGTATGTCTTAGAGTTTCGGATCAAGCCCGGATCCGAAAGTTTAAATCCGGATTCGGGTTAGACTTGGATCCGGAATATAACCTTATTTCAGATCCGGGTCTGATTTGGATTTTACACTATCGGATCCGGATTCGGATCATAAAAGATCCGACCCGTTGACACCCCTACTTGTCATCATGTGAAACAAGTTCTTGACATCAAAAACTTGATATTCCTAAGAATCTTTTTTAAATAGTCTCATGTGATAGTAATCCTACGAACAATGTGTTGTCAAAGTTCTATTTCTGATTTCATGCAATTTTACAGGATTTTCCCGAGGGAAGGTGGCATTGTCCATATTGTATATGCACATTTTGCTTGGCAGTTGAGGGTGGATCTGACAGAGTAGATCAGATGTTGTCTCTGTTCACATGTCAGCAGTGGTATCAAAAATGTCAGGATCTCGAGCTGTGTTTCCATCATGGCCCAACTATGTCCTCTAAATAATTGCACATTTCCTAAAACTTATTGTATCATATGAAGGTTTTTGTCGTTCCTCTGCAGATCACTGGGAATGCACCAGAGAAAGTGGCCAGCATGAAAATGTTGCAGAATCCTTATTGTTCTGTGGGAAATATTGCAGGGAGGTATGCCATGTTTCCTTAACTTCATGTTTTGACACCCTCTAGCAATTGTTTTTAGTATGTACATATGATTTCTGTATTAAAGAGAACGTGTACCCATCTACACTTTAGTAGATGGAGATAACACATCCTCATCAACACTCTGATATTAGTTTCTTAATTGTTCTCATCATCGTAAAATTATAGCCTTCACTAGTTGAGTGATAATTACTTTGTTTGGGAGATACAAGTTACTAACATTGATATTAAACTTCAATAATCAGTTGGGTGCCTTTCCTGCATGAAACTCTTTCTGCACCACTTCTCGGATCTATTAGTTATTGCATTTTTGTAATTATACAATGACATTAAGTTGTATTTAAAGATAATATAAGTTTTTCAAGTCCAATATGAAGTGCAATAAATTAACTTGCCTTCGAAATGCTGCGGCAGATTCAGGGGAGGGCAAGGAGCCATAGCCCTCCTAAGTTTGTCTAAAAGCCATCATAGATTCATACCTTGGGAAAATAAAATTGACTTCTACAGGGTTTTTGGTAGTTCAAACTTTTTCTTTCTTATATGTATGCATTCATCATACCTTGGAAAAATAAAATTGACTTCTACAAGGTGCCATTTGATAGGAAACATTATTTTTGGTTGGAAAAAGTAAAGCAACGTATTCTCTTTAATTCTTTTGACTTTCAGTTTAGTAGTCGTGATTGACAAGCTCATAAATTCTTGATATATTTAAATTTGCAGGACATGAGTGTTTGACAAATATTGATGAGGGTTGAAAAAGCATTGAAATTAAGTAAGTGCAAGGATTGGTACAAGATATTGGGCATCAAGGACTACCTCCGTCGCTAAAATTAAACGTGCTTACAAGAAGCTTGCTCTGCAGTGGCATCCAAACAAGAATGTAGATTGCAATGCATTGGTAGAGAAGAATGCAAGTGCCATGGTCTCATGTAAAATTGTCAAGCCAATTGAATTCCCTTCTTATTTGTCCACTAGCAAGAAAATGTTTGTATCTAAAGAGCACCAAGGGAAAACTATTTTTTTATATTTTAATCACGAAGTGAAAAATTGAGCCCCCACGGTATGAGTTGTATTTCAAAGTCATGGATGTTATGTCTTTTGTAATTAAAATATTTTCATGATTTTATTTTATAATATATCTATGTTAAGACGTTTCTTTTATCAATGTGTATCATGTCTTATTTATGTTTCTGTTAAAAGGCATACAATTGATATACACGTGTTGTATAATGGTGGATGTTTGTGTATGCCAATGAATTAAAAAGAATATGATTTGTGTATTGATTGCATGTTAGGAATGTTGACTTTAATTTTTACATTTTGGATGGTTATTTTGGTGCTATATTTAAAAATTGGAGCCCTTACACATTAGTTGTTTGGGGCACTTTGGGAAATAAAATGCTCCTAAAACACATTATTTCAAGAAGACTATCCTTAAAATATGTTATTTGAGGCAGTTTGAATGAGAAATTACCCTTAAAATATGTTCATTAGAGGCATTTGGTCATCAAAATTGCTCCTATTAGAATATCTAGAGGCGGTTTTTTAGTGCCTCTAATGATAACATTAGGGGCATTTTTCAAAAAGTGTCCCAAAAACTTTTAGGGACCGAGCCAATAGGGGCACATTTTAAAATGCCCCTAAAACTAATCAAACCGCCCCTAAAGATTTTTAGGGTATTTATCTCTATTTTTTGGGGCAGTTTTGAAATGCCCCTAAAGGTCTATTTTATTGTAGCTCCTTCGCCACCGGGTACGGCCACCACCACCGTCTATCATCGCCGTCGTTGCTGGGGTGAGGAGGACGCCACGGAGGGGCTCCCCCTCTCTCCTTGTCTCTTCTCTCTTCTTCCTCTCTTCCTTTCTTCTCTTTCTTCTTCTCTTCTCCTTCTTCTTCGCTCGGAGGATGACGAAGCCCTAGGCTCCCATCTTCCTTCCCTTCTTTCTCTCCTTCTTCTTCTTTTCTTGTTCTTCTTCTCATCTCCTATTGCTCTTCCTCTTCATCTCTTCTCCTTCTTCTCTTCAGTACAGGGGCGGTCATGGCGTCAGGGCGTGCCGCTGGAGAAAGGGGCATGGGGTGTGCCGCCGGGACAAGGCACGAGGGTGTGCCACTGGAACGAGGGCACGGGGTGTGCGGCTGGGCGTGGGGGCACGATGTGCCGCTGGACGTGGGGGCACGGGTGTGCCGCTGGGTAAGGGGGGGCACAGGTGTGCCGCTGGAGGAGGGCACGAGGGCGTGCCGCTGGACGGCCAGGGGGTGTGCCGCTGGGGGAGGCACAAGGCGTGCCGCTGAGAGGCTCGGCCTAGGCGTGCCGCTGAAGGAAGGTACAGGGTGTGCCGCTGAAGGGGGGAAGAGGATTTCTTCAACCGGAGGACCTCCGGTGTCGCCCTTGGGCACACCGTGACTTTGTTGGGGCCGTCACTCCTTATGGGCGTGCACCCGTATTTTCCCTTACGCCTCCGGCCTAGGGGAAACTCTGCCGAAATTTTATCAGAAATTATTGGCATTCTTTTTAATTCAATTGTAGTGTAGTCCCCTTTATAATTCCCTTTCTTTTTCTTTGCTTGTATCTTGTTCTGACTTGAGGTACCTTGCACCTTGCAGAGAGATGACTGCCCCGAGAGATTCTACTGCTTCCAGTGCCGAACACGTTCCCCCACGCCCAGTGCCGGTGGTTACATTGTTCAACATAGAGGACTTGGACAGGGAGCACGCTGAGATAGTGGCACTGGACAGATCGTCGGGCTCGGACACTGAGATGATGGATTTCCTCAGGCTTACTCAGGTTGAAGGCGTCATGACTTTTGACCGGGCTACGGGGGAGTACCGGAAGGACTTCCCGAAGGACAGGCATCTCATTCGCTTTCTGAAGCACCTCAGTCACCAAGAGAGGCAGAACTTTCGAGTTGTCAAAGAGGCCGAGCGGACGATTCTGCAGTCCCGGGACAGCCTACTGTAAAGTGTCCCGAGGAGCATCCCGATGTACTTAGTGGGAGATGCTTGGGAGTGGAAGCCCATCTTGGGACTCGAAGCCGTGCTACCGAAAGAGGACAAGTTAGTGCGGGCGCCTCAGTTCACCCCTGCTCGGTGGGACATGTCTGCCGGGCGGGTTCAGAGTGAGCATCCCCGATTTGGCCTGTTCTTGACTCCACTAAAGTGGGGGTACAGAGAAGAACCTTTTCTGTTGGATTGCCTAGTCATCCGATTCAAGCATGAACTGGCGCAGGGCTGGTTTGGGGAGCTGAGGCATAAGGATGCGCACAACTTCCGGGAGGGGCCGTGGAGTTCACAGAAAACGTGCTATTCAATTACGCATCGATCCTTATCCGGGCTGGCGTCTACCACAGTGTGTACGCCTCCCGGTACAGTTATCCTATTTCCAGGGGCTTCTGTAGCGGAATGATCGAAGTGTTCAACGCCGAGACCAATACCTTTTACACGGCAGAGGGCGAGACCTCGTTGGACCTGTAGAGTCTCAGCCAGCTCAGTGGCTTGCCCATTGATGGGGAGCCCTACGAAGAAACCTACCCCCCGGATGTGATTAAAGATGAAACCAACGGGGATGACTACTATTCTCTCGGCTATTCATACCGGTACCTTATGAAGGCGTACCGGGAGTTATATTAGCTGTCGCATGGCGGGAGGCAACCCCCCCGAGGGGACCGAAAAAGGGTCCGCATGGTCCTCTGGGTGCAGTATTTTTATGATAGGCTGAAGCAGTATGAGGAGTTCCCATATATCGACACTGCCGTTGCATGGAAGAAACGTCCCAAGTCAAAAGTTGATGTGAAGATCCCTCCTCGAGGGCGCCGGAGCGGGCCGAACCCAATGGGAGTCGACCCATTAACGCATTGCGCCACATATTTGACGTATTGGCTATGCTCGTTCGCCATGCCCTATGGGGACGAGACCGTCATTCGCCCGGACGCCATCTATCCAGCTTGTCAGATGGCTTGGGGTATCAAGTTGTCTTTTTGTCCGGCCACGCCGTGTCTGATATACAAAGCGCTTGGGGACATCAGCAGTCACCAGTTCCCGCGGCAGGCGCGGTATGTGTGCCCACTGCATTTTTTTAATGCGTGGGTATCAGGGTATGTTCTTTATTCCCAGAGTTCGCCCCACGCACCATTCAAGGCTGGGGGCTGGTTCCACGGATCTTGGAGTTCGCGAGTGTGGCGTCAAGCTCGACATCCATGCGGCTGTATGACATCCAGGGCAGGTTGACGACGGTGCCCCTTGATAGTACTGGCACTATCCATTTCTGGACCCTGGCCGCTCACTCCAGCCCGCTAGTAAACAATAACCAAGAATGCAGAGACGACCAAGTGGAAAAGTACGTGCACCCTATCAGCCAGGAGAACGCGGTCCGCCCTTTACTGGAGTCGGAGCTCAGAGCCTGGGCACTATCCATTCGTCCAAGCGTGTTGGCTTTCCGAAAGGGGGACAGTCTGTTGCTGGAGCCGTACTACCCCTTTCGCTTCGGCAGAAATTTCGGATATCATCAGCATATCCCGGCGCACTGCGCTCGCTTCGATCTGCCGATGCGAAGTCTCCGGGGGAGTCCTACTGCCGAAACTGCCCGAACCTGGTGGGATTTCTTTCATTGGGCAGACACCGCCAGCTTCAGGGTGCCAGCCCCGGGTCGGATTCCACGGGTGACTCCGGAGTATGTGAAATGGTGGAATACCCGGATGGCTTTTTACCGATTATGCCGGACCGACTGCTGGGATGGGGCAGAGAGGAAATTTCTGAGCCGGCAGCCAGTTCCGGTACTGGATATTGACCCAGAGCACCTACTCCGGCTGAGACGCATCAAGGAATAGGAAGTAGCCACGTACATGATCGAGCGCAAGGCATCTCGTGAGACCAAGCCAACACCGCAGGTTACGCTGCCTCTGATGGTGAAAGACGATTTCAAGAAGACCTTGCGGGACCTTTGCCGCGTTGGGAGTGACCACCTGGAACTGACCGATTATCCATTTTCCATAGAGGAAGAAGGTACCCCAGCGAGGAGTTGGCGCCCGGAGATGGACCCACTTTGTCCCTATCGCACCTTTGTGAGGAGGGAGGAACGGAAGCAAGAAAACTACAAGGACACCACATGGCTCTACGTCCTCCTCCGAGTGCACGGGTTGAAGATTGAAGGTTCGGCATAAACCATCTTTGGCAAGCGCCTGCACATTGCCTACTATTATGCCGAGGGGTGGGGAATGGACCACTTCAACCTTTTCTGCCACTTGACCGCCAAGAAGCATGCGGACTTGGCCGCCCTCGCCGATCGCTGCCAAAATATTGAAGATGTATGCTGGCTAGTCCGGGAGGCGGCTCGTCGGGACAAGGAGCCGTCCCTCAATTATTGGCCGATAACGCTGTGGCTGTACACTGGCCCACATGGTACTTAGTGTTCTCTTCCTTCCCTTGTGTTCTTCAATGCTGACCTTTCTTGAATACTGGACGTTGATCGGGTCCCTTGTTTTCTTTCTTTCTTTTTAACAGATCACCCCGACATCACTCAAATGGTGACGTATCGCAATCTTCTGCGGCAGGCAGAGAAACCTGCTTACTTTGAGGAGGCGCTAGTGGCTCCGACCACGACCCCTCTGCCCCCGCCTGTGAAAAGGTCCCGGGCAAAATCACCCGTGAAGAAGGCTGTAGATGCTGCCAAGACGGCTAGGCGGCGGGAGGCCAAACGAAGAAAGATAGAGGCCGCCAAAGCCACATCGACCGCTCCCCCGACACTCGTAATCTCCTCATTCGAGGAATTCGAAGCCGCTCGGGCCGAGCCAAGCCGGCCTGCAGGTTGGGTCCCTTCCGCTCTTCGAAGCTCTTCAGAGTTTATTGAGGTGTTAAGAGGGGCGCTTCTTGTGACACATGTGTTCTTATGTTTCAGCTGTCGTCGAGAGGCCTGCGCCCGTATCCATCCCAAGCGTGGGCGAAGCCGTAACCCACAGGGTCATGGAATCTGTCGACGAGACCTTCTTCGCCCCAGCTCTCGCTGCCGAAGTCGAAGGAGGTATATCACTTTCTTGGCCGGTCATTTTATTAATTTTCCTAATCCCTCGAAACTTTACGGGAATGACCGAATCTGGATCTTGCCTTGCTTGTGCAGGAGCTGATGTGGCGGCCCTAGAACCGGAGGCGCCCCGGAGGCATCCCGGTTCGGGCAGATATATCGGAAGAAGGGGCGGCGATCAAGGGAGTCGCGATTGTCGACCTCGGATGTTGAGGCGGGGGCTGCCTTGACAGCAAAATAGGTGCCCACTAGCACTAGATCTTTGTCGGGCGAAAAGGTAGACTACATCTACTCTTCTGACGAAGTACTTTCAACAGAGGGTGTCCCCGGGGAGCCCAGATTTCATGTTCCTGCCTGAAAAACCCCGGTACTACCTATGTCTCTTAGCCTGGTGAAGCAGGCACCTGTAAGTGCGAACCTGTTAATTCAGGTTTACTTTCTTTAGGCCATCAGCTAATATTCTTGATCTTATTATTTTTAGCTTTCAAAGGGACATGCCCGTCAAAAGATGTAGAGATCTACGTCCCGGGGGCAGAAGCTACCAGGCGAGAGATAGCTGCTGCGGCTTTGGACAAATTGGCGTTCCTAGCCAAGGCTGTGCGGTGAGAGGAGGCTGTGGCGAGCTCATGTGTTTCCGTCTCGACCGCTAAGATCTCACTTCGGGAAGAAGTGGCAGTGGCTGTGAGTGCATAATTTCCTCTTCTCTCTTTCTGAGCCCTCCCTAGGAGTTGTTGATTTATTCGAGGCAATACAGGCTCGTGCCTTTGAAGGAGCCGTGGAGACCACCACCCCAGCCACCGAAGCCCTGGAAGAGGGAGAGATAGCGCCAGAAGTCGAAGTGCAGGAGCCGGTAATGCCCGAAGCTGGAATTCGGGTGGAGGAAGTGGCAGTGACGACGACCGAGACCCGCGGGGAGCCAATTTCTGAAGTCGACGCCCGGGAAGAGGTAACACCGGAGAGCAACATAGTGCCGGTGGGCGAGGTAAGCGGGGGGATGCATTCGGCTTCTTTGAGGATTCAGTGATTTACTTCACTTGGCGAGCGGCTAACTTCTCTTCACATGGCCAGGTAACAACAACGCCCCGCGGAGTGCGCACGCCTCGGGCTCGTAAGGCTGTCCCCAGGTGGAGCTCGTCCTTCCGCGTACACACGGATAAGAGGCTGAAGGCGCTTCTGGGGCCAGACGCGGGGTCCCTGGGGTCTCTTCTGCAGATGGGGGCCGTCCCGCGGTTGGTGATCCCACTGCCACCGATCCCGACGCCGGTGATACCCGAGGAATCCTGGCTCTTGGGGAGGATATTGACGATCCTCCATGAACGTTCGGGGAGATTTCAGGTTGGCGAAGATGAAGCCCTTTCGGGAACAGTAGCAGGCCCGCCTGTCATTGATGCCCTATCTACCGAGGTCGTCGCTCCTACGCTTCCGGTCTGCGGGGATGCCATGGACTTATAGCCTGCTGAGGGAGCGAAGGCCGGAGCAACCCCGTCCACCGTAGTGCCGGATTCGGTCTTCGTGACCGCTCATTCTTTCGACAAAGTCATGGCCCTAGTTTTGACGGAGTGGCGGCATCTTCGGGCTCAGAACCGGCCCGGTCGATGGAACTAGAGAAGCCGCTCATCGTGGAGGAACCATACGCTTATGTTGCAGTGTCTCATTCAGTTTCGGCGGTGGCTGGCCAGGGCCGTCCTTGGAGCCCGGGAGGCCCCTCCTTTCGGCCCTCGCACTTCTAGGTAGCTCGGCCGTGGTGGACGCAGAGCTGTGGGCGATCGTGGACCTGCCAGTCCGCCAGACCTTAGTGGTATTGCGATCGCTGGTCGTTGCCGACCCGACGCTTACATACCGAGGCATGAGGGCTATCGTAGAGCAACTGACCAAGGCACTGCAAATGATAGGATGCCCGCTGGAAGAATGGTCGTGACGCGTTCTGTTATTACTGAAATACGTAAACTGTCACGCATTCCTCGAGACACAAGCCCCAACTGAGCTCACAGCTATCAGTGCTCAGAGGGATGAGTACCTGGAGGCTCTGGCGGTGCGAGAGGACAGCCGGGAGCAACACCGGGAGGCCTTGGGCAGGCACAATGCCAACATCGACGCTTTAGGGAACCGGATAGGGAAACTCCAGGGCTGGCTGGCCCAGGCTGAGTCTGACCTGCTTAAGGCAGAGACGAGTAAGGCCCGAGAAACTAAAGAGCTAGCCGTCGTTGAAGCAGTAGTGGCCTCTGTGGCGACCGAGCTGGAGCGCCTCTACGCGCAGGCAGACCGCTTGCGTGAGATGATGAGCTTTCCTTGCGTCGGGATCCTACCCTTTGAGGACATCTTCCGGGGGTTAGATTGACTGCCGGTCCCCCTTCCATTCCTTTCTTTGCATGTGACACTGGGGTATGCCCCGAGGCTAATGTAATTTTTCGAAAAGAATATAATGCAATTATTCCATGTGTCTCTTGTATACGTGTGGTGTTGGGCAGTCTCTTCCTTCCTTTTCTCTTTTTCTTTCCTTGCTGTGCGATGGGACGCAAGTCCACACCGACAGCTTACCCGAGAAGGACCCGGTGAGGTTCGCAGAGGGGCACAGGAGAGTGCTCGCCCCTTCTAGAGGAGAGAGGAGGGACGAGGGGACCACTCCACCATGTCCATCAGGCGACTCATCTGAATGATGTCACCGATATGTTTGACCCGACTAGGTTGATTTGACCTTGGAAGGGCAGAGAGAAGAGTTTGTTCATCCAACGACCCAGACGGGAGGTCTCGTCCAAGAGGAGTTGTTCATCACCCGAAGGGACGGAGAGAAGAGTTTGTTCGTTCAATGGTCATGACGGGAGGTCTTGGTCAAAAAGAGGGTCATGTTTTTCCATGCCGACAGAGTGTCGGGGGCAGATGTGGTTTGTTTATTTCTTGATGTATTCGTTGTCACGGGGCCGGTGCCAACACAAAGGGGGGTAGGTTGATTCCCCAATCCCGAGCGGAAGGCTCGGGAGGGGTATTCTTTGTCAGTGCTGACAGAATGTCAAGGGCTGACAAGATTGATTCGTTTATTGAGATGTTTGTTGGTACGGGTGAGTGCCAACGCAAGGAGAAGGATTGATTCCCCAATCCCGGGCGAAAGGTCCGGTTGGGGTATTTTTCGTCAATGCCGACAGAATGTCAAGGGCTGACAGGGTTGATTCGTTTATTGAGATGTTCGTTGGTACGGGTGAGTGCCAACGCAAGGAGAATGGTTGATTCCCCAATTCTGGGCGAAAGGCCCAGTTGGGGTGTTCTTCGTCAGTGCCGACAGAATGTCAAGGGCTGACAGGGTTGATTCATTTATTGAAATGTTCGTTGGTACGGGTGAGTGCCAATGCAAGGAGAAGGGTTGATTCCCCAATCCCGGACGAAAGGTCCATTTGGGGTATTTTTCGTCAGTGCCGACAGAATGTCAAGGGCTGACATGGTTGATTCGTTTATTGAAATGTTCGTTGGTACGGATGAGTGCCAACGCAAGGAGAAGGGTTGATTCCTCAATCCTGCTTTCGTTCTTCCTTTCTCTTTCTTTCTTTTTCTTTTCTTTCTCTCATTTTTTCTTTTTTTATCTTTTCTTTTCTTTTTCTTTCTATCTCTTTTCTTCTCTCTTTTTCCCTCTTCTTTTTTGCTTTTCTTTCTCTTTTCCTTTTTTTTGAAGTGCATGGTGAATACCGACAAACCATCCAAGCAATTGAAATGCAAATTCGCCCGCTGCGGGGAGAGAGACTGTATTATTCATTAAAAGGGGGGAATCAGAATGTGGTACAACCTTAGATGCCTACCATTAAGGGGTGGAAACTGGACCTCCCCCCGATGATCGACTATCACATATGCTCCGCCTTCATAAACCTTTTGGATTACATAGGGTCCGAGCCAATTCTCGTTCAGCTTGCCCTTGGAGTTGGAAGCCATGACTTCCCTCCTTTTGACCATAATGAGGTCACCTTTCTTGAATTCACGCTCCTGGATGAGCTTGTCGAAGGCACGAGCTATTCGGGCCTGATAGACCTGGATGTTCTGCTGGGCTCGGAGCCGCTTCCCCTCCAGGTCGGAGAGCTCTTCGAGCCTTCGCTCGACATTTGTTTGTTCTTCCTGGACTTGCCCATGTTGGATTGCGACTCGAAGGGAGGATATTTCCTGCTCGATGGGGACAATTGCCTCTGAGCCATATACCAATGAGAAGGGTGAACAACCCGTTGGAGTTTTGTATACTATTCGGTATGCCCACAGAGCCTCATACATTCTCTCTTCCCAATCTCTCTTGTTAGAATTCACAATTTTGGATAGGAGTGTACAAATAGTTTTGTTGAAGGCTTCAGCCAGGCCATTAGCTTGGGGGTTGTAGGGGGTTGACGTCCTCCAGTCGATCTTGTACATCTCTGCCAGCCGATAGACTTTCTGGTTGCGGAAGTGGCTTCCGTTATCTGAGATGATTCGGTTTGGCGTGCCAAACCGGAATATGATGTTGCGTCGGATGAATCTGGCGATAATCTCCCCAGTCACTTCTCTCAAAGCAACGGCTTCCGCCCAACGGGAGAAGTAATCAGTTGCCGCCAAAATGTATTTGCACCCGGTGGATGACGTGGGTAGTTGGCCTACGACGTCTGTTCCCCACTGGGCGAACGGACAGCTGGGCAATGTCGGATGTAGCGATACGGGCGGCCTCCTGGGTACTGTGGTATGCTCCTGGCATTTCTAGCAAGACTTGGCGTACTTGCAGCAGTCATCAAACATGGTTGGCTAGTAGTAGCCAAGCTTCTTTATTTCAATTTTCATCTTTGGTCCCACCTGATGTGCACCTGCTATTCCGGCGTGGACTTCCTTTATGACCCTCCAAGCTTTCTCCATTGATAGGCACCGCAGGAGTACTTTCCGTTTGGCATCCGCCATAATTCGGAATAGGATCCCATTCTGGACCTCGTAAGAGTCCTTTGTTCTGAGCAGCCTGATCTTTTCTTCTCTTTGCTTGGGCAATTACTGGTATTTAAACCATTGCATGAGGGAATCCCTCCAGTCAGGTAGGCCGACGGCTTCTACTACAACGACCTCCAGTTTTTCTTCTTCTGGTTCTTCTATCATGCCAGGCACCTGGCGTTGATTCACCACCCGGATGCTAAGAGATCCATCAGGCGGGTCTGCTAATAAGCTTGCCAGCTTTGCCAGTGCATTGGCTTGTGCATTTTCTCCCCTGGCAACATGGCCTATCTCAATAAGGTAGAATTGATCAATGAGCCGCTTCGCTTTAGCATGGTAAGGGAGCAGCTCAGGTTTTCAGACATCAAACTGCCCCTGGACTTGCTTGACGACTAGTAACGAATCGCCAAATACTTGCAGCATTCTAATCTCCATTTGCAACACAACTTGGAGACCAATAATCAGAGCTTCATACTCTGCCTCATTATTTGTGCAAGGTTTATTGATAGAGCAAGATGTATGCAACACTTCTCCCTCGGGGGATTTGAGGACGATGCCGGCCCCTGCCCGTATTTTTGTATGTCCGGACGGGGTCGTTTCTGTTCTCGAAGCTCCATCAAAGTGCAGCTGCCAAGCGATCTGTTGGACTTGGTCCACCTCCAGTGTTTCATCTTCAGGCAGCTCTGTGGCCAATGGGGAATTTTCAGGCACAGGATGTGCAGCAAAGAATTCGGCCACGGCTTGACCCTTGACGGCCTTCTGCGGCACATAGGTGATATCAAATTCCATTAGCAGCACGGCCCACTTGCCGAGACGTCCCTTCAGGACTGGCTGGGAGAGAATGTGTTTAACTGGGTCGGCCTTGGAGATCAGGCTCACTTTATGGGAGAGCATGTAATGCTTCAGCTTCTTGACTATGAAGACTAAGGCGAGACAGACCTTCTCCATCGGGGTGTATTTTACTTCTGCCCCCACTAGCCTTCAGCTAAGATAATAGAGAGCCTGCTCTTTTCCCTCGTCATTGTTCTGGGCGAGCATTGCCCCCAGTGAACATTCGGTGGCGGCTATGTATAGAATAAGCGGCCTCCCCTTGACAGGTGCCCCCAGCACAGGCGGGGTCCTTAAGTAGTCCTTCAGCTGATCGAAGGCCTTCCGGCATTCCTGGTTGCAGTCAAAAGGTGCATTCTTCATCATCAATTTTTGGAATGGCTGACATCTCCCTGACAAATTGGAAATAAATCTTCGGATGTAGGCCAGCTGGCCCTACAGAGATCTTAGCTCTCCCAGGTCCCTCGGGGGAGGCAACTCCCGAATGGCATTTATTTTAAAGGGGTCGATCTCAATCCCTCTGTATCGGACAATGAAGCCAAGGAACTTCCCGCTGGAGACGCCAAAGGCGCACTTCATCGGGTTCATTTTCAGCTCATACTGCCGGAGTCTCTCGAAGACGACTCTAAGGTCCTTCAGGTGATCTTCCTTTTTCTTTGTCTTGACGACCAAGTCATCAATGTAGCATTCGACTTTGTTGTATAGCAGCTCGTCGAATATTTTGGTCATCACCCGCTGGTAGGTAGCACCGGCGTTCTTGAGGCCGAAGGGCATTCTTTTGTAATAGAATATTCCTTTGGGCGACCGGAAGGCCGTATGAATTCGGTCGTGCTCGGCTATCCAGATTTGGTTATAGCCGAACGATCCGTCCATGAAGGATAAGGCCTCGTGGCCAGTGGTTGCATCAATCATGACTTCAGTAATGGGCACCGGAAAGTCATCTTTTGGGCAGGCTTTATTCAAGTCGCAGAAGTCCACGCAAATCCTGATCTGTCCGTTCTTCTTCTTCATCGACACAATGTTGGCCAACCAGGTGGTATATAGGTTTTTAGCTACAAAATCGACCTCTATGAGCTTGTTGACTTCTTTGCAAATTTGGTTTATCACCTCCGGCCTCATGCGTCGAGGGGACTGCTTCACTGGTTCCACCTTAGGGTCAATGGCCAGAATATGTTGAGTCACGTCGGGACTCAGGCCGGGCATCTCCTTATAGTTCTAGGCAAAATAGTCCCGGAACTCTTGCAGCAACTTGATATTCGGTTCCCTCTCCTGTAGAGGAAGAAGGGCACTTAGAAAGGTCGGCCTGGGGTTACCTTCTGTGCCTAGGTTAATTTCGATAAGTTCATCTACTGTGGCCTGACCGCCATCTTCAATTTTTGGCAGTGCCGACAATAAGTCGACGAAATCCCGACCTTCGCGATCTTCCGCTTCAAGGACTCTGTAAGTGTCGCCTGGCTCCACCCTGTCGGGCAATGAGGCTTTGCTGTTATTCCCCCGTTCCGGGCTTGTGGGCTGCGACTTCGAGGGATCCTCCTGCGCGGAGAAGCAAAGAAGCTCCCCGAAGTTTTCTTGGTATTTGTCATAGACGGCTTCAGCAGGGGCTGGAGTAATTGATTGCCCCACCGGGGGTTGGTTCTCAGCCGCATCTTCAAAACTATGGTACTGAACCGACACCATGTGGATGCCTCTGTCGTGACTATCTGTCATGTGGGGGCGTGGCGGGGCCACTATATAGTCCCCCATTCTGAGCTCATCCGTCTCAATCAGATCCTGAGCAATATCTTTGAAGACGTAGTGATAAGTGTGTATTTTTTTATCTTAATTCATGTTATTTATATTATTTATGGGTTTTAATAATAATAAATATGCACTTATCACACTTACTTTTAATTTAGAGTAAAATAATTAATTTTCTGTAATTAAATGATTTTAATAAAGATATTTCCTTATTTAACAAGTATTCAAAACAAATAAAAATAAGAAAAATAAGAAAATATAATGTATGTTGAAATGGGCCAAAAGCCCAAGGATTTGTTCAATAAGAATAAAATAATAATAAAAGAAAAAAAAGAAAAAAAATAAATTTATTTGATATTTTTTAGGTCTTAATAAGCTAAATACATATACATATATACATATATATATATATCTCTCTCTCTATATATTATGAAAATAAAAAAAATAATAAATATAATTTTGGACTTGTTCCAAAATGAAAAGAAAATAAAAATAAAAAAATAATAAATTAATTGGACATTTTTAGGGTTTTTCTAAGATATATACAATATATATATCACTATATGTATATATATTATATCCATTATTAACTCTGTGTGTGTGTGTGTGTGTGTGTGTGTGTGTGTGTGTGTGTGTGTGTGTGTGTGTGTGTGTGTGTGTGTGTGTGTGTGTGTGTGTGTGTGGTCGAACGCAGGAGGTGCCCCCCCCCCTTCGCCCCGCCTTCGCAGGCGGCACGGGCGACGAGGGGAAGGGGGGGCGCGTGTCAACGACGAACGGCAGCGGCGGGGTCCACGCGAAGGAGGAGGCCAACACGCGGCGCATCCGCGTCAACCAGGAACGCGGGCACACCGCGCCCGCGTAGCCCGCGCGGCAGCGGCGGAAGAAGGCGGCCCACCGCGGTCCACGCGGCTGGGAAGAGAGAGGTGCGAGCCGCGGGCGGCGCGACGCGCCGGAGGAGAGAGAAAGAGAGAAGAAAGAAAGGAAAAGGAGGCCAGAAAAATCTGAAAAAATTCCAGAAAAATAGAAAAAGTGTGCAGCACATGCTAGCACACAATATTGGGTCAATTATAGCAGCAATTGGGTGTTTACATTAGCCAAGTGTTCACATGCAAAGGGGTTGTTTTAACACCCTATATAAAGGGCTTCATTTGTAATGGAAAGAGGTTGTGAAGAAGAAGAAGAGAGGATAGCTAGGAGTAGTAAGCTATGGATTGATCAAGTTTGTAAGTGTTTTTCAAGTTTTTGCTTTGTGGCTTTGGTAGGGATAGATTTTGAAAGCTTTTGTATTCAAGTTTTGAAATTTGTGTTAAGTTTGTATTGAAGGATTTCATTGTAATCTTAGTCATTTCAGCTTTTCATAATCAATTTACAAGCTTGTGTGATCTCCATTTCAATTACTTGTCTTCATAAAAGTTGTTCCTTTATAAGTGTTCTTCAACTTCTCTGTTCATCATTTCATCCAATTCCTTCTAGATTAAAAGTTATTTTTCGTTTTCTTAAGTGCTATCCTATGTGTTTACTGTTCATCCGAAGTGATAGTCTCCACCAATTTTTCATTTTGAAGCCTTTACAATCATAATTTTACTCTTAGGTCTTCATAAACGTTGTTCTTATCTTGTAGAGATAGATTTTTGATGTTTACAACCTTTTCAAATTCTTCTTTGTTTGAGCTCTAGAATTAATTCTTTACAGTTCTATTTTTTGTCAATTACTGTTCACCAGCAGCGATTGATCTTGATTTTTCAAGTTTTTCATTATCTTCCTCTCATTTTCTATTTCTGTGGTCTTCATAAAAGTTCTTCATCTTTCAATTCTCTACAACTTTCATGTATTCCACATTTTCTAATTCCCTCTAGATTTTAAGTTATTCTATTCCTTCCAAAACCCCTATTTTCAATAGAATTCTATTTTGTTTTCAATTTCTAAGGCGGTCTAAAGTCAATTCTCTTGATCTTTAAATCTTAACAACTTAAGGTTTTCAACTTTCAAATCTACTTCTCCCTGTGGATTCGACTCGGTCTCACCACTTAACTATTCCATTTATTTAATTTGTGGGCCAGATATTGTAATTTGATAGTGGGGGCGTATTAACGACGTGCGTTTCCGCACATCACGTAGCAGTCCTCAATGGGGTGGCCCAATATTTGGTGATACGGGCAGAACAAAGGGTCACCACTTCTGTGAGCATCTTGCGGCCTCTTGGACCGTGGGGGGGGGTGACTTTTCCATAATAGCAAGTCCATTCGAAGATCCCTCGGGTTTTATTCCTCGGGAAGGAGTAGGGCCTCCGCATTCTCTCTTGTAATGTAGGATTCTGGTCGGCCGGCCGTCTGACTGGGGAAACAGTTGCGCCTCTGGCCTCCTTTCTCCGGTACATAGGGATGTTCGGGGTGGTGCTCGGGGGCAGGTGCGTGCCGATATTCTACTGGCGGAAGATGCCCCAGATCAAGTCGGACACGAGTGCGGTCACTTCGGCCAGTCGAGCCTTCAGCATCTCGATTTCTCGCTGCTGCTGATAGCACAAGGCAAACAAAGCGGAGTCGCACCGAGGGAGGCCCGGGGTCCGGCTTGCTCCTTCGTCTTTTGCGCCAATATCAGACAGAGGCAACGGCGGCCCTCTGCTGTAATCATCCCGGGCCGGTCCCTCAGAGGAGGACGGGGTCTTTTCCTTACTCCTGCAGGGAGGTGGATTCCATAAGAATACCTCTTCATCTTGCTATTCATTAGCTGAACGCTTAAGGTGTTGGCGACCTTCGACCTCTTGCGGGCTTGCGGCACCTGTGAGGCTGTTGCCATTCGTAGCCGAGACCGATATGATGTCGGCTTCGTAGGAATCTTCTAATGAGAAACCTAATCCCGGGTGTCGGGTGATTTGCAGCAATCTCTGGTCCAGGTTTGGTGGGTTCCACATCTTTTTGAACATGTCCTTCCGACTGGAGAGCTAGTAAAAGGGGATCCCTTATTTTCTTGTCATTCTGGCTACACGGCCGATTATGTCAGGCAGCCCCGTGATCGGGACAAGTGGGTCATGCAGTTCGTCGGGGAGTTTACAATCATCGTCCCCTCTGACCGGGTGCTCATCAGCCACAGAGAAAATAGTAGACCGTCCCCTGGGGTTAGGCACCTCAAAAGTCTTCAATGGTTCAACCACCTGGCAGTCAACTTCTGCGAGAGGCTTGATGACCCCGAGTGGGACCCTGATGTCCTCTAGCAAGTCTTCGAGGTGAGGCATCCCTGTCACAGGGTAGATGGGAAGAGGGGCGATTTTGAATACTCCGTCCGCTCCAGAAACAAATGACACTTGGCGGGGAGCCACATAGCCTGGCGGCGGTGGAGGGAACCAACTGTCCGGCTCTGCATTCTTCTTTCCCTTGTCCAGGGTGACTTGGGGAGTTTGCTTCGACTTCTCTAGATACAAATTGGCGTCTGAGAGATGGCATTCGAACACCTCAAAAGGGTGGAGGTCAGCAAAGATTCTCTCCTCCTTCCCGTTGCCGGGGTACTTGATGCATTGATGTAGATTAGACGGCACTACCCTGTTCTGGTGCAGCCAAGGCCGACCAAGCAATGCTTTGTAGGAGGTACTGGAGTTAATCACATGAAACTGGACCTTAGTCATGAAATCACCGAGGGAGAGGTTAAACTCGGCAATCCCCATGGGGACCTCGCAATTCTGGTTGAAGCCAGCAATCTTAACATTATTGACCTCAACCAAGTGCACATCAAAGTAATGTTTCTGGTATATCCGGTAGGGGAGTATGTTCACTGCCGCCCCAGGGTCAATCAATACTCTGTTGATGGGATGCCCATTCAGCTGCCCCTCATATAGAGTGGCCTGTTGTGACTGCAAGTAGGTAGGAGCATGTCTTCTTCTGTGAAAGCCACGGCTACCTCAGGTGACATTTCTGCAAGGCAAGCTTTCACATATGCTGGTGTCTGGAGCGCTGCGATGACGACCTGCCATGTCTCTTCATCCAAGGATAGGATCTCCCAGACTGTGAACCTGGCTGGGATCTTCTTCAGGTGCTTGACTATTCTGTTGCAAGCTCGGACCTTGAGCAACTTCATCTCTTCGGCTCTATTGCGCCTGCCCCCAGTCTGGGCCTGGGGAGCCGGCTCAGCGGGTGCTTCCTCCATCGAGTCAGGTATCACTTGAGCTTGCGGGGCCTGTTGGGTTACTTCCTTCCCTTGCATGAACTCGGCAAGGTTCGGGGTGTTGTCAGGTTCTTCCCTTGACCGAGAAGGAATTACCGCCGGCGGGGCCGAGAGACTACCTGCTTCTCTGGTCCACTGAGACTCGCGGGGGCATGACTGCCTCGCCCATTGAGTCGTAAGAAACTCAATAAATGAAGGGATATTCTAGCCTACTGGCTCTCCAGGGTAGAGGCCCGAGGGAGGGGGAATCTCCTTGCCTTGGACCCTAGGTTCAGGGATATGATATGGCTGTTCTCCCCTGAGCAGGATGTTATGGTTGACCTGGGGAGGGCGTCCCCATTTCCTTCCCGACCTAGTGTCATGCTGGGAGGTGGATGCTTCGACCTGATTTACTTCTGACGACTCAATGGACGTCTCTTGCTCTTCCTCCCCCAGGGAGAGGGCAGTGTCAAACAATGCTGAGAGGGTGTTGCAAGAAAGGATGACCCCGCTCTTCTTCTTGTTTCTGGGCCTTCTCTTCTTCTTTTTCTTCTTTTCTCCAGTGGCTTGCAACTGGCCTTTGGGGGGTTCGCCCCATAAGAGAGGCTCTTCCTTTGCGTCGGCTTCTGCCCCCGGAGCTAGCTCGAGTTACTCGAACTCCTTCCAAGGGACATATTCCTTCAGCTCCACAAGCTGAATTTCAGGCTGTTCATTAATGGCCTGGACTCTTTCCACCACGGGACTGGTCTCTTTGTGCACCCTCATCTGGGTATGCCTCTTCCTGTTATTAGTGAAACGCCGCACGACTAGCCGGGGGGCTGTATCCTGCCAAACAGGCGTCACTGGCGGCGGGACTGGTCGAGGTGTGACACCCCTTATATGAACCTCCGGCGTGGGCCGGGGGGCTTGCCTTCTTCTTCTATTCCTTGTCGACGCCGCCTGCCAACCTCCCTGATCTTGAGCCGGCGTCATGACAAAGGTTTCATAAGTGGCCTTTGTGCTGGCCTCCGCCCATTCTTCAGGTAGCTGCTGGTACAAAGATGCCATGTTGACACTAGTACCGAGGCTCGGCATCTCGTGCGGCTGCGGAGGGTCTATCTTGTGCTCCCCCACATCCAGTTCTCCCTTCTTGATCAAAGATTCAATGACATCCTTGAATATATAACATTCTTCGATAGTATGCCCTAGCATCGGGTGATACGGGCAGAAACGGGGATCATCCTTCTTCTTTATGTCGCCAGGCCTCTTTGGTTCTGGCAATGTGATTTTATTGTACCAGGTGGCCCATTCAAACAAGATCCGGGACTTGTCCTGAGGAAAAGAATACAACTTACTCCTCATTTTCTCCCGCAGGGAAGGACCTTCCCGCCGTTCAGTAGCCCTGGCCGGAGGTGGATTGGCCGTCTCCTTGGCCTTCTCTGTCTGTTTCTCGAAAGCTTGAAAGTCCAATGTGTGGACTTCTGGTGGTATCGGCTTCTTCTTGGCCTGCCTGGCCCTTTGACTTGATATAGTTGGAGCGGAAGAGTATCGAGCAAGGAATGCCTCGATCTCTGCCACTACATTGTTTAAACGGTCGAATGACCTTACTTCGGCACCAATCATTCTCTTAAGGATTTCTTTCTTCAGGTTCTATTTACAGATTTGCACCGCGTCCTCCTGATGCGGGGGACGTCTGCATCTCATGTCGAGGTTCCTCTACCTCTTTATGTAGTCGAGTGCCGACTCATCATTTCTTTGCCTGGTGGCGTAGAGTTCTGCCACAGTGACCTCCCGTTCAGCTATGTAGAACCTCTCTTTAAATTTCTTCTACATGTCGGGCCAGTCTGCAATGGACCCAGCGGGCAGGCTCGAGTACCAATCAAAAGCCAGCCCGGTAAGTGTTGAGCCAAATAATTTGAGGAGGTAGGCTTAATTTACAGCTAGATCCCCCATAACATTCACATAGTAGGCAACATGCTCCCTAGGTGACCCTTGCCCATTAAACTTCTCAAATTTCAGTGATTTGGTGATACCGGTCGGGAGCCTCCTTGCAGCATAGTGTGCTGGATAAGGTACCCAATACACATCAAAGGGCGTGCAATCACTATCGCTCCTTTCTTCCAGCTTCATGGCTATCATCTGTTCAAGCATCAGTCTATTCACCGTCGCCGGGTCCACCGGGTTCGGGTAGAAATGAGCAGGTTGCGCCAGCGGCGTTGTTAACACTGTCGCCTGAGGTGCAATGGTGGATCCCAAGAATGATAGGTTCGGCGGCGGGGCCGGAGTTGCATGCTGTGGCTGGTGCAGGGGCATGCCCCGGTGTAGCTGGGGATCGGTGGAGACACCGTCGCCTGTGGAGAAGCTTCGGAGGCCTGCCCATTGCCCCCAGGGGTCTCTGGTAATGCTTCGGTCTGCCCAGATGTCGAGGGTTGAGCAGCTCTATCGGTCAACAGCTTCCTTAGCAACTTGATCTCTCTCTAATATTGTTGCATCATAAGTAATACAATGGGGTCACTCATTGAGAGGCTAGGGGTGCCCCCTCTTTCTTCAGTTGGCGCCTCTTCGGACGAAGTGGATGGTCCTCCCGTGGTGCCTTCAGTAATGACATTGGCGGCCAGGGCCATCGACGATTCCCCATGGTCAGTTCCTTCAGTGTGAGCTTGTGTCTTTTTAGTTGCTGCTTTCCCTCTTCTGGTGAGAGGTCCTGTCCTTGTCACAAGTCTGGCCATTTCTTCGGGCTCGGTCGATAAGGTCCCGTACCGGCCAAATACTCCTGCCATATTGCAAGTGTAGACCCTTAGGTCTCTACCACTTCTTGCTTCTCTTCTCGACGGCCTGCCTGGGAAGACCAATCTGTCAAAGACCGACCCCCGTGGCCTCACATCTTCCCTCAGCGGGGACTGATAGCGCTCCTCAGAGCAGTTCCTCGACTCGGCACTAGGCACGGGTCGGATTTCTTCTTCTTCAAATGCGGAGGCCACTGCCCCCAGCAGTCTTTGGCGACCCAAATGAGTGCTCCCTGGGCCCCGCAGGTAGTTTCTTATGGCTTGCTCCACTCCTTCCCAATCTCGATCAGGAGAAGAGGCGGGTGGTGTTGCCCTGTTGACAGCAACGGGCAAGTGGATTACAGGCTCCACACGGCCAGCCTGATAGTGACATTGGTGGTGTCGACGGCAGGTGTTCTCTGGTGGGGCCAGTGTGGCCGATGCCGGCTGATAGACGGGGGCCGATGTCTCGACCCGGTCTGCTTGTTGAGCCCTTACCGGGCGAAGGTGCTGGGCCTTGCTTGGGTTGGTGAAGTAACCCGGGCTGCCTTGGGAACTGTAACGCCCCAAGAATCCGATTACCAGGAAGGCCCGATAACGCGAGACTCGAACCGCCGCCCACGAGCCGGGAGGGCTCGGAAGGGCTAAAAGGAGTGTGGAGGCACAAAGAAATAGGAAATAAAGTAGGACAATTCAATAATTAATAGAAATAAATAAACAACTACTACAACAGAGTCCAGTCCAATAGAAAGTACAATCTAAAGTAGTAAAAACGTACCACATGCCAAGTGAACACTCGGCCCGGCAAGCTGGCAACTGAGAACCCTCCGCTCCGCACTCTCGAACCTCGAGGAAGAACCGCTACACCTGAAAAGTAGGGAATGAGTCTCCAAAATAGAGACTCAGCAGGGATCCCGCGGAACCCCAACTGGAAACAACGGCGGTAGCGGAAAGGAGAGCTACAACTACAGTAGGAACAGCAAACCGGTGGCCGGTCAAAACTCGACACTACATCTACTCCTACTGTACCAGAAGGCACGCCTGGATCACGCAGTCGAAGCTATCGAACCATGCTAGTACCACCTACCGAAGTAAAAACCCGTGGTAATCACGCCGTGGAGGCCTGTCCCCCGGACACAGCCTACCTGGACACGCTGTCCAAGGTGCGACCCCGACCATCCGATCACGGGTACCGCACCATAAGACGCAACCTCGGTAAAGCCACTAGCACTATTCTCGCGGCACGAGAACTGACACACGTGCCACGGCGAACGACCGAAACACCACGGTCAACATAGCAAAACCCGAAGGTCGAAGCCACTAAAGCTGAAAGTCTGTCACTCCGTACTCGACAGGAGTACCACCCACTAGAAGTACAGCCGGTAGCGTCCCCTGACGTCTTACACCGCGCCGCAGGTGATCCGCCTGACGTGGTAACTCTTACCAAAGGCACGAACACCATACAAGTAACCACAAACAAGTGATTAGCTGGGGTCACGCCCGTCGACGTAGGTCCAACTGCCCCCAACCACGTGTGCACACACAGACCACACATCCTAGGTCTGGCCCTCTGACCGGTTTTCCCCCATAGCCGGACTCTGGCTACCGACGAGGGGCCTACGGTAACCGGTCCACAACCGTCTCTGAAGGTGGGTGCCCGTACACCACTCCAGGTGAGACCAGCACGTCGTACTGGTGGGCTACGACTAGTAGAGGGTCACTAAAGGAGTAGACTCTCAAGGACTCTCAAGTCAACGGAAAACAACGTCCGCATCCGACTACTTACGGGGACCACCCCACGTACCGGCCCCGTCGCACGGTGACCACAGTCGGAGAAAGAACAGGGCTCGCGGCCCACAGCCACCCACGCACTCTGCGCAAGAGTCGAGGAAACCCAAGTGGCGCTAAGCCATTAGACTCGGGACAGTCCTCTAGACACACTACAGCCAACGGTCCTTGAGTCACAAGACTCAGGGTCCAGACCGTTGTACGCAACAGCACAAGGCCGTCAATCTAGTCCAATCTCTAGGTCTAAAACCACGGTAACATGAATACCGAGACAACTCACGAGTCGCCAAGACCACTCCCTCGGGAAGGGAACGCAAGGGACAAAGGCCACCCACACGGGCCACACAAAAAAACACAGAAGCATGATTCCCAGAGCAGCACACAAGCCGCCATGACGATTTCCCATCTTGGAGCAAGCGGGAAACCTCCAGCCCCAGGCCGGATAACTGGACTCGCAGTCCAAGGCCTAACACGTGGCCCACGCGGGCTTCACCTTCCAAAGAAACCCACGACATGCGGGGGAGACCCCACCGCACACACACCGATACACGGTGACTCGGTCGAGCGTAACACGAAAGCCCGGAACACGTGAGGTCACCCGGACCCACCACACCTATGGGCACGCTAATCGAGGTAACACGGTCCCTCCCGACACCCCAAAAATATGGACACAGAACCCATGGGGTGTCCGGGATACTCACAAGGCCGAAGGTCGACCACTGGGTCACAACCGGGTCGACCGGAGACCAACACAACACAATCGGGCCGCTAAAAGGGTCACCCAGACCCTTAAGCTCGCGGGCACGCAAAAATGAGGTAAGTGAGACCTCTAGACACCCAAAGACACGGTCACGGAACTCCACGGGGTGTCCGAGACACTCACGAGACCTAAAGTCAACCACTGGGTCACAACCGGGTCGACCGGACGTCAAAACAACGCGAACGGAAACTGCAACGTGGTAGTGGTCACCTGGTGACCGCGACCAGATAGTGGTCGACCGGCGACCGCGACCATGCTGTTACGGTCATCTCACGACCGCGACCAGCCAGACTCAACCCCGATGGTAGCGGTCGCCCAAGGACCGCGACCACACAGTAGTGGTCATCTCATGATCGCGACCAGACAAAAGCGGTCTATCGCACGACCGCGATGCCTGAAGGCCTTCCCGACCAAAGCACAAAGGATGAAGGCAGTTCTCCCACGACCGCGACCAGTGAACGCGGTTACTGGTGGACCGCGATCATTTGGGAAAACCGAGAACGGCGGGAAAACACCCAAAAATCCACGCCACGCCCCAATCATCCACGGATGAAGGGGAAAACATGGGGGAAGCTCCCCAATAGCCCCTAGCATGCATCTATGGCCTCGGATCGGCCAAAAACGCCGTGAAACAAGGGATCCGGCTCACTCCCCCAAAATATGGATTTTCCCCAAATCACCCTGTTTGGCCCGCTCGGCTCACCGTAGCCTACGAAACTCGCGGGAAATGAAGTGCACTGGCTGGGGGTCCATCACCCTACCTCCACCGAAGATTTCGCGCACCGTGGACGTCGATCCACGAAGAAAACGCCGTTGATGCCTCGCCGTTCCACGAATCCACGGCCGAGCTTCACCACACCCTCGAGCCTCGATCCTCGACCCATCCTCGCCGTCCTCCTGGCTCGCATCGCCCCGCCTCGGTCCTTCGGCCGCCGGAGAGGAGAGAGTGAGAGGAGAGTGTGGGAGAAGAGAGAGAGGGTGAGAGAAATGAGAGGAAGAGAGAGGGTGGGGGTTATATAGGAAAACCCGAAAAATGAGAAAAATCCGAAAAAATAGAAAATCACACCCTCACGATCCTCGGAACGCACCGATCACAATGGTACCACCCTCGCCTAGGTGAACAGCCCGGTTCACCCGCAACGAGGTTCCGAAGGAAAAGCCGAAACCCACACCGGGAATCGAAAAACACACGCGGAAAAGCCGCGGAATGCCTCCGGGCCTTCGAAACGACTGCAGATCGCGTCGATCCGAACATGAAAGATGTCCGGAACAAAAATTCGGACACAACGGAGTTAGACACTCTGAAAAACCAGATCCGGGAATCACAAATAAGGATCCAAAAAACCCGGGGCATTACAGGAACCCATGCCTACTTGCCCTTGGTCGGCCTAGGGGCCGGTTGGTGCTGTGGAACTGTGGCTGGAGATGCGGGCGTCATACTGCCCTTCATCTTCCCCAGTGACTGGAAGGAGTTGCGCACCGGTATGGCGGTATGATGCGATTCGGGATCACTTCAGAGCGTTGCCCAGAGAGATGCACCCGGAACGTTCCGATGGCAGTAGACTTGCCGGTGCTGGAGACCAGACCTCGGGGTGGTGCAGTAGCATGGCTCCTCCGAAGCCTTCTCTTGTGGGAAGCCGAGCCTTGACGAGACGGGCCGGCGCTTTCGTGCACATGGTGCACGTTGCAGCCCAATGTCTTCACGGGAGCGGTCTTGGGAGGTCCGGCCATTGGTCGACCGACAGCAGCTTTAGCGGCCTCCTGGATGGAGGCGTTGCTTTCGACTCCGTCGGACGCCTCGACGTCCAGCAGATTCGCAAAGGCCACTCCCAAGAAGTTGGGGAAGCCTACCGAGGGAGGGAAGCTCCCGAAAGCGAGGGGGATGACCAAATAGCCATTCTGCACGTGGCTCTCGACGGGCTGCCGGCCGAAAGTGAGTGCCATCCCGACGTTCGTGAAGCAACCTGCATTTGCATATCACAGGATTAGTATTACAAGAAGGGGGCCGTGGCGCCCTTAGTTCCGGCAAAGAGATGAAGGGTGATCCCTGTCCCACCGAGCGTGTCAGGCTTATGGACGCACTGAAATTCGCTTATTATGTCGTTCGTTTATTTAGGTGCGTGGGCGTGCCAGTCACAAAGTGACGATTTATTGTGAGCTCGATCTGACTAATCAGACGATTGTGTGGTTCGGGTCGAGACTGAGACCCGTTGTGCCATAAAGGTCACAACGTCATTTACATCCCCTCTGAGAGGGGAATACCCTTGATTAATTACCAGAAATAAGGGCTCCACGACCTAAATAAATACTAATTAACGCAGGAGGAAAAAGATAGCCATGCTATGCAGTGAGCCCGTGATGAGGGCGTGGACACTTAGATTATGTCGGTCACCGATGGACCATTCCCTGTTTGAACAAGAGCCCGCATGGAAAACAAGACGGTGACGGGGGGTTGAATCCGTGCAAATGTCTGCCAGGAGGTGGCAATTTTAATGCAAAAGGGAGGGGGTGAAAATCAGATCCCGACGAGAGAGGAGACCCTGATAAGATATTGGCCCGGGGCAGGGTCGGGTGATAACCCTAACGAGAGAAGTGACTCCCGAGGGTGAAGCTCGACCTACGAGGGCATCATTAATATTCCCGAGTTCGGAACCCAGGAGGGAGAGTCGAAGGCCGTACTATTGTATTTATAATGATTGTCAATGCTTGTTATTATCATTCATTTATTGACATTACCCTTTCTTTGTTAATTGCCTTTTACCACCCGCGGATCATGATCTCTTCTCCTGTTTGTTATTACCTCCTTTTTATTATCCCCCTTTCGTTATCATTGTTATTATTATTGTTTATTATCTGGATTACAACCACCACCTCCACTTTTCATCATTATTACCGTTATGTTTTTCCCTCTTCTGATTAGAGGTATGGTGGAATGAAGGTTGAGTGTGCCACTGGAGGATGATTTAGGGGTGTACCGCTGGAAGGTCTAGGAGTGCACCGCTGGAGAATGGAAAGTGTACCGCTGGAGGGTGCATTAGGCTAGGATTGGAGAAGTGTACCGCTGAAAGGAGCAGGCTAGGGTGTACTGCTGGAAGGTCTAGGAGTGTGCCGCTGGAAGGCTGAAGTGTGCATGTCGTGGAAGGGCTGAAGGGTGTGCTGCCAGAGGGCAAAATGAAGTGCACCACTGGAGGGTGGGATTAGGTGTGCCGCTGGAGGTAGAAAGTGCATCGCTGGAGGCTGAAGGCTAGGGTGTACCGCTAAGGAGTGGGCTGGGGTATGAAGAATCAAAGTAGTCAGGCTGTGGCTCAACGGGGTGGAATAGAATTTAAGAGAGAGAGAGTCCCTTGTTTATGCAATTCTGATGGGGAGTCTCAGGGGATCCGACTGTCAGTCTTTTATCAGGTGGTTGAGTCCCGAGTCATGTTCAACAGTGCAGTTCTTGGGGTCTTGTTCAGCCAATTTCTGGAGTCTTGAGTAGTTCCCTTGGTTGATTAGAATGTTTTACTGTTGCTTAGACTCATTTGTTTGTTGCCTCCTTTCATCTTTTAACTTATTATTATTTCTGACAAAAATTCGGCAGCATCTCCCCTTGACCCGGACGGTAAGGGAATGCAAGGGACATGTCCACAAGGAGTGACATGAACCAACAACTGAGGTGTGTGCCTAAGTAGCCACCTTTGGGAAAACTTCAAAAAAACTCGGAGAAAACGTCGAACGAGGAACCAGTAGACTGAGGCAGGCTATGGGTGCACTGGGGAGATGATAATCAAAGTGTGCCACTGAGGCAGTTAGAGGGTGTACCACAGGGCAGGCCAGTAGGGGAGGAGCGTGCCGCTGGGTGCACCAAAAAAAGGGGGGTGTACCGCTGGACAATCAGAAAATGTGTACCGTTGAGCAGACAAGAGGGAAGGGCGTACCGCTGGGTAATCCCATGGAAGAGTATGCCGCTGGGCGGATTCAATGGTGTACCACTGGGGTGGGATTAGGTGTGCCACTGGGGCCTGAACGGTATGATGACTGGGGGGTTCGAATGGCAGTGTATACCATAGGGTTTGGAAGGAAGGCTCTTTCCTAGATAGTAGATGAATCCCTACAAGTGGAGCTAAGCTGACTGACGATATGAGGGGAAAAATCATAACGAAGCTAGAAGGCCCCGGGGGAAAGATGCAAACCACAGATTAAGAATGAAGAGAAGACATCAAATGCAGCAGAAGAAGACAAAGCCAAAAGGTGTTTCATTCATGACGAACTCAAGATGACAAAAAAAAGCATGGCCTGGAGGCCAACTACAACATACTGCAGAATAACAAACGAAAAAAACTGTGAGAGGAGAAGAGGAAGACTAAGAAATGAAAAAGAAGAGCCAAAAGAAACAGTGACGGGGGAGAGTTCTAACAAGGGGGGATGCCTCCCTCTATCCCATTCATTCTCTCCCCTATATAGGTGGCTCACTCCCTCTCCATCTCTCCACCCTTATCTACCTTATTCTTCTTCTTCTCTTCTTCCACCTCGTCTCTGTGGCCTCTTCGAACGAGAAAAATCCTCTTCTCTTCCTCCTCCTTCTTCTTCTCTTCTTCCTCCTCGTCTCTGTGGCCTCTTCGAATGGGAAAAATCCTCTTCTCTTCCTCCTTCCTCTTCTTCTCTTCGTGAGGCTTTTTTATATGTGGGCCGTTGAAGGGGCTGACCTCATGATGGCACTGCCATCCGAGGTTGACTTCGATATCTTTCTCGTCAGGTGAAGATCTCCCTCCTCCAGCCAGAAGGTGACACCGAGGCGGGCGTTAGCTGGCTTTGAAGTGGTTGAACTGCACGCCAATGGGTTGGCCTATTGACCATTGTATTTTATGTCGGTGCGTGCTGTTCAGGGGAATCAACGCTGTGCCGCTGGGGGCTGTGGGGCCGTGCCGCTGAGGGCTTGGAGGCTGTGCCGCTGAGAGGGCGTTGGGGTTGTGCCGCTGGAGGCTTCGAAGGGGTGTGCCGCTGGAAGGCACCAAGAAGGCGTGCCACTGGGAGCACTCCCATAGAGCGTGCCGTTGGGGAAGCTGGCAGCGTGTCATAGGGGCACTTCAGGGCGTGCCGCTGGGGCACTTCAGGGTGTGCCGCTGGGGCCGTTTGGAGCGTGCCGTTGAAAGGGGTACCAGCTCTTGATTCGGGAACTTAAGTTGCGCATTCTTTGGGATATTTCTTCAGCGTTAGGGACCCGAGGGGGGGGTCCATAGCATTGTATCAATTCAAGAGGGCATCATGTGTTTTCTTGGTCTCTTGATGCGCCCGTGTAAATGTGGGGATTTGCCGAACGGTGCTATTCCCCTGGAGCCCTGGATGGCCAGTCTCTCCGGGTCTTCTTCCTTTGACTTTGACATTAATGCGGGACTCGGTGGGACATATGGACGTACAATTTTATACGTCCACAGGATCCTAAGAGTATAAAGAGAGGAGGTCTCCCAAACCAATAATGTTATGCTGCTATGAAATGCAAGAATATCTAAACTAAAGCTAGCAAATGACAAGTGAACATAGGAAAAATGAATACGTGATAATATACATGATGCAACCAGAGAAGATGACAATTAGAAACCCGACTAATGATGTGAATGAACAGGTCTCCGGTAAAGAACGCGCTATATGTAAGTAGCGCGATCTGACAGAACGCGCTAGGTACATAGGGCGCGACTAAAAACAGAGAGGGAAAATCCCACAAGGCAAACAATCACACACACTTTAATAAATTGATATGCAGGCAACCAAAAGAACGAACGTGGTGGCACAAAGTGTCCCACCGTGATCGCCAAAAGATGTAGATCAGACATTAGACCACCCCCACATTGATGATATAAGAGTAAGTGAATATGCGATGAATTGATAAGATAAAAAAACTAAATAATGATAAAATGGGGGTCACCTGTAATAATAAAAATGATCCGTGATCGCCACTGAAGCCAGTAACATGCCAAATAATATGAAAATCAGCATAAGGGCACGTTACATACCTCAGAAATTCAAAGAGGGCCAAATAGTGGCCAGGGCATGAACATGCTATATCGAGTGAGCGCATTCTTAAGATCGCGCTAGCAGAGTATGGCGCGATATCAGACAGAGCGGGATTAAGTTAGGGTTCGTTCCTTCCTTGCTCCAAGGTCGGACAAGGTGCAAGGGCTCCATGTATCTATCTTTTAGTGCCTGCAACACAATTTAGATAATAAAGAAAGGCCCATTAGATCGTGATTAATGTAGAATCTGCCCCTCTTCTTAATCAAAAGCATATAAACGGAGGGCTCGATTACCTGGGGGTTTGGTGGTTTTTAAACCCCTATGGAAGGACCAAAAATAGGTTTGGAGTGTGTGGATGCATATATTTTGTAAAAGGACTGATTTTGACAAACAATATGCAATGCTATGTGGGGATTAAAAGACACGAAATAGAGAGAAAAGTAAAGAACTAGGAAGAACACTATGAGCCCTGAAATACTCCCTTGGATGTAGAAGGAGTGAGGAGTCGTTGATTTGGAATGAAGAATAGCCTCCTCCTGGTCAAGATCTCGAAGTTGCATCCCCTTAGAATGACAGCAAGGGGTCGAATTTATAGGAGGAGAATCAAGAACGAACCCTAGGTCGGAGTTCGATCCAATCTAATGATTTGGCCGCTCAAATCAAGGTAATCATGCCGATTAATGAGGGCAAAAGACTCCTAATGGGATTAGGAACCTTCCTCTAGATGAAATACGATTGGAAAATTATCAAAATAAGGATCCAAATAAAAAGAGGGAAGCCCGAGTCGGACTGGGTTTCTGTCTGAGAATGCGCTAGCAGTACCTAGCGCGTTCTTCATGAACGCGCTATGATGATATAGCGCGAAAATGATTGACCTGCCAAATGATTGGAAAAAGAATGAACGCCGATCGGACAGCCGTTCAATCAAGTATTAAGTAAAAATAGCAACCAAGTAAATGTTGCAAAGATATAATATCAAGAAATAGCGACTGTTCAAATGATCATTCAAGAAAGTGATATGAAATGAATAGCGCAAGAATGCCACGTTCAAGACGAGGTCCAAGGTACAGAAGTTGAATTGTAGGGCCAAGAATTAGAGAGATATATCCCAGAAAATCAACCAATTGAGGCATTAACTAGGAGAACAAAGAAATTACTCAACCTATCGGCCAAAAACGGGTGTCTACAGCAACACGGAAAACTGCTATACTAGAAGTAAGCGAGTACCTCAAAAGTAAGGAAGCCCTGTAACTACAACACTGGTCTCATGGCACAAAAATCACCACATGCGCCACGGCGAAACGACCGAAACTCAACGGTTAACACGACCAAGACCCGTAGGTCGAAGTCACAGAGACTGACAGTCTGTCACTCCCGACTCGACATGAGTACCTCCCACTAGAAGCGCAGTCGGCAGCATCCCCTGACGTCTTACACAGCACCACAGGTGTCTGCCGGTAGCACCCTGGGCGGAGGCAAGGACACCGTACAAGTAACCACAAAGCAAGTGACTAGCTGGGGTCACGCTCGTCAACGTGTGTCCAACTGCCCCCAACCATGTGTGCACATACAGACCATGCGTCCTAGGTCATGCCTCTAACTGGTTTTCCCCTTAAGCCGGACTCTGGCTATAGACGAGGGGCCCGACGGAAACCAGTCTAAAAATCATCCTCAGGGTAGCATCTCCACCACTCCCTGGTGGGGCCACACGCATGTAAGCAGGCTACGATTAGTGGAGGGTTACTAAAGGAGTAGACTCTCGAGTCAATGGAAAACAACGTCTCAACCGGACAGTACAAGGAACGCTCCTCGTACCAGCACCGACTCACGGTGATACGAGCCCAAAGCAATACCTTCCGGGACTACACAATACCCCGACACCTGGCCTCGACATGATGCCTAGCATCTGTCAGACCACAGGTCAGCACGTAGATCGAGGCCCACGCCCCCAGGACTCGAATCGACCAAAGAAACAACACCGGTTAGACCAGCCCCTTGAACAGTCCACCCTGGGCCGCTCAGGGATGTGCGGCTAGAGAAATGGTGCTCTAGGTGATGAACGGCCAAGAACGGACCGTTCTACCCCTGGGAAAAATGGGCGGAATGACGGCTATCTCCAGGCCGCTTAACGGATGTGCGGCTAACCCTTACCCACGCGTTGGGGATAAACGGTCCCTCCTGGCCATCCATCAACCCAACGGTAAAAAGCATGAACGGCTGGGCCCTAGCCACACAGGGGAAGGGCGGCTAGAACCTTGCCGTTCAAGGGATGGGCGGACCCACTCGGGCCACTCGTCCGCCAACGGCACCATAAGATGAACGGCCAGCTCCTGGCTGCTCATGGGGACACACGGCTAGCCCCTAGCCGCTGACCCCAAACACTGTGCAACGGTCACAAGCCAACGGTCAAAAACCCCAAGGGATGCACGGTTGGCCTTGGGCCGCTCATGGGGATGTGCGGTCGCAAGACTGGCCTCACATGCCCCACTGTGCTCCGAGCCGAAGGGCGATCAGGCTAGGGCCACTCAAGGGATGAACGGGCCCTGGTTCGACTGCTCAACCTTCACCGGGGCAAAAACAGCCAACTCATCGGATTTCACCCATTCGGCCCCATACAAGCCCCACGGAGGGGGAAACGAAGTGAAATTAACCCCCATGCCCCTTAGCATGATTCTACACCCTCAAAATGCGGAATCGCGGGCTAAAATGGTGGATCAGGCGATCACTCCCCAAGGCATGCTCGACCCTCCCCGGCGCGATAAAACCCACTCTCGGCCTCACCTCGGCCTAAAAATCGCGAGGAAGTAACGCAAGAGGTTAGGGATCGTCACCCTACCTTCGTTCCGCATCGAGGCGCGCTGATCCGAGCTCAAACCACGAAGAATGTTTTTAGAAACCCCATCCCCTTGCGCTTCCCACGAACACTGCACGCCCACGAGATCGTCTTACCGTCGCCCACGTCGCAGTGCCGTCGCCTCGCCGTCGTCTGCATCTAGAGAGAGGCCCGCAGTGGTCGCCGTTGGCCGAAGAGAGAGAGAGGAGGGCACTCACAGTTCTCACGGGAAAAAGAAGAAGAAAGAAGAGGTGGGGGAGAGAGAAAAGAAATGTGATTATATAGAAAATCCTGATTTTCTGGAAAATACCAAAAAATAGAAAATCACATTTTCGTGATCCTCGGAACGCACCGGTCACAACGGTACCACTCTCGCCCGGGTGAACGACTCGGTCCATCCGCAACGGGGTTCTGAAGAAAATGCCAAAAATCGGGTCGGGAATAGGAAAAACACGCGGAAAAAGCTACAGAACGCCTCCGGGCCTCCGAAATAATTCCGGATCGCGCCGATCCGAACACGAAAGATGTCCGAAATGCAATTTCAAACAAAACGAAGCCTAACACTCTGCCAAAACAGATCCAAGACCCGAAAAAAAGGATCCAAAAGGTCCGAGATATTACAGCCCTCCCTCCTTAAATAAATTTCAGCCTCGAAATTTAAGAACAAAGCAAAGGGGGAAAAGAAAGAGGGGACTCACTCGAACAGATAAGGGAACTACTGACGCATCTCATCCTCACACTCCCAAGAAGCCTCACCACTAGAGTGCCACTGCCACATCACCTTGACTAAAGGGATGACCTTGTTCCGCAGGAGCTGCTCACGCCTATCCTCAATGCAGACGGGGAACTCTGGGAGAGAAAGATCTGAAGTCACCTCGGGCCAAACAAAATCCTCAAGCACATGAGAGTCATCAGGCATATACTTCCGCAACATCGAGACGTGGAACACGTCATGCACCGATGCCAACTCAGGAGATAACTGCAATCGATAAGCAACCTCGCCGACCCGCTCCACAATGAGGAAAGGACCAACATAGCGGGGACTCAGTTTCCCACATCGTCCAAAGCGCATCACCCCCTTCATCGGATAAACTCTCAAGAACACACGATCGCCCATGGCGAAAGTGAGAGGTTGCCACCTATGGTCAGCATAACTCTTCTGCCGACTCTGGGCCGCCAACATATTCTGACGAACCAGGTGCACGACATTCACACACTGCTGCACCAACTTCGGTCCCGTCAAAACATGCTCACCAACCTCGAACCAATCAAGTGGAGTCCGACACGGAAGCCCATACAATGCATCATAAGGAGCCATGCCGATGCTCGAATGATAGCTATTGTTGTAGGCAAACTCCACCAATGGTAGGTGGTGAAACCAACTCCCCTGCCACTCCAGGAAACACGACCTCAACATATCCTCTAACATCTGGATGGTCCTCTCTGACTGACCATCTGACTGAGGATGATACGCTGAGCTAAATGACAACTCCCTGCCAAGAGCTCGCTGGAAACTCCTCCAGAATTCAGAAGTGAAATGCGGATCTCGATCTGACACAATGGAAATGGGAATTCCATGCAACGGAACGATCAGCTCCACATAAAGACGAGCCAACTTGGACACGCTCCAACTGACTTTGACCGGTAACAACCGAGCCACCTTTGTTAGCCTATCCACCAGCAACCAAATACTGTCCTGCCCACTCGGAGTCCTCGATAATCCCACCATAAAATCCATGGTCACGTGGCCCCACTTCCACATGGAAAAATCCAAGGGCTGAAGAGTACCTTCTGGTCGCTGATGCTCCGCCTTCACCTGTTGACAGGTTAGGCACCTGGCCACAAACTTGGCAACATCTCTCTTCATGCCAGGCCACCAGAACTGCCTCCGTAAGTTCCGATACATCTTTGTCGCACCCGGGTGTACGGTATATCTCCTCCTATGAGCATTACGCAACACCGCACGACGAACCTGCACCTCAGTTGGGACGTACAGCCTACCACGGAATCTCACAGCACCGTCCTCGCCGAGATCCACATCAGCCATAGCCAAACTCCGGGGTAACTCAGGGTCTGCATGTTGAGCCTCTGTCACGTGACAGCGGATAGCAGGAGTGACAGTCAGACTCGCGAGCACCGCTAACCCTGGCTCTCGAGGTATCTTGAGCCTGAATGACACTTCGGGCACTTGTTCTCAGAGCCTCCACTTCCTCAACATCAAGGCAGTGACCGCGACTTTCCGACTCAAAGCATCGGCGAAGACATTCATCCTGCCGGGCTGATAAGATAGGGTGAAGTCATAATCCTTCATATACTCCATCCAATGCCTCTGCTTGAGGTTAAGGTCCTTTTGAGTGAACACATACCTCAAACTCTGATGGTCAGTGAACACCTCGAACTTCTCACCATACAGATAGTGCCTCCATATCTTCAACGCGAAGATCACAACCGCCAACTCCAGGTCATGGGTAGGGTAGTTCTCCTAATGGGGCTTTAGCTACCGTGATGCATAAGCCACCACTCTATCGTGCTGCATCAACACATCACCCAATCCCACCCCGGAAGCATATGTACAGACCAGAAAACCTCCCGATCCAGAAGGTAAAACCAACACCAGAGCTGAGGTGAGCAATCTCTTCAGCTCCTTGAAACTCTGCTCACACTCATCAGTTCAGACAAAAGGCACATCCTTCCGCGTAAGTCTGGTCATCAGGGCCGTAATGCGAGAAAAATCATGGATAAACCTTCGATAATAACCCGCGCGCCCCAAGAAACTCCGGATCTCCGGCACAGACCTCGACCTTGGCCACTGCATCACTGCCTCGACCTTGGCGGGGTCCACGGAAATACCATCACCGGAGATCACGTGCCCCAAAAAGTGCACCTCACGAAGCCAGAACTCACACTTACTGAGCTTTGCATACAACTGGGGATCTCGCAATGTCTACAGCACCACACCCAAATGGTAAGTGTGCTCCTCCGCAGACCGCGAATAAACAAGGATGTCATCCACAAACACGACCACGAACTGGTCTAGATAGGGATAGAACACCCTCTGCATCAAGTCCATGAAGGCTGCAGGGGCATTGGTAAGCCCGAACGGCATCACCGAGAACTCATAATGCCCGTACCTCGTACTGAACGCAGTCTTCTCCACATCGGACTCGCGAATCCTCAGCTGATAGTAACCAGACCTCAAATCAATCCGCGAGAACACTCGAGTAGACTGGAGCTAATCGAACAAATCATCAATCTGCGGCAACAGATACTTGTTCTTGATGGTCACTTCATTCAGCTACCGGTAGTCAATGCACAACCTCAGACTACCATTCTTCTTCTTCGCAAACAACACGGGCGCACCCCAAGGGGAAAAGATAGGACGAATGTATCCCTTGGCCATCAACTCCTGCAACTGCCCCTCAACTCTCTCAGCTCAGCGGGGGCCATACGGTAGGGATCCTTCGCTAAGGGTCCCGTGCCAGGCACAACCTCGATAACAAAATCATTCTCTCGCTAGGGAGGCAATCCAGGCAAATCCTCGAGAAAAACGTCGGAAAACTCGCACACCATCGGAATGTCCTCGACATCTTGACACGGCTGATCTACCAAGACCACAGAAGCGAGAAAACCATGACAAACAGAATCAAGCAATCGACGGGCTCGAATCGTAGAAATGAGGAAAGGAGGAGAGGTGGAACGGATACCTTGGAAGTAGAAGGTCCGCCTACGAGGGTGCTGAAAGTAAACCCTCTTCGTTCCACAATTCACCACTGCTCCATGGGCCTCGAGCTAATCCATGCCCAAAATCACATCATAATCCCGAAGCTACAATGCATACAACCTACCTGGCAAACTCCGCCCCTCGATCCAAAATGGAACCTTCTCGAAACAATACGGAGTGATCATGAAGTCACCGGCCGGTAAGTCCACCATAAGGTCACAAGACATCTGGGACACCGGGTCCTCAACACTCTGCGTAAAATCCTCCGAAATAAATGAATGGGACACGCCAGAATCAAATAAAACTAGCGCTACGCAACCCAAAATCATAACAATACCTTCCACAAGCTGCGATGGCTCTGTCTCTAGCTTGGTCATGTGTGTAATCTGGCCTTGAGCTCTCTGCCTGCCCACGCTTGTTGACCGAGGTAGTGGCGGAAGCTGACCCTGCTCCTATAGGTACTGCTGCTATTACTACTGAGGGAACTGGGGTGGCTGACGCGGTCGATGTGGACAGTCACGTGCCATGTGTCCTGACTGATCACACCTGAAGCAGATCACCAGCACCGTACACTTCCTGCCTGGATGTGACTCGCCACACCGAGGACACCCCGCACGAGATCCATCGACTGAACCCTACCGCTACAAAGGTGTCGACTGCTGCACACTACCCGAAGAAGCATGCTGCTCACCGCCCTCCTTCTTCTTCTTCCGGAAACCCTTCCCGGAGAATTTCTTGACCTTGGCGCCAAAAGATGCAGATCATGCCGCTGATGCCACCGGAGTCGAAGCTCCCGAACTACCAGAAGGAAGCTGGACCGTGCTATGCTGCTGAGTACTCGTCTGGTGGCTGCGGCCTGACAAGGACTGCCCCTAGCTAATCAGTCCCCGAGTCCTCTGCATATCCATCTCCAAGGACGCCACTACACGAGAAGCCGTCTCCAGATTAGTGGCAGAGTTCGCGATCAAATGGTGCCTCAGCTCCTGCCTTAAGCCCTGTAAGAACTGTGCGGTCTTCACCCTCTCATGCTCTATGATATGTGGTGCATAACGACCCAGCTCAACAAATCGGGCTCTGTACTACAACACGGACATGTCGACCTGGACCAACTCCAAAATTTTCTGCATCCTCTCCGTAGCAATATACTCTGGGCAGTAAGCACGCTCGAAAGCACTGACAAAGTCGCCCTACGTAATCTGCTCAAGGGGACGAGACTGGAAGGACATCTTCCACTCAGAAGACCACCACGCTCGAGCCGTGCCCTGCAACTAGTTGTAGGCCAACATCACCCTGTCCTCCGTAGTACACCGTATGGAACTGAACACCCGTTCCATCTCGTCGAGCCAACTCCGAGCCAAATCAGGGTTTGGCTGGCTGCCGTAGTAAGGTGGATGGAACTGCATGAAGTCCCTCACCACTCGGCCTGGCCCACCCGTGGTCGACGAGCCCTCACCAGCCTCTCCGCCGAACTGCTGTGACATAAGCTGGAACATGCCACGGAAGAAACCCTCGGCCCCCGGAATCCTTGCAGTATCTACTGCCTCGGTGGCCGCTGGTGGCACTCTACTATGCTCCTCCTACTCCTCCTGAACCTCAGCCGACTGCCCCTGCTGAGAGCGAGTCCCCCACCTCGGCTCCATGCTCGCTCCTGAAGCAAACGACAGAAATACGGGAACGGCAAGGTCAATGAAACACGCGATGCCCGATGCCAACGTCAACTGTACGTCCTTGTTGTGGACTAGTGGACCACATCAATTACTTATGATTCTCGTATAATCCCACAACCGGGCTCTGATACCAGCTGTAACGACTCGAGAATCTGATTACCGGGAATGCCCGATAATCCAAGACTCGAACCGCCACCCACGAGCCCGAAGACTCGGAAGGGTTAGAAGGATGGTGTGGAGACTACACAAGTATCACAAATAATTACAGAAATTAAATATTTTATATGATACGTAGGAAATTAAATTAACATTTTCCATGATACATGGTCCACAAGATATAACAAAATAACAACGGTAGTCCACAACTAGTACAGAGACAAAAAAGAAAAGTACAGCTACACAGGGCATACCCCGGCTCTGACCTTTGGCACTAACGTTGGGCACCTGAACCACGCTGAGCCTCAGACGCACTCCTCTGAAGCCGCACCTCGCCTGAAACACGGTGAAAACACGCAGGGGATGAGTCTCGGAATAAGACTCAGTAGGGATCACTCGAATCCTACCTAGCAATATGGAAAACTGCTACGCTAGCAGTAAGCGAGTACCTCAAAAGTAAGGAAGCCCTCCAAATACAACACCGGTCTCACGGCATGAAAATCGGCACACACGCCACGACGAAACGACCGGAACTCAGCCGTTAACAAGACCAAGACCCGTAGGTCGAAGTCACAGAGACTGACAGTCTGTCACTCCCCACTCGACAGGAGTATCTCCCACTAGAAGCACAGTCGGCAGCGTCCTCGGGCGGAGGCAAGGACACCGTATAAGCAACCACAAAGCAAGTGACCAATTGGGGTCACACTTGTCAGCGTGTGTCCAACTACCCCCAACCACGTGTGAACACACAGACCATGCGTCCTAGGTCTGGCCTCTAACTGGTTTTCCCCTTGAGCCGGACTCTGGCTACAGACGAGGGGCTCGACGGAAACCAGTCTAAAAATCATCCTCAGGGTAGCCTCTCCACCACTCCTTGGTGGGACCACACATGTGTAAGCAGGCTACGACTAGTGGAGGGTTACTGAAAGGGTAGACTCTCGAGTCAACGGAAAATAACGTCTCAACCGGACAGTACAAGGAACGCTCCTTGTATCAGTACCGACTCACGGTGATACGAGCCGAAAACAATACCTCCTGGGACTACACAATACCCCGACACCTGGCCTCGACATGATGCCTAGCATCTGTCAGACCATGGGTCAGCACGCAGACCAAGGCCCACGCCCCCGGGACTCGAATCGGCCAAAGAAACAACACTGGTTAGACCAGCCCCTTGAACGGTCCACCCTGGGCCACTCAAGGATGTGCGGCTAGAGAAATGCCGCACCAGGTGATGAACGGCCGAGAATGGACTGTTCTACCCTTGGGTAAAACGGGCGGAATGATAGCTATCTTCGGGCCGCTTAACGGATGTCCGGCTAACCCTTAGCCGTGCGTTAGGGATGAACGGTCCCTCCTGGCCGTCCATCAACCCAACGGTAAAAAGCATGAACGGCTGGGCCCTAGCCACACAGGGGAAGGGCGGCTAGAACCTCGCCGTTCAAGGGATGGGCAGACCCACTTGGGCCGCTCGTCCACCAACGACACCAAAAGATGAACGGCCAGCTCCTGGCCGCTCATGGGGACACACGGATAGCGCCTAGCCGTTGACCCCAAACACTGTGCAACGGTCACAAGCCAATGGTCAAAAACCCCAAGGGATACGTGGTTGACCTTGGGCCATTCATGGGGATGTGCGGTCACACGACTAGCCGCACATGCCCCACTGTGCTCCGAGCCGAAGGGCAGTCAGGCCAGGGCCGCTCAAGGGATGAACGGGCCCTGGTTCGACCGCTCAACCTTCACCGGCGCAAAAATGGCGAACTCGCTGGATTTCACCCATTCCGGCCCCATACAAGCCCCACGGAGGGGTAAACGAAGGGAAATTAACCCCATGCCCCCTAGCATGATTCTACGCCCTCAAAACACGGAATCACGGGCTAAAACAGTGGATCGGGTGATCACTCCCCAAGGCATGCTCGACCCTCCCCGACGTGATAAAACCCACTCTCGGCCTCGCCTCGGCCTACAAATCGCGGGGAAGTAATGCAAGAGGCTAGGAATCATCACCCTACCTTCGTTTCGTGTCGAGGCGCACCGATCCGAGCTCAAACCACAAAGAACACTTTTAGAAACCCCGTCCCCTTGCGCTTCCCACGAACACCGCACACCCACGAGATCGTCTCGCCGTCGCCCACGTCGCTCTGTCGTCGCCCCGCCGCCATCTGCAGTCGGAGAGAGGCCCGCCGCGGTCGTCGTTGGCCAAAGAGAGAGAGGAGGGCGGTCACGGTTCTCACGGGAAGAAGAAGAAGAAAGAAGAGGTGGGGGAGAGAGAAAATAAATGAGATTATATAGAAAATCCCGATTTTATGAAAAATACCAAAAAATAGAAAATCATGTTTCCGCGATCCTCGGAATGCACCGGTCACAACGGTACCACTCTCGCCCGGGTGAACGACTTGGTCCATCCGCAACGTGGTTCCGAAGGAAATGCCAAAAACTGGGTCGTGAATCAAAAAAACGCACGGAAAAAGCTGTGGAATGCCTCTGGGCCTCCGAAATAATTTCGGATCGCGCCGATCCGAACACGAAAGATGTCTGAAACGTAATTTCGAACAAAACAGAGCTAAACACTCCACCAAAGCAGATTCGAGACCTAAAAAGAAGGATCCGAAAGGTTCGGGATATTACGGCTCCCCTTGAAAATGAGGAGGTAACCTGCGGGTTCATTAGAGGAGAGCACCGCTCCCCTTGAAAACGAGGAGGAAACCTACGGGTTCCCTAGAGGCGAGCACAGCTCCCCTCGAAAATGAAGAAGGTAACCTACGGGTTCCCTAGAGGCGAGCACCGCTCCCCTTGAAAACAAGGAGGTAACCAACGGGTTCCCTAAAGGCGCAAGCACAGCTCCCCTCGAAAACGAAGAAGGCAACCTACGGGTTCCCTAGAGGTGAGCACTGCACCCCTTGTAAACGAAAAAGCAACCCAAAGGTTCCTGTGGCAGACGTAAACAGTTGCATACAAGCACAGGGAATCACCCAGAAAGCACGCAGAAGCACTCCAACAAAAGGTACACAACAGTATTGGCTCAAGATAAAGAATTTATATTTCTTTAGTCAAAATACAAACTACCAAAAGCAAGAAAAATACCCTCACATGGGCCAAATACAAGTACATGGAGAAGCAAAACATGCTCAACAATGGTGGCATGTGACTCTAATGACTCGCTCCCTTGATGTCGTCCTCCGCCAGTGGCAATGCTGAATCTCCGAGCAAGCATAAGTACCCATTTTTGTTCTGTGGAAGGGTACCCATGGAGAAGCCCCTATGCCAGAGAAGAGGGACAAGGCCCCCAGGCCAACAAAAGGCTTCTCTGGTAGAATGCCTGCACGAGGAAAACTTGGCCAGTAGCTCCGGCCACCCCTGCCTTAAGAAAGGCCAGCGAGGTCCACCCGTTACAGGGAACCTGCAGGCCCACACAAGCCAATGGAGGGCAACGGTACTATGAGGCCAACCCACTAGGGAGGAGCCCACGGCCATCGTACAACCGCACAGCCATGCCTCCAAAGTGGAAGAAGGGAAAACATCCCTCCTCCCTGTGCTAAGGAAGATGTTCCAGCAACAGGGGACGTATCACCATGTACTTGCATCCCAGAATGACAAACGGTCATGCACAAGGAAGGAAGGAAGCGCACTTAAAAGCAAGAAGAAGCCATACCAGGGGATTTGCCTTCCCATCAGGGGCGGAACCTGTCAGGGTCAAGGAGCAGGACTCCCTTGCCAGCGTACAAGCGATCGACCTTCGCCAGAGCCTCCCGCCAACCATCCAGGTACCCAAGCTGGTACTGCTCGGAGATGGGGCGGCCTTGTCCCGGCTCCGACCACGGCCGCCACGCCGCGGGTGCAGGGTCCCTCCGAAGGACCAAAGGAAGATGACGCGCCTGCGGAGAGTTGTCATCAGATGAAGTACCAGACTCACCAGATGACATTCTAAAGGGAAGGACTGTTAGAGATGTATGCCCTTCAAGCCAATCACTAGTGTTGTGATGGTGACATTTCTTGTACAATTTCATTCAATAATAATGGCTTTTCTTCATTATATTCTTAGCACGTTATAGTGTATTTGTTGTAATATGATGAAGTCCTTGAATATGGGCTTTGATGACTGGATCATGATGAGATTGTGATAATGAGATCAGTCATCTAGATGTTTATATTCTAAATGTTCCTGGTCGTAGGATCTTCAAGAAGGGACATTGAAGATCCGGCTAGATCAGTGCACGTGGTGCTCACTCATGTGATGAGGATGGTCGATCTCATAACCACCGGTGTGGTGATATCAAAGTACATGTGCAGGTGCTCCTTAGTGGAATGAGTTCACTGAACTGACCCGATCTAGAATTCTTGAATGGTAATCATGTTGACTGTCAATCAGGAGATTCTAGTGCCACAGTAGCACAGTTGGATCTTTGACCTGAGTCACTAAAGAGGTTTTGCATGGACTCCACTGAGCGTTTGATTGCTGACTTATGAACTTCAACCTTGTGGTTCTTAATAGTTAGTTATTCGAACTCAGTGGGATTCATGTGAAAACACTTTGGTGGACAACAAGATGAACTTATTCGGCTCTATGGACATGTACTTAGAAATCCTTGGCCAGGGTATGGGAGTTCACTGAGAAAATGAGTTTTCTAGTGAACTGTACTTAAGAGTACAAGGGTCTATAAGATCATGATGTTTTAGGGTTTGACAGTTTGATCATACCCTAATTCTGATTGGAGCATTGTATGAATGAGAATCTATGACTGTGTGGAATCTGATGACGAAAATGTTCAATATGGGTTGCATCCCTCCTAAAGTCATTTGGGATCACGAGGTGTTGCTTGGTGCCGTTCGTGGTCGAAAAGCCTGTTAAATCCATTAAGAGTTAATGGATTATAATTAATCAAGTTAAGAAGAGTTCTTAGCTTAATGGGCCTGAAAACCAAACAGACTATTGCGCCTAGAGGGTCACACACAATAGAGTAGTGTATAAGACAGATTAGGATGGTAATTATAGACTATTTCTGGGTTTTTGTGAAAAATACCAGAGTCTATAAATATACGCTTGTAGATCTAATTAAAAATCCACTTTAGGAATCATGAAAAATAATTGAAAAAAAGAGCACGAGGTGCAAATATGGAGTTTGTGATCGCCAGAGACATGAGGCCTCAAAATATAATAATGAAAAGTATGGAGGGATCGCGAAAAATACCTTGAAACGCGGGGATTGTGAGTGCTCCTTTCTCTTCTAGATCGGCCGGCCGATGAAGAGAGTTCTTATCGATTTGATTACCCTTGCAAAATTAACAAACACCAATAAAGAATATGAATTAGAACATGGTGAGTGTAGCATCAAATTCTTGTAAAAGATGAGCATGAAAATATGTGCAAGAACACACCTTAAGGGTGGTTGCCCTTAAACCCCTATGCAAAAGAGGGTGTGGAAAATATATGATGAATGATATGATATATAAAAATAAAGGAGGAAAAGAGTGCAAGGGATGCACTGTGAAAAGCCTCAACACGGTTGAGAATAAAGAAGATCAATGGGAGATGAGCATGCATGCAGATGTATGATGCAAATAAACAAAAGAAATAAAAATAAAAGAGGGGAGCCTGTGCGTTGGCTTTGATGTTCAAGGGGGAGGAAGCTTTGAAGAGATGAAGCTTGATGCAGCGTGCTGCTTCTCCTTCGGCCAAACAGCAACAGCGCAATCTGTAAAAAAAACAGAAGAAGAAAGAAAACAGAGGAAGAAGAAGAATCGGAAGGGAGGAGATGGGTCCGGACCGAGTTAACAGAGACGAAGTCTCTATTAATAAGGTTGAAGAAGAGATAAGAAGGGCAAGAGTCCTACGGAGGTAAGACTCCAATCCCACTCGAGGAAGGTGACTAAACAAGCAAGGACTCTCTGGGGAAAGGGCTGCGCTTGATTAGAACACTGAAGATGAAACACGCCCTGGGTCAGGGCGTCAATTCAAGAATTGACGACCTACCATAGGGCGCTAATTAAAAATACGACCTGGCCAAGGACGTCAACTCCCAGATCAATTTTGGAAATAAGCATTTCTTTTATTTGGAAATTATGAAACACGCCTCATGGAGAGGCATTAATTGGAAAACGCCCCAAAGAAGGGCGTGAATTAACATTTTTCAATCGTTTTATTCTTTTTTCAAAAATTGGATGATGCCAGGAATTGACGCCCTTTCCAGCGGTCGTCATTTCCTTAAAACGCGCCCTTGCTCAAGGCGTGAATTCAGAAAAATCATAAAAAGGAGATAAATGCCCAGAAAATCTAGAAAAATAGGAAAAGGAAAAAATAGGAAAAATGGGGGAAATCTCATAAAAGTGGGAAAAACCACTCAAATAAAGCTGATTTGAGGGTCAAATGGGGCATCGCAGCGCGATAGGAGATATACTCAAAATAATGTTAATTTTAGCGTGTCTACAGCTGTCCCGCCTTGGCGTCTGCTTTGCAAGGGAGCAGAGCAAACTGAAAAGTAGATGCCAAGGTGTGATGCGACACGCAATCAATATCACATGATGAGAATAAAATCAAAAGCTCGAGATGAAGTAAATCTCGGGAAATCCACTGAAATCAACAATGTTCGGATAAAAGGGGGAGTGTGCACGCGGTGCACGAAGGAGATAAAAGAAAACGATCAACTTCCAGTGCGGTGGAAGTATCCCAGGTCACAAACCTGTAGGTTTCACCATTGGGGAGCGGTTACCAACTAATATGGACGTACTGCAGCCAAGGTGGATCAAAGGGAAAGATTGAAAATAAGATGATAAAAATCCAAACAAGGAGCTTTCGAGAAAATGACCCAAAATAGCGACAAAACGAACTGAGGATTCAATTCAGCAATGAATATCTCATATCGGGAAGATTAAGATCAATTCGACTCTCAAAACCAGCTTATCAGAATGATTTTTTCAACGTTAATTCAAAGTCATACATGAATGCATGCTGGGTTCAAAGGAAAATAACAAATAAAAATATAATATAATCAAGGATAATATTGTTAAACTGCCCAGACTGAGTCAAGAAACCCATCCTGCGAGCTGATACTAAGCCGAAGCCCGTTTATCCGCGCACCAACTCACAAAAGGGAACCATCGTCCCCAGTCTTGGACGGCTCAACGGCCTATCCGTGTGACTAAGACTCTTCTGGAATTATCATTATTTTTGATGAAGGGGAACTCAAATCCCAGATTTACCAAAGCCACAAGGTCCTTGATATAATCTAGTAGCATATGTAACATATAGTAAAATGCATACAAGGAGATAGTGGAGCAATAAGCATGGGGAACTGAGGAATGAGGTGCAAGCACCGTGGGGCTTGGATGATGATGCCCAGTCGGTGGGACCAAGAGCTTCTTCCTGCGCTCAAAAATTCATTAGCCAAGATATAAAAGATAACAAGCAATGAATAAAGCATTTAAGCATAGCAAGCATGACATGAATCAAAGCATCAATAGCATGTATATGGCATGAATATCATTCATGGCATTGTAAAGCATCATTATTTGTTGTTTGTCATGAGGATGACAATCTGGCTAATCAAGATTTGGAGTTGAATGATCAAGATCTGATAATGCCCATCGGCAGAATGATCAAATGAAATCAGCAGGAATTGATTAAATGATTTGGAGATGAATAATAATCAGAATGATAATTAGGAGATATGATAATCAGAAAGATATAGGGAGATGATAATCAAAAATGCCCAGGGTGACATGTCATGAGAATATCGGGAGGAATCAACAGATTAATAGCAATAAGTGGAGAGAGGACCCATCCCGTGCTCTTGGTCCTTGCAAAGTTATTGTTCCTGCAAAACACCATCAGAAAAATAAAATCTTTTTTGGATTTTGAAATATGCAAAATTTTATGAGTTTTGAAAATATTTCAATTTTTATGTGGATTTTGGAAAATATTTAAACTTTTATTATGAAAATTTGAAAATATTCAATTTTTGTTGGATTTTGATCAGGAACTGTTCAATTTTTTTTTGGATTTTGGCTTAGACTTTGTTAATGCAGTATCAAAGAGTTGTTTTTGAACCACTGGCTAGGGGTCCTTGTTCCTTCCCCTTTCGCTAAAATTACCCAAAGCCGAGCGTGCATTGAAGGGTGGCGCCCTATAACTGACTGCCCTTTGATTAACGGTGCCCCTACCAAGGCCATACCCGAGAAACATTCGGTCTTAGAGGGAGAAGAGAAGAATAATTGAGGATAAGCTTTATGCAGGATGGGAGATGTCGGGACTTGAATTCCTTCCAAGGTGTTTCCCCTCAAAGAGGTAGTCTGTTGCGCCGGGGCTTTGTGCCTTTGATTTTTAGACCCTCGACATGCATACGACCAGGGTTTTCCCTGCGGGGACTTTGCCACTCTTGACATGTCATAATTCACAATTTTGCTTTTATAGAAATTTTGACTTGATTTTCATAATAGCCCTTTTGGCGAGATGTATATCATGAAAACTCATATGAAAACTCATATTGATTTTGGGTCAAGACTGCCCCTATTTGAGACTCCTCTCGTATTGGGGAGTACCGAGGTTGGTCATCTCATCCGTCAACCTCTTGCCCCTGCATTCGGCCGAGTAAAGAAGAGAAAAAGACTTTCAGGAATTCTCATGGCATGGCCAAAGTAGCAACGGTGTTTTAACCAAAGAGCCGGCTAAAGGGCGCCGTGAAGTGTGTGGAATGCCCAGCTAAGGGTTACTCTTAACAAGCGGGGAGAGAATATGCCGAATTCCCAACGCGTGGTTCTTATTAACCAAAGGTGCTGCATAGCAAGCCTAAAGACTTTTTTGATGAGATTTAGTTAAAGATACGACCTAGGATAAAGGCCTAAAATACCACTCTTAATCTTGTTAAGAAGCACTTCATTTTTTAAAAATTATGCGTGAAGCAATGAGATAATGTTATCATAAAAATGTGTACTTACGCCAATATGTTACCTTGCAACCTTTGTTGAAGCAGCTGCCGCGAGAGGCGAGGTTGATCATCATGGGATTTGTCCTCTTTGGCAGATAAAAGGATTGGAAGCAAAGGATTTGGAAGTGGCTTAACAAGAAGGAGTGATGCTCAAACCAGACTCAGACGAATAAGGAGAAAAGGAAGAGAGGTGAGGGCTAGAACTCCCTCGCTAAGGCGCAGAGACCCTGATCACACGGAACAGTCTATAGAAGGAGAGGAGAATTAGAAGGAGGAGTGAGGACTAAAGCCTCGAAAGCAGTGAGAGAATGGGCAGATGCCCAAGGCAGTGGATGTGGAAGAAGTTGGGTCGGACCCGGAATCAGGAGGAATTAGAAGAAGAAATTGGTAGATGGAAAGAGGCGGATCCGGAGGGTCCGGAGGTTGTGGAGGAGAATCCTGATAGGAGGAATCCGGAGGCTCCAGAGGGATAAAATATCGAGGGACGCGGTGCCCTGGGAAAAAATAGGGAAAAAGATGATGGAAAAGGAAGAAGAAAATGAAGGATGTGATGCCCTCGAAGAGCAGAAAGATGAATCGGAAGAAAGATGGAGGGTCCGGAGGAAGAAAATACCGAGGAACGCGGTGCCCCAGGAAGAGTGGATGAAAAGGGTTAGGAGGGTCCGGAGGTTCCGGAGGAGGAAGATGGAAAGGGGCGCGATGCCCAAGGAGGAGATAGAAAGAATAAGATGGAGAATCCGGAGGTTCCGGAGGAAGTGTAGAGGGGCGCGATGCCCTAAAAGCGAGGTCCGGAGGTTCCGGAGGAGGAAGATGGAAAGGGGCGCGATGCCCGAGGAAGAGATAGAGAAAATCAGATGGAGAATCCGGAGGTTCCGAAGGAATAAAATGGAAAGGGGCGTCGTGCCCGGGGAAGAGATAGAGAAAATCAGATGGAGAATCCGGAGGTTCGGAGGAAGTGTAGAGGGGCGCGATGCCCTAAAAGCGAGGTCCGGAGGTTCCGGAGGAAGAAGATGAAAAGGGGCGCGATGCCCGAGGGAAAAGTCCGGAGGTTCCGGAGGAATAAGGTGAAAAAGGGCGCGATGCCCTAGCAGGATGAAGGAGAAATCCGGAGGTTCCGGGTGCAGGAGTTGGAAAGGGGCGCGATGCCCTGAGGAGAGACTGGAAAGGGGACAATGCCCGAGTAATGAAGATGAATAGGATGGGAAATGCGTGATATCCGGAGGTGCCAGAAGAATGAGATGCCGAGGGACGCGATGCCCTGGAAGATAGAGAGAATAAGGTGGAGAATCCGGAGGAAGCAGATACCGAGGGACGCGATGCCCGAGAGAAAAGTCCAGAGGTTCCGGAGGAAGAAGACGAAAAGGGGCGTGATGCCCGAGAGAAAAGTCGGAGGTTCCGGAGGAGGAAGAGAGCGGAAAGGGGCGCGATGCCCAAAGAGGAGGGATAAAACACCTGGAGGTTCCAGGGAAATAGCAGGAAAGGGGACGCGATGCCTCAGGGAGAGAGGATGAAAAGGAGGTGAAGATGAGTAAGATGGGAATTGCGGAATATCCGGAGGTTCCGGAAGACGGGGAAGATACTGGTTTGGAAACCCGGGAAGAAGAAAATGCAAGTGCATGCGAATGCAATAGAATGGATGCGATGAATGCATAAATGCAACAGAATGCATGGAATGCAAAGAATATGAAGAACATGAAGGGCGAGAGAATGAGATCTTCCTCCTTACCCTTGGAGTGGCCCATGAAAAAGATGTGATAGACAAGAAGGTGGATGAAATAGCGGAAGGCCTTTTGGCATTAGGATAGCCGCCCTTCCATGGCAGTGAAGGTGTATAGCCAATTGACCCAATGGATGAAGCATAAGCCCATGATGAAGCTTCAATAGTGAATGACAACTCCCTTGGAAGGTGAAAAGTAATAGTATGAGGGAGTTGGAAAGTTGGGATAGGAAGCACCATGTTGTCCAGGGGTTCAAGATTTGGAAGTTGGAACAAAGGGTGCCCTGCCCGGGCCTTACACAGCATCAATGTTTGGCATGGCGGCGACTTGGCCTCTTCAATCATGCTTGGCACAATAACCCAGATCGACATCCGACAAATAAATTCTTGCGTCTTGAACTTCACAACCATGGCCAAATTCTTCTTGCCCGGCTCTTGCTTATCTTCGGCACATATGCTTGACGAAGGCCCCCTATTCCGAGTGGTAGGGGAAGGTGAAGCGGAGGCGGAAGGTTCCATGAATGGTGGAGGTATAAGGGGAGATGTTGGCAACTGGGTAAGTGGAGGTGGAGGTTCAAACACATCGAGTTTCTCCATTTGCTCGGAAGCAGTCAGAATTGGCTCGAGTGCAAAAAGGAGTGGATCCTGCTCAGGATTAGCCATGGGTAAGAGTGAAGGGTTAAATGGTGGAGTAGGGGTAGTTGTGATGTAAAACCGGCCTTGGACCTATATTGCAAGCATTCAAGTTTGAGCAGCGGACTCACACTAGCGAGCTCACCCGTATGGCACACACTAGGGCCCGAAGGCAACTAGGCGATATTGGAGAGGGTCCGAGGTGGGACCATGAGGCTCCAAGGGTTGGCAAGCTTGGGGAGAACCCAAAATGGGCCTAGGATGCCCAAATCATGGGCGGCCAACACACCAAGGGTGTGGGTTAAGTGGATTCACTCTCAACTCGCCCGCGGTGGTCACTCAATTTGGTGGCAATGTAAAATCGGACACTCTCTTACCGCCGACGGAGTAACTATAGCAATACTAAGCTAAGCAAGTCCAATACAGCAATGAGGGATGTTCAGGAGCTCACCTAGCCGGCGTGAAGACGCCGACTCCGGTCGGAGACGAGGGCGAGCCGGGAGGCGAGGGTATACACCCGATCGCCGCGGCGATGTAGCTTGACCTGAAAATGTAAAGATGTACAACACTACGCCTCGCGTAGGAGGGGTGATCTTGGGATGGGGATTATGCTTATTACATTCAAAACCACCTCCACGCAGGGAGGGGCCTTCAGCCGGCCAAGCGGGGTGGGGGAATTAAGCGAAGGAACCCGACTTGTCGAATCCCGCCGGTTCTGCCAATCTGCAGGTTCGCCGGACAGTGGGGCGGTGTTGATGCTACCAAAAATTCCACGGAGTTTGGATCTTGATGAAACCTGCGCCAAAAGTTCCCCAACAGGACAGGGATGGTGTCTGAATTTTGGCAGGAGCTCTGGAACTCAGGGCTGGTCGGACCGGTGACTGGAACAGGTCAGTAATTTCCTCTTCTGGCTGGTGCAGAACAGGTACAGTGAGTTGCAGAAGGCACCAAGGACGCTCCTGAACTCCAAATGAGACGAGCCTGGCGGTGACGTGATCGTCGTCGGAGTAGCTTCGAGCAGGAATCAACGGGGCCCCAATCGGAGGTCGGAGAAGAACGAGGTAGCCGGATGAGCAGGGGCAGGTCAAACCTGGACCCACAGGGGGCAGACGACACACCCCGACGAAGAAAATGGTAACTGGAAGCTTCGGAGGCCGAATGAGGTCGTTCTTCTTGGAGATGATAGCTAACTGGTAGTAGTTTCAGCCCTCCAAAAGTGGCGCTCAGATCCCTCATGAGCTGGCTGAGGTCAACAGTTGAACAGGAGCTCTGTCTCTGGTTTGGACAGGAATAGTTTCCCAGCAGCAGATTGACAGCAATGCCACGACCGCTCCCGAACTCCAAATTGAGCGCCGTCAAATCCGTCGGTTCGGCTGTCGAGTCTTCTACGCAGCAAAGTTAACGGGGAAGCTAACCGATGCCAAGGTTGGCCGGTAGCCTCAGATCACCGGTGAAGGGTCGCTGTAGACTGTGGGAGGACAGAACGTATACTTCGGGGGAGAAAAATGATATCTCTCAGATTTAAATGCCAAATGGAGCTCCGCTTTCTGGGGATGAAAGAGGATTCAGAGAAGAAGAATTTTGATGAAGAAACAGAGCTCTGATTCTCGTTAGGTTGGTCGTGGTGAAACTTCCAAATGCTCTCTGGTCTTCAGCCTGGGGCAGATTGCACAGTCGCACAAGATCTGCTCCACCGCACAGCTCCGAGCTCGGATGGATGCGAGACCACCTCTGTTGGAAAGAGGACTCAAAGACGATTCCAACGATGTATGAAGCGCCTTCAGAAGCCTCAGGATGACGATGTGACACCTTCTGCAAGTCGCTGGACTTCTGCCACCGGCAACCTGCGAACTGTAGGTGGAAGGTGGTGGGAAAAATGGGATAAATGGAAGTGGAAATGGGGGTGAATAGGTGTGGGAGTGACCCCTAGTTGTGAGGGGGCCTAGGAGGGGGTGTTCTAAGGTGTGGGAGAGGGAGAATGGGGTCTGGAATGGGGTGTTTTCAGAGGGTGAGAGAGGAGCTACGAATTTGGGCTGTGAGGGAGGCACAAGTGGGTGGAGGGAATGTGAGTTTGAATTTTCTTTGATGGGGAGTGATCAATGGTGGTCTTGGGGATGGGAAGAGGTGTCTTGGGAAGGTGGAGTGAGGTTTGGGGAAGGGAAATGGGTAGTTGGGGGTTGGAAGGTGGAGTGGGGATTGGGTGGAGCTCTCTTGGGACTAGGGGGTGGAATAAAGAGGGTTATGGGGAAGGGGAGAGGTTTAAATGGGGTAGGTGGGAGATGAGGTGGTTGGGAAGGTGATTGAATGAGGGGAGGGGAGTTAATGAGTGGTAAATGGGGAGGAGAGAGAAAATTCCGAAAATTGGGGTGGAGGGAGAGAGAGAGAGAGATAATGAGAGAGAGAGAGAGATATTGAGAGAGAGAGAGGAGAGAACTTTAGTGGAGGGGAGTGAGACTTGGGGAAATTTTTCTATCAAATGATTCTTCAAAAGTTGTTTCATATGAGGAGTGGGGTGGCCTATTTATAGGCACATGACTTTTTCACAAAGGACCCTAACAAAAGACACAATGACTAATAACCGAAGGGAAGGGGGGGGGCATCCATGGGCCTAGCCCAATGGTTTGGGCCCATTAACTAATCATACCAACATAATGACTTCAAGACTTAGGAAAATGACTCACTAACCTAGATACATGACTCAAATAAAGGGAAAATTACATGATATTGACTCAAAGAAAATGTGAAGATTACATGAATAGACTCAAAAATACATGACTAACATAATGGCGCTAGCCGACGAATAATCCGAGTCTGGAGAAAATGTGGAGGGGCAAGGGATGCCCTCGTCATACCCCCGGGGTGGGGAAAACTCGACCCCGTCGAGTATGGGTCCACCAGGGAAGTAGTACATCGAACTGCGGCTCTGGGCGATCCACGATCTCCATACTCAACCCGCGACCATAGTCGGGGAACGGCGCTTCAGCCTTTCGAAGTGGCCCGGACACACCCTCATGCTGGCTATGATGTCTTGCTTGCCTAGTATTGCTGCCGTGTGCTCACGTCGGGCTCTCGGGATAATTTGTGGTGGCACTCCGAAGGTGTCCCTTGCAAGGATAGGTGTAAGCTTAGGCACTCACTAGGATCCACCGCGGTGCCCTTAGTGGGTGTTGGATCCGCTCATGAGAAATGGGGAGAATCCCAAAACCCTTTTGAAGTTCAACCCATAAGCCGGGTTGCCAAAGCCACTCGGAACTTGGCAAGGTCCAAGTCCTCGTGCCCTCAATTTGGAGGTGACCCTAGGGTAGAGCCACTCCAAAGTCATCATCGTCAAGTTACCAACTTAGAATTCCAAGTGGCACTCACGAGTTTTTGCTCGCTTATTGTGAATCTCACCGCTTGTTGCTTGATATTTGCTTGGATGCATATGTCATGCTTGATGATGCGATGTGAGTGGGCAATGTATGGTATGCAAAGGTGGCCCGGGGCAGCCACATGTAGATCGATCATGCTTTGATGCCATGAAGATTGTGACAGACTCAGGGGGGCCGGGGCATCCATAGATGAACCTTTTATGCATGGGTATGACAAATGTCGGGGGACCCGGACATCCATGTATGCTCCTCTATGCTTAAGACTCATGATGAATGAGGGTGGGCCAATACATCCAAATACGGTCCACTTATGCTTCCTATTTGACATGTGGGTGGTGTAAATGAATGTACCCGACTTATGAATCATGCCAAGTGGTGTTGTATGCCAAGACTTATGCACTCTTGTGACAAAGATGTCTCCTATATGTGGGCCTTTGGTCTTCCATTGGAATGGGTCGAAGGGGTCTAGAATGGTGGATATCATGAGATGGGGCACTTCCTCGATCCCTAGGTGTATACCACCCAAAGTCATGGTTCCCATGGTGTAACCCGGGTCTGGGATGGGGTGGATTGGATCAAACATGGTGGGTTGGGGTAGGGAAAGGTGGGTGGTGGATAAAGTGTTTGGGTCACACGAGTCTCTTGACTCCCATTGGAATGGATCATAGGGATCATAAAATGGGTTACCTAGAGAGAAGAACTCCTCATCCTCAAGATCTTCAAAAGATGCTAAGTCATCCTTCTCCATGATAGTTGGGCCAATGTTCTTGGCAAATGGGTCGGCCATGAATGGAGGCCTTGGCGTTCTACCCGAGATAAGAAGCTCTAAATCGAGGAGAAGATTGGGCTCATCGGGTGTAGGGAGGAATAGAAGGAGGTCGCTAGTGTAGCAACCAATGGTGCAAACCGAGGTGATAGACCCTATGCATAGGTGTAGGAGGCTAAGGCTCCTAGGTTGTTCAACCATAGGGGTCAACATGCTAGTCATCTCTAATTGCCATGTTATGCCCTTGAGAAGGTCCTCTAAGATCTCCACTTGATAGGATGCTTGGATTGTGGTGTGATAGGAGAAGAAGGGCACTATGGGAAGGTTTTGTTCTATGGGAGGGAAAACATGGGCCGGGATCTCTCTAATTGGGTTCTCCTTTAGCCAACTAACAATGGGTTCTCCTAAGATGAGCTTGGTCCCGACTAGAGAGGGTGATGTAAGGTGAGGACCATCGTGTGATGTTTCTTTCTCAACTTGGACTTGGGTTTCCTCCAAGGTGGAGAGTGGGTTTGGAGTGTTTACCACTATGGGGTGGGGTATGGGTTCTGGACTGGCATCTACTCCCATGTGGATGGTTTCAATTCCTAGTGTTAATGGGTTGGGTAGGTCTAATGCGGGAGAATTGGTGATAGCTGGAGCATGGTGCACTTGGGGTGGTGGGCAAGGGTGGACTTGGTTTTGGATAGGAAGGGGAAGTAGAGGAGGCCTAGGTTGGGGAAAGATTGGTGTAGGAAGCGGGAGGTGGGTTGGGTGAGGGGGTTTGGGTTGGGGGGTGATGGTCATCATGGGCCTAGGTGGAGAGGTGGTCATGGGGTCCACTTGGGTTTGAGTGGTGAAGGTTGGATGAGTGGTGGTCCTTTTGGAGGGAATCGGGCCGGTTAAGGGTCTCTTGTCCTTGGGATCATTTGGGGTGGAGGTGGGGGTTAAAGGGGCTTGAGTAGTGTAGGTTGTGGAAAGGGGTTTTGGGTGGGGTGTGGGGGACCTCATGGGGTTAGGTGGGGAGGTGGAGGCCTTGGATATTTGGGTTCTAGTGGTAAGGGTTTGGACGGGTGGGGTTGGAGGAGTGGGAGTGCTACTCGAGTTTTGGTAATTTGAGTATGAGGGGGACACATATTTAGCCCTAAGTTGCTCCTTCATGTCCTTCCATGTGGTGATGGGTGCTTCCCTTCTAAGTAATCTTTGCCCGACAATTTGCATCCAATAAGTTTCTGCCCGTTTGGTAAGTTGCATTTTGGCAACCCATGCCTTTTCATCCTCGGAAATATGATACCAAGTGAAGTATTGGTCCATTGTAGCTTCCCAATCTAAATATTCTCTAGGAGAGGTCCCATCAAAAGTGGGAAGTGGGAAAGGGGCCATCCTATCGTCCGTCCTTGGGGCGGGCTTATTTTTTCCAAGTTGGTTGAGTCGGCCCGATATGTTATCAAGCCGCTCATTGGCATAGGTCAAGGCTTTCATGAAGTAGTTGACATGGCCCGGGAAGTTATGGGTGTTAGTGGTAGGCATCTCTTGGTGGCTTGGACTTATGGAGTGGGCCGATTGGTAAGGTCGATATGAGGTGGCCATATTAGGGGACAAGAGTGATGCACTTGAAGACTCTAAATGCTTAGACATGCCCTAGGACCAACTTGATAGAGACAAGTTGCGAACTTGCTCTGATACCACTTGATGTAAAACCGGCCTTGGACCTATATTGCAAGCATTCAAGTTTGAGCAGCGGACTCACACTAGCGAGCTCACCCGTATGGCACACACTAGGGCCCGAAGGCAACTAGGCGATATTGGAGAGGGTCCGAGGTGGGACCATGAGGCTCCAAGGGTTGGCAAGCTTGGGGAGAACCCAAAATGGGCCTAGGATGCCCAAATCATGGGCGGCCAACACACCAAGGGTGTGGGTTAAGTGGATTCACTCTCAACTCGCCCGCGGTGGTCACTCAATTTGGTGGCAATGTAAAATCGGACACTCTCTTACCGCCGACGGAGTAACTATAGCAATACTAAGCTAAGCAAGTCCAATACAGCAATGAGGGATGTTCAGGAGCTCACCTAGCCGGCGTGAAGACGCCGACTCCGGCCGGAGACGAGGGCGAGCCGGGAGGCGAGGGTATACACCCGATCGCCGCGGCGATGTAGCTTGACCTGAAAATGCAAAGATGTACAACACTAAGCCTCGCGTAGGAGGGGTGATCTTGGGGTGGGGATTATGCTTATTACATTCAAAACTACCTCCACGCAGGGAGGGGCCTTCAGCCGGCCAAGCGGGGTGGGGGAATTAAGCGAAGGAACCCGACTTGTCGAATCCCGCCGGTTCTGCCAATCTGCAGGCTCACCGGACAGTGGGGCGGTGTTGATGCTACCAAAAATTCCACGGAGCTTGGATCTTGATGAAACCTGGGCCAAAAGTTCCCCAACAGGACAGGGATGGTGTCTGAATTTTGGCAGGAGCTCTGGAACTCAGGGCTGGTCGGATCGGTGACTGGAACAGGTCAGCAATTTCCTCTTCTGGCTGGTGCAGAACAGGTACAGTGAGTTGCAGAAGGCACCACGGACGCTCCTGAACTCCAAATGAGACGAGCCTGGCGGTGACGTGATCGTCGTCGGAGTAGCTTCGAGCAGGAATCAATAGGGCCCCAATTGGAGGTCGGAGAAGAACGAGGTAGCCGGATGAGCAGGGGCAGGTCAAACCTGGACCCACAGGGGGCAGACAACACACCCCGACGAAGAAAATGGTAACTGGAAGCTTCGGAGGCCGAATGAGGTCCTTCTTCTTGAAGATGACAGCTAACTGGTAGTAGTTTCAGCCCTCCAAAATTGGCGCTCAGATCCCTCACAAGCTGGCCGAGGTCAACAGTTGAACAGGAGCTCTATCTCTGGTTCGGACAGGAACAGTTTCCCAGCAACAGATTGACAGCAATGCCACGACCGCTCCCGAACTCCAAATTGAGCGCCGTCAAAGCTGTTGGTTCGGCTGTCAAGTCTTTTACGCATAAAAGTTAACGGGGAAGCCAACCGATGCCAAGGTTGGCCGGTAGCCTCAGATCACCGGTGAAGGGTCGCTGCAGACTGTGGGAGGACAGAACGTATACTTCGGGGGAGAAAAATGATATCTCTCAGATTCGAACGCCAAATGGAGCTCCGCTTTCTGGAGTTGAAAGAGGATTCAGAGAAGAAGAATTTTGATGAAGAAACCGAGCTCTGATTCTCGCTAGGTTGGTCGTGGTGAAACTTCCAAATGCTCTCTGGTCTTCAGCCTGGGGCAGATTGCACAGTCGCACAAGATCTGCTCCACCGCACAGCTCCGAGCTCGGATGGATGCGGGACCACCTCTGTTGGAAAGAGGACTCAAAGACGATTCCAACGATGTATGAAGCACCTTCAGAAGCCTCAGGATGACGATGTGACACCTTCTGCAAGTCGCTGGACTTCTGCCACCTGCAACCTGCGAACTGTAGGTGGAAGGTGGTGGGAGAAATGGGGTAAATGGAAGTGGAAATGGGGGTGAATAGGTGTGGGAGTGACCCCTAGTTGTGAGGGGGCCTAGGAGGGGGTGTTCTAAGGTGTGGGAGAGGGAGAATGGGGTCTAGAATGGGGTGTTTTCAGAGGGTGAGAGAGGAGCTACGAATTTGGGCTGTGAGGGAGGCACAAGTGGGTGGAGGGAATGTGAGTTTGAATTTTCTTTGATGGGGAGTGATCAATGGTGGTCTTGGGGATGGGAAGAGGTGTCTTGGGAAGGTGGAGTGAGGTTTGGGGAAGGGAAATGGGTAGTTGGGGGTTGGAAGGTGGAGTGGGGATTGGGTGGAGCTCTCTTGGGACTAGGGGGTGGAATAAAGAGGGTTACGGGGAAGGGGAGAGGTTTAAATGGGGTAGGTGGGAGATGAGGTGGTTGGGAAGGTGATTGAATGAGGGGAGGGGAGTTAATGAGTGGTAAATGGGGAGGAGAGAGAAAATTCCAAAAATTAGGGTGGAGGGAGAGAGAGAGAGAGAGATAATAATGAGAGAGAGAGAGATATTGAGAGAGAGAGAGGAGAGAACTTTAGTGGAGGGGAGTGAGACTTGGGGAAATTTTTCTATTCAAATGATTCTTCAAAAGTTGTTTCATATGAGGAGTGGGGTGGCCTATTTATAGGCACATGACTTTTTCACAAAGGACCCTAACAAAAGACACAATGACTAATAACCGAAGGGAAGGGGGGGGGCATCCATGGGCCTAGACCAATGAGATGGGCCCAATAACCTATCAAATCAACATAATGACTCAATACTTAGAAAAATGACTCAACAACCTAGGTACATGACTCAAATAAAGGGAAAATTACATGATATTGACTCAAAGAAAATGTGAAGCTTACATGACTAGACTCAAAAATACATGACTAACATAATGGCACTTGCCGACGAACAATCCGAGTCCGGAGAAAATGTGGAGGGGCAAGGGATGCCCTCATCAAGTTGGGTTTGGGATTACAAGTGTAATGGAAGGTTGAGGTGGTGGGATGTTAATTGGGGAAGGTTTAATGGTGGATTCAATGGAGGCCGACGGTGAAGAGGTTAATGGCTTAATGGGTGGAGGTTTGGTGTAAGGCTTAGAGGAAGCTGGTGTTGTGAAGGTTGACAGTATAATAGGTGGAGGTGCAATTGGTGGAGGTTTAGTGTGAGCGGCGTCAGGGATAGGAGACTCGATATGTGCTGGTGTGGGTGATTGGAGCATCGACCCATCATCATAACACCAACTAGTCTCATAAACAGGGGTTGGATCGGGTATGATGGTTTCATCCTGAGCAGGGGGTTCGTCAAATGATAATGGGGGGAGAGGGAAATGAAGGAAACTCGGAAGGGGTGCCTGCGGAACTTCATTGTCATATATCGCTTCAAATTCTTCAATTGCCGGCTCTTGTTTGCTTGAACCGCCAACGCCATAGTCAATTCTCCTATCTTTCCATTCGTTCTCCATCTTTGTAATGTCATCCAGAGCAGCATGAAGAGGATTGACTGGAGTAGGAGGAGCGGGCCGCGGGCTCATAACCCTCTTTAACTGTTCCTCCATCAAAGTGACTTTGTCAATAAGAGTTTGCTGGAGGGGTGTGACTTGAGCAACAGAAGGTTGGCAGGGCCTTGAAGGAGGGGCCGCATAAAAAGGCCGTGGAGGGGGATTAATGAGATGACCCATATAAGAATCCGGATGGGCCGGATTGCAAGGAATAAATGGGCCTTGGGGCCGTGGTGGAGGAGGAATAGAAGGAGGCGGGTGTCGGACCACCCGAGGAGAAGTGTGAATAGAAGGAGATGGGTGATGGACCACCCGCATAGGATTATGAATAGAAGAGGGAGGTGGGTGATGGGCCACCCGCATAGGATTGGAGGGAGGATGAGATGAATGAGATGCACCCTCAACAGCGGCCTTAAAGGCTTGAATTTGTTGAGGGGTAAGATGATCTAATGCATGAATGATCTGGGAAACCTTCTCATCATCGGGACGAGACGGTCCCGTAGGAATAGTGGCTCGTGATTGGATTGAAGGACCATGGGATTGGATATTGCTTATGGGTCGGGCAACACCATAAGAATGAGGACGTGGTCCTTTGAAAGAATTATGGTGAGAATGATGAACATGCTGAAATTGAGGGGAATAAGATGTGCTAGTTTGATCACCCTCATGAACATTAATTGAGTTGAACATGTTGTTTTGTCTATCAAAGTAAGCCATTATGCAATCAAAGTTCAAGCAAGATAATTTGCAAAGAAGCACACAAGTTGGAATGGTTACCTTGATTTCTTGTTTGTTTGAACCTTGGTGAATTAATGATTTTATGTAATTTATGTGATTCACTCAAGGGAGGATCCTAGTTTCAATATGTTCACTTCAATGCCAACTAGGAACACTCTCTCACCACGTATGGGCCAACTAAAACTCGGGACTTCAAAGGGTACAACCTGCCCGGCGTCCGTGAGGGAATCCACGGGTGCAGGGACTTATGGAGGCTTGGTTTAGGAATTTCCAATCCAAAGAGACGGAATGCTCAATGGAGGGTCCTTCCTTCACCAAGAGGGTGTGTGGAATCCTGATGTAGAGAGAGGAGGTCTCCCAAACCAATGCAAATATGAATGAATGCAGCAGGAAAACAAGCCAACCGGTGTGGTGATATCAAGGTACACGTGCAGGTGCTCCTTAGTGGAATGAGTTCACTGAACTGACCCGATCTAGAATTCTTGAATGGTAATCATGTTGACTGTCAATCAGGAGATTCTAGTGTCACAGTAGCACAGTTGGATCTTTGACCTGAGTCACTAAAGAGGTTTTGCATGGACTCCACTGAGCGTTTGATTGCTGACTTATGAACTTCAACCTTGTGGTTCTTAATAGTTAGTTATTCGGACTCAGTGGGATTCATGTGAAAACACTTTGGTGGACAACAAGATGAACTTATTCGGCTCTATAGACATGTACTTAGAAATCCTTGGCCAGGGTATGGGAGTTCACTGAGAAAATGAGTTTTCTAGTGAACTGTACTTAAGAGTACAAGGGTCTATAAGATCATGATGTTTTAGGGTTTGACAGTTTGATCGTACCCTAATTCTGATTAGAGCATTGTATGAATGAGAATCTATGACTGTGTGGAATCTGATGACGAAAATGTTCAATATGGGTTGCATCCCTCCTAAAGTCATTTGGGATCACGAGGTGTTGCTTGGTGCCGTTCGTGGTCGAAAAGCCTGTTAAATCAATTAAGAGTTAATGGATTATAATTAATCAAGTTAAGAAGAGTTCTTAGCTTAATGGGCCTGAAAACCAAACAGACTATTGGGCCTAGAGGGTCACACACAATAGAGTAGTGTATAAGACAGATTAGGATGGTAATTATAGACTATTTCTGGGTTTTTGTGAAAAATACCAGAGTCTATAAATATACGCTTGTAGATCTAATTAAAAATCCACTTTAGGAATCATGAAAAATAATTGAAAAAAAGAGCACGAGGTGCAAATATGGAGTTTGTGATCGCCAGAGACATGAGGCCTCAAAATATAATAATGAAAAGCATGGAGGGATCGCGAAAAATACCTTGAAACGTGGGGATTGTGAGTGCTCCTTTCTCTTCTAGATCGGCCGGCCGATGAAGAGAGTTCTTATCGATTTGATTACCCTTGCAAAATTAACAAACACCAATAAAGAATATGAATTAGAACATGGTGAGTGTAGCATCAAATTCTTGTAAAAGATGAGCATGAAAATATGTGCAAGAACACACCTTAAGGGTGGTTGCCCTTAAACCCCTATGCAAAAGAGGGTGTGGAAAATATATGATGAATGATATGATATATAAAAATAAAGGAGGAAAAGAGTGCAAGGGATGCACTGTGAAAAGCCTCAACACGGTTGAGAATAAAGAAGATCAATGGGAGATGAGCATGCATGCAGATGTATGATGCAAATAAACAAAAGAAATAAAAATAAAAGAGGGGAGCCTGTGCGTTGGCTTTGATGTTCAAGGGGGAGGAAGCTTTGAAGAGATGAAGCTTGATGCAGCGTGCAGCTTCTCCTTCGGCCAAACAGCAGTAGCGCAATCTGTAAAAAAAACAGAAGAAGAAAGAAAACGGAGGAAGAAGAAGAATCGGAAGGGAGGAGATGGGTCCGAACCGAGTTAACAGAGACGAAGTCTCTATTAATAAGGTTGAAGAAGAGATAAGAAGGGCAAGAGTCCTACGGAGGTAAGACTCCAATCCCACTCGAGGAAGGTGACTAAACATGCAAGGACTCTCTGGGGAAAGGGCTGCGCTTGATTAGAACACTGAAGATGAAACACGCCCTGGGTCAGGGCGTCAATTCAAGAATTGACGACCTGTCATAGGGCGCTAATTAAAAACACGACCTGGCCAAGGACGTCAACTCCCAGATCAATTTTGGAAATAAGCATTTCTTTTATTTGGAAATTATGAAACACGCCTCATGGAGAGGCGTTAATTGGAAAACGCCCCAAAGAAGGGCGTGAATTAACATTTTTCAATCGTTTTATTCTTTTTTCGAAAATTAGATAATGCCAGGAATTGATGCCCTTTCCAGCGGTCGTCATTTCCTTAAAACGCGCCCTAGGTCAGGTCGTGAATCAAAACGCGCCCTTGCTCAAGGCGTGAATTCAGAAAAATCATAAAAAGGAGATAAATGCCCAGAAAATCTAGAAAAATAGGAAAAGGAAAAAAATAGGAAAAATAGGGGAAATCTCATAAAAGTGGGAAAAATCACTCAAATAAAGCTGATTTGAGGGTCAAATGGGGCATCGCAGCGCGATAGGAGATATACTCAAAATAATGTTAATTTTAGCGTGTCTACAACGCTGAGGAGAGAAACTCTGGCCCAAGCATTAGGGTTCCTCCCCTGGCTGCCCCCCCTCTCTCTCTCCTCCCTGACCTGGGCGCACCCCTCTCTCTCTCCTCCTCCTACGGTGGTGGATGGTGGTGCTCAAGAGTGGCCGACGTGTGGAGATCGAGAAGGAGACCCCGTATGTTACCGCTGCTCGTGTGGATACATCTAGAGGCCGGACACTTGGACGGATAGCAGCACGACGCGCCTCTACTCCATCATCTTCGGGCATCTGGGAATTAATTAATCTCGCAAAGGTATAGAACTATTCTTCCTAAATGGGTTCTTCGATTATAATAGTTTTTGATTTGGATCGCCAGCAACGATCCACCTGATGCGGGACGACTACGAGACTCGACGCGGATGAGTTACGACCTTGGACTCTATAGGACGACGCGACTGGTTGGACGACACGACCAGCAACGACACTACAACGCGACACCTAAAGAGCTCCAGAAGAGGCGATGTGCCCCAAACAAGAAGTGCTAACTCACGATCATCCCCATCGAGGGAAACACGACGATCTGCACGGTTGAGTAACCGACTTTGAGTCTCGGGTAGTCGGCTCGCTCTCGCGCTCGGAACGAGTCACGGGATGGGTATCACACTCACAACTCACATCGATGATGTATCGCGAGCTAGCTAAGAAAGTAACATACTCACAAGCAGTGGCATTAAGAGTGTATACTAGCTAAGCAAAGCGATAAAAAGAGAGAGGCGGGTGTACCTTGTGGACGCACTAAAATTCGCTTATTCAGGTAGTTCGTCTATTAAGATAGTTGATTCGTCTATTAAGTGCGTGGGCGTGCCAGTCACCGAGGTGACAATTTATTCAGGCTCCGAAGAGCCCATGGTGCGCTCAAACTGACTTCGTCAGATGATTGTGTGGTTCGTGTCGGGACCGAATCCCGTCGCGCCATAAAGGTCGCGACGTCATTTACATCCCCCAGACGAGGGAACACCCTTTATTAATTGCCGAAATTAAGGGCCCCGCGGCCGAAAAGAATAATACTAATTGTGCGAGAGAGATAGGGACAAATTACACTGAGAGCTATATTCAGACCACAAACCGTTGGTCATGTCGATCACTCGTGGACCTTTTCATGTTCGGACACGGGTCCGGGATGGAAACGCAACGAGAAAATCGGGACGAATCCGTTCAAATGTATGCCGAACGCTCGGTAATTTTAATGATGATTCGGGAGGCATCTGGAACGAGAAACAAATCCGGTCCGATTAGGATGTCGGCCCGAGATTAGGTCAGAACCTGGCCATATCGGGATAATTCCCAGGACTCGAGTTCGACCTGAAAGGGCGGCGTTGTTGTTCCCTTTGCATCGGGTCCCGGGGAGAGATGAGGCTGCGGTGTGGACCCTAGCATCTTTTATTTGGGATTTTCTTAATTATATGTTCTGATTTTCGTCCTGCGGTTTATTACTTCTTTACGCATTTGTCCCGGATGATTTCTCTTCTTTTATTCGTTATTATTATTATTATTATTATTACTATTTTTTATTGCCCCTCCCACTTCTTTTATCATTATTAATGTTGCCTATTCGGGGTCCTTCAATTAGCATAATTTTCATCAATTTATTTGCTATTATTAATGCCATTATCATGATATATATATATGTATGCGTATAGTGTGCCGGCGAAGGGAATAGGGTGTACCGCTGGGAGACCCAAAAGGGGAGTGTGCCGGCGAAGGGTGGAAAGGGTGTACCGGTGAAGGGGGTATAGGGTGCGTGCCGCTGGAGGCTCAAAGGGGGGGTGAAAGGAGCGTGCCGTTGGAGGCTCAAAGAGGTGTACCGCTGAGGGGTAGCAAAGGGGTGTGCCGCTGGGCCGGCAGGGTGTACCGCTGGGGGCAATAGGGGTGTACCGCTGGAGGCTCAAGGGGTGTGCCGCTGGGGGCAATAGGGGTGTACCGCTGGGGGTTCAAGGGGCTAAAAAGGAGTGTGCCGTTGGAGGCTGGAAGGAGTGCACTGGTGAAGGTCCATCTGAGTGGAGGGTAGGGGCAGGCATGCCGGTGGAGGTTCTTTCTTTTATTATTTGTTTTAAGGCTTTTCTTTTCTTCTTTTCTTAATTTTCATGTAGTTTTATACAAAACTTCTTCTTGGCTTTGTTCTGTTCGGCCTCTTCTCGCAGATCGGATGTTCGGGCTGCCAGGTCGTTAATTGGTCCAGTTCTCGTCATGGTGCCAGTAGTGGCTTGCTTAGTTGGGAGGTTTTGTTAATTATTCCATTCATTTGTTGCTTCCCTTTGCCTTATTTAACATGTTGTTATTATTTTAACAAAATTTCGGCAGCATCTCCCCTCGACTCGGGGCGTAAGGGAGATAAAGGGAACGTGCCCACATGGAGTGGCGGAACCCAACAACTGGAGGTGGGCGCCCGGAGGCAACAACACCTTTATAGAACCTCGAAAAATGTGAAGAAAGGGCTCGGGGCGGGGCCAAGAAGTGTGCCACTGGGGGCCTGAAAGGGTGTGCCGCTGAGGGCCAGGAGGGAGTGTGCCGGCCAAGGGCCAATCAGGGTGTGCCGGCCAAAGGGCGACGGGGTGTGCCGGCCAAGGCTAATCAGGGAGGTGTACCGACCAAGGGCCAATCGGGGAAGTGTGCCGGCCAAGGGCCAATCGGGGGGTGTGTGCCGGCCAAGGCTAATTAGGGAGGTGTACCGGCCAAGGGCCAATCGGGGATGTGTGCCGGCCAAGGGCCAATCGGGGGGTGTGTGCCAGCCAAGGGGTGTGCCGCTGAGGGCCAAAATGTGTATGCCGCTGAGGGCCAAAATGGGTGCATCGCTGGAGGATCAAAAGGGGGGGTTAGGTGTATGGACTGGAAGGTTTGCAGGTTGTCCAGGAAAAGAGAGGGGGATTCAAGGAAAGGGGTAGGCTGCTAGTTATGGGGTGTTGGGAGAGAGGGTAAGGGTCCCCATCTCTCCTCAAGCCGGTGGGTATAATAAATGGCCATGAAAGGGGGGAAGAGTCCATGAAACCAAGACTCGCTGAGGAGGAAGCGCGTCGCCACGAAGACTCCAGAAGAACACCCGAGGAAAGGGATGAAGAGAGGAACACAATGCATGAAGGTAGGAATAAATCAATAGGAATAGCAAGAAAGGCCCAAGATGGGTGGTTTTTCATTCATGGGAGGCAAAGGCCATCGCCCTACATGCACGTTACAAAAGAAAATGCCCAACACGAGGCTATGGGCAAAGGGGGGAAACCCAACGAAAGACAAAACAGGAGGGGGAGGAACAAAGTACGGGAGGAAAGCAAGCCGCCCCCAACTCCCTCCCCCATTACATCGAGCTCTCTCTCTCTCTTACTCTTTCTTCTTCCCGGTGGTCGTCGGAGGGATCTCACGCCGGGACGCCTCTCCTTCTTCTCTTCTTCCTCTGTCTCTTCTCTGTGGGTATCTCTGGCTCTCTTCTCCTTGTCCGTCCTCCTTTCTTCTCGTCGAAAGCAGGGAGTCTTTTATACTCCCGTCGGCGGGAGCCTTCGAGTGATGTCGAAACGGCGGGAAGCAGCCTGTGATGATGGCACTTGACCTGCTCCGTCCTGGGTGTCAATGGAGTAGCCTACGTGGCCCAACAATCGGCTGACACCTCAGACGGCTTCGCTGCGCGCCAAGGATGCGTAGGGCATGGGCACCACGTCGCTCGGCCGTTGACAAGGCTTTCACGCTGTGCCGTTGGCGGGCTGCACAAGCGTGCCGCAGGAGAGCCAAAAAGGTGTGTCGCTGAAGGTTGCCCAAGCGCACCGTTGAAGGGGGAAAATAGCGTGCCGTTAAAGGCCCAAAGGGGCGTGCCGCTGAAGCAAAAATTGTGCCGCTGAACCCCCAAAATGGGCGTACCGCTGAGGGCCCCTGGGGGTGTGTTCCGCTGAAGCCCCCCCTGGGGCGTGCCATTGAAGACCCCCCCCTTGGGGGTGTACCGCTGAAGCCACCCCCAGGGGGTGTGCCGCTGAGCAGCCTTGGGCCGTGCCGCTGAGCCCCAGGGGGTGTGCCGCTGAATAGCCTTGGGCCGTGCCGCTGAGCCCCAGGGGGTGTGCCGCTGAGCAGCCACGGGGGTGTGCCGCTGAGCAGCCACGGGGGTGTGCCGCTGAGCACCCCAGGGGGTGTGCCGCTGAGCACCCCAGGGTGTGCCGTCGAAGGCCAAAATTGGGCGTGCTTCTAAGCCCGTTCTGAGCCCGTTATGGACACGAGTCATGGCCTATTTGGCTTTCTTCGAGGTCCACAGATTGTGGGGCTTATTGTGATTGGTTTCTCTTCACGGTCGTGGCTCCCGGAGGCGGCTTCGCGGCAGCACGCATACTTAGGGAGTCCGGATTACCAGTCTCTCCGGGGCTTCTTCACTCAGCGCCGTTGTTGATGCGGGGCCGAGCGGGACATCTGGGTGTGCAATTTTTGGTGTCCACAAATGCCCCCCACCCACGGGTAGCGCAGGCGAAGGATGAGCCGGGCGGTGCCCGTGGGTGCACTGATCTCTTCTTCTCCTTGTTGACGTTGTTGATAGGGTGTCGGTAGCTGGCCTGGCCTGGTTTATTGATCTCTTGGTGTCTTCGTCAGCGCCGACGGGATGTCGGTAGTTGACCTGGCTTGTTATCTCTTTATCTCTTGGTCTCTTTGCCAGTGCCGACAGGGTGCCGGGAACTGACCTGGTTCGTTGGTCTCTTTGTCTCTTGGTCTCTTCGTCAGTGCCGACAGGGTGCCGGGAACTGACCTGGTTTGTTGTTCTCTTTGTCTCTTGGTCTCTTCGTCAGTGCCGACAGGGTGTCGGGGCCTGACATAGCACGTTGGTCTCTTCATCAGTGCCGACGGGGTGCCGGGAACTGAAGTAGTATGTTGGTCTCTTCATCAGTGCCGACGGGGTGTCGGGAACTGAAGCAGCATATTGGTCTCTTCGTCTCTTCATCAGTGCCGACGGGGTGTCGGGAATCGAAGCAGCATATTGGTCTCTTCGTCTCTTCATCAGTGCCGACGAGGTGTCGGGAACTGAAGCAGTGTGTTGGTCTCTTTGTCTCTTCGCCAGTGCCGACGGGGTGTCGGGAGCTGGCCTGGTTTGTTGATCTCTTGGTTTCTTCGCCAGTGCCGACAGGGTGTCGGGAGCTGACATGGTCTGTTGATCTCTTGGTCTCTTCGTCAGCACCGACAGGGTGCCGGGAGCTGACCTGATTTGTTGATCTCTTGGTCTCTTGGTCTCTTTGCCAGTGCCGACAGGGTGTCGGGAGCTGGCCTGGTTTATTATCCCTTGGTCTCTTCGCCAGTGCCGACAGGGTGTCGGGAGCTGACATGGTCTGTTGATCTCTTGGTCTCTTCGTCAGCGCCGACAGGATGTCGGGAGCTGACCTGATTTGTTGATCTCTTGGTCTCTTTGTCAGCACCGACAGGGTGCCGGGAGCTGACCTGATTTGTTGATCTCTTGGTCTCTTTGCCAGTGCCGACATGGTGTCGGGAGCTGGCCTGGTTTATTATCCCTTGGTCTCTTCGTCAGCACCGACGGGGTGCCGGGAGCTGACCTGGTTTGTTGTCTCTTATGTTCTTTTCTTTCTCTCTTTTTTGAACCACATTACCGATACAAGCGCCCTTTCGGGTTTTCGTCGGTACCGGCCCCCTCTTACTTTTGCCCACGCGCCCTTTCGGGTTTTCACGTGGCGGGGTACCCAATTTTGCCCGTAGCGCCCTTTCGGGTTTTCGCCACAGCCGGGTTATTGCCATTTTTTACCCTTGTCCCCACGTAGGGGCAAGTCCGGCGGGATATCTCTATTTTTAACCCCATTTTATTTTCTCTTTTTTTCTTTGAAATTGGGTGATATGCGAGTGTAGGCTAGGGCATGAAGCCTTGCGCCGGAAGATAAGGTTCACTCGTTGGCAAGAATAGAATGCCAACGCAACGGGAGAATTTGTGCCGATTCGGACGTAAGGTCCGTAATGGCCGTATTGTGCGGAGTGGGCGGCTAGGGCACGAGGCCTTGTGCCGGGAAAAGGGTTTTATTCGCTGGTAAAGGACTAATGCCAACGCAAGGATAGGGATTCTGCCGATCCGGGCGTAAGGCCCGTGACGGTACTTCTGTGTGACAGGAGGCGGCTGGAGCCCAGGGCTACGTGCCAGGGACGGGCCTGTTTGGTGGTAGGGTAGTGGCGTCATTGCAAGGGTAGGGTTGCAGGGGTAAAGTCATTTTTGCTTGTGTGGATGCCCATTTGCATAGGATCGTGGGGATAGGACGTCTCCCAGAGACATCTACTACGGCATGTTATCGACTTACCCCTCCCTATGTGTGAGCGGACGAGTAAGTAAATGTGTGTACATATATGGGTATATATATACATATATATATTTATTTATTTATTTAATATCTTACATATATTTTTGCCTCCCCTCCTTTTATTTTCTTCTTTTATTTTCTCCTTTTATTTCCCTCATCTCTTTTTTTATCCACTTTTTTCTCTTCATCTCCTTCTTTTCTCTCTTCTTTTTTTTTTTTTACTTCGTTTCCCTTCATTTTTTTCTGTCTCCTTTTTTGTTCTTCCCTTTTATTATTTTTTTCTCTTTTTTTTCTTCTTCTTTTCTTTCCTTCTTTCTCGTTTTCGTTTTTTTATATAAAAGGAGGCGGGGGGCATTTCGAACGGTCACCCCGTTCGAACCCCTCCTCCATTCCCTCTCTCTCTTCTCTTTCTTCGGCGACTGAGCGAACGCCCCCCCATTCCTCTTCTTCTCTTTCTTCTCCGGCGCCGGACGTCAACGCCGCCATCGTCGTCGTCGTGGTGAGGATAGGGCTACGGCGCCCCCCCCCTTTTCTTTTCTTCTTCTTCTTCCTTCTTCTCCCTGTCTCTTCCCCCTCTCTTTCGTTCTCTTCTTCTTCCTCTTTTCTCCACAGTGGACGGCGGCCGGGGGGGCCCTCGGCCCCTCCATCTCCGTCTCCCTATCTCTTCCCTCTCCCTCTTGTTCTCTTCTTCTTCCCCCCCTCTCTTCTTCTCCGTCTCCGGCGCCGTGGGTGGCCAGAGGTGCCGCTGGGAGCGGGCGTGGGCGCACCGGTCGGGATGGTGCCGGGGAAGGCCCCTTAGGGCGTGCCGGGGGGAAGGCAGAGGCGTGTGTCGGCAAAGCGTTCATAGGGCGTGCCGGCGAGAGGCGCTTCCGGGTGTACCGGGGAAGGCCGCTAGGGCGTGTGTCGGTGAAGCCGTAGTAGGGTGTGCCGGCGAGAGGCCCTCGGAGCGTGCCGGGCAGGGAGGCCTCGGGCTGTGTCGGCGAAGAGGCTGTGCCAGGCGGGGCTTCGAGCTGTGCCAGTGAAGCAGCCAAGGAGCGTGCCTGATGTGACACGACCTCGGACCTAATGCAAGCAAGCACAATCGCAATCTAAATGGGCCAATTTGGGCCGCCGCTCTCTCGTCGCTCACCCAAGCCCGGGGTAACTTGGCAATGCCAAGGTGAGGTTGAGGGGTTGGGCCCTTGCTGGTAGAGGGCCAGCAAGGCCAAGATTTGATTCCCAATAGATTTGGAAGCCCAATTCAACGGGGCCGACGAAGTGCCGAAGGCACCGGTTGCACTCTTCCCACGGTGATCACTCAAGGTAATGGGGCTTGAGGATCGGGCCCTCACTCGCATAACCAGCGGAATTAGAACTAATATTGAAAGACAAGCACTAAGTGGAGTGAAGGTTTGAGCACTTGCTCGACCGGTTTGAAAAAACCGGTCCCGGTCGGAGACGAGGGCGAGCGGGGAGGCGAGTGGATCCCCACACGCCGCGGCGGTGTCGCTTGACCTGCCCAAACAAATTACACCACTACACCTCTCGCAGGAGGGGGAACTTGGGGTGGGGGTTAATGATATTACATCAATACTACCTCCACCCAGGGAGGGGCCTTCAGCCGGCCAAGCGGGGTGGAGAAACCAAAGCAAAGAACGAGGAACAAGGGTGGACGCCGAATCTGCCTGCTGTCTGCGAACCAGGATAGAGGGTCGGTGTTGCTATTGTAGATCTTGCTCAGGAATTTCGCTGATGGCGAGACCAGCGGAAAAATCTTCGTAACAGGAAGGGGAATGCCTCAGAATTTTTGTAAAGTCTTCTGGAGTCGCTGCAGGTCGGGGCAGGAGCTTGAACAGGGCCTCTGTTTCTCAGACTAGCAGGGGCAGGTCACCAACAGTAGGATGCAGAGGCTGTCCTGGCCGCTCCCGAACTCCAAATTTGATGCCGTCAGCGCCGTTAGAACCGTGGGTGAGTCCTCTTTGCAGAAAAAGAAACGGGGACGCCAGAAGAGAACGGAGATGATCTGTGGATCCAGAAGAGTGAGGAGGTGTCCATGCAGACTGGGGAAGGTAGAGCCGCGCGACCGTGGAAGAAAATTGGTAACTTCTGTTCCCGGATGCTGAATGGGCTTCTGCTTCTTGATTCTGAAAGTAGACAGGCCGATGAAGAACGTTGAAGAAGAACCTGAGGACTGATTCCTTCGGGGTTCGTCGTGGCAGAGCTTATAATCTGGCTTAGGTCCTCAGCCGAGGCAGAACCGCGCAGCTGTGGGAGAATGGACCTCCTGGACGACTCGGAGATCGGAAGAAGACGAAACCACTTCGGTTGCGAAGGCGGCTGGCAGATGCTTCCGACGATGGCTCTTGGGTCTTCAAACTCGTCCGGAGCAGGTCGTGGTGGCCGCTGCAAGTTACTGGTTTGCTGTAGATCTTCAGTTGAGAGCTGTAGGTTGATGATGATGGGGGGGAATGGGGTATATGGGAGGGGAAATGGGGGTGGATGAGTGTGGGGAAAGCCCGGGCTATGAGGGGGTCTAGGAGGGAGTGTTCTAAGGTGGGGGAAGGGAAGAATGGAGTCTGGAAGGGGGTCTAACAGGTGGTGGGAGGAGGAGCTACGAATTTGGGAAGGTGGGTGAGAGGAGAAAGTGAGGGGGGGGCACAAGTGAGTGGAGGGAAGGGTGGATTTCAAATTTGAAATGGCCTTGGAAGTTGTGGGGTTATGTGGGGAAGGGGTTGATTGTGTTGGAATGGGGAAAGTGGTGTTGGAATGTGGAAGATGGTGTTGGAATGGTGAGGGATCTTCTTGGGACTAGGGGGGTGGAGTAATGGAGGCCATGGGGAAGTGGAGGGCTTTAATGATGGTAGGTGGGGGTTGAGGTGGTTGGGAAGGGAGGAGAGAGAAGAAAATTCGAAATTAGGTGTTGAGGAGAGAGAAAGTGGAGTAAAAAAAGAGGGATTAAGAGAAGGAATGGTGGGGAATCTCTCCCCTAGGGTTTCTCACCCAAAGAATGTTGGAATCACTCCACTAAACTAAGCTTTGGACTCTCAAATGGCATTTTTTTTTCATTGATTGATTCATTAAGTTGAAATGGGGGGAATGTGGTCCTATATATAGGAAACCCACATTTCTACAAAAGTCCCTTACAAAAGACTCAATAATAAATAACCGAAGGGGTAGGGGGGGCTCATGGGCCAAGCCTGAAGAATTGGGCCCAATAGCACATTACACAATCTAATGACACTCAAACTTAGGAAAATAAATGCAAGACCTAGGAACATGACTCAAATAAAAGGGAAAATACATCAAATGACTCAAATAAAATTACATAGGACTCAAAATTAAATGACTAAACCATGCCGGATGCAACCGGGGTGAGGAGACGAACGGTAAACGTGGGCATGGGAGGTGATGTCCCCATCATACTCCCGGGGTGCGGAGAACTCGACTCTGTCGAGTAAGTATCCTTCCCTCCTTGGAGGGTGTAGAAGTGGTACCGCCCTCAAGTCTCCCGAACGAGACCGATCCATCCATCTGCCGAGATAGCGCTCATATACCTTGCTCCGAGTGGTAGTGACTTGTTCATCCAATATTTGTTCAATTTGTTCACGCTGGGCTCTCTTGGCTGGTGGTTTATCATCATGGGTGGGTGCTCTCTCAAGGGAAGAAGTAGGCTCAATCTCCTCACTAGGTACCACCGTGGGTCCCTTATATGGCACTAGGTCGGCAACATTGAATGTGGGACTTATTCCATACTCCTCATGGAGATCTAACTCGTTGGCATTTGCACCTATGCGCCTCAAGACCTGGAAGGGACCAGCCCCACGTGGCCTCAGTTTAGAGTTGGCTCCCGGGGAGAGCCTCTCCATCCTTACCATCACAAGGTCACCCACTTGGAATTCTTGGTGATCCCGATGAGAGTCGGCCAGCCTTTTATAAGCCTCATTCTTTTTGCTGATGTGCTTGTAAAGGTTTTCATGCAATTTTGTGAATGCTATCCTTTTAGTGGTTATGGGTGGACCTGGACAACCATAGATGGACCTATCCTGCCATGATGCCAGATGGACCATGATGAACCTTGGTGGGCCGGTGCAATCATTTGTGGACTTATCATGCAATGTTGTCATGTAGACTTTGGTGGGCCTAGGTGGGCCGGGGCAACCATATGTGAACCTATCATGTAAAGTGGTGATGAATGTCGGGGGACTCGGACATCCGTAGATGCTTTTGTCATGTTTAAGACCTATGATGAATGAAGGTGGACCATGACATCCGAATATAGACCACTCATACTTTCTACTTGACATGTGGGTGATATGAATGAAAGGACCCAACATAGTGTTCATGCCAAGGGGTGTGGTAAGTCTAGACACATACATGCCTTTCCCAAAGGTGACTTCCATGTGTAGAGGTGTGGGACAACATTTGAACTCCCATTGGAAAGGATCGAATGGATCTAAGAAGGTGGTTATCATGGGGTGGGGCACCACCTTATTACCTAGGGATATATGGTCCAAGGTTATGGCTCCCAAGGTGCAACCCGGGTCAGGGATGAGGTGGGTTTGGTCCAATATGGTGGGTGAGGGTAGGCAAGGGTGGGTGGTTTGTAAGATGGTTGGGTCATATGAGTTCCTTGACTCCCATTGGAAGGGATCATATGGATCGTAAAATAGGTCACTTAGGGGGAGGAACTCCATGTCCTCAATATCCTTAAAAGGTGTTAAGTCATCCTTCCCTATGATAGTTGGGCCAATGTTCTTGACAAGTGGGTCGGCCATGAGTGGAGGGCTTGGCTTTCTACCCGAGATAAGAAGCTCTAAATCGAGGAGAAGGTTGGGCTCATCCGGTGTAGGGAGGAATAGAAGGAGGTCGCTAGTGTAGCAACCATTGGTGCAAACCGAGGTGATAGACCCAATGCATAGGTGTAGGAGGCTAAGGCTCCTAGGTTGTTCGGCCAAAGGAGTCAACATGCTAATGAACTCAATTTGCCATGCTAAGCCCCTAAGAAAATCCTATAAGGTCTCCACTTGATAGGATGCTTGGATTGTGGTGTGATAGGAGAAGATGGGCACTAGGGGAAAATTTTATTCTATGGGAGGGCAAACATGGGTCGAGGTCTCTCTAATTAGGCTCTTCCTTAGCCACCTAACAAGGGACTCTTCTAAGATGAATTCGGCCTTATCTAGAGGGGGTGGTGTAGGGTGAAGATCCTTGTGCGAGGCTTCCTCTTCAATTGGGACATGGGTGCTCTCTATGGAGGGGATAGGTTCCCGAGGGATATTTATCTTTATGTGGCAAAGCGGATGGACTACTTCTTCCAAAACTAATGGAGTGGGAAGGTTCTTTGATGGTGGGGTGATGATGGCCGGAGTATGGTGCACCCGGGGTGGTGAACGAGGGTGGGATTTCCGCGGGTGGGAGAATAAAAGGTTGTTGAATTTAAAGGTTCCCGAAAGGTGTGGCGGACGCACAAGGCAAGTCCGACGTGTTGGGTCGATGTTGGCATTCCTTTCATCTAACCATTTCTTACCTAGGATTATACATGGACCTGCCAATGTTCCCTTTTGACACCAAGCCCCATCCAAATACTTAATCTTCCCGAACCATTTATGGAATTCAATAAAGACTTGGTCTCCATTGTGCACAATTTGTCCGGTCCTACTAAGAGAGGTAACGATATCGGGGGACACCTAATTTTCAGATTCTAGGTCAATGAAATCAATTTCTACGGGCTTTCCATTAGGTAAGCATGTATGGGATATGATTAGGAGAGGAGCCATGTGACCAAAGACTCAATGTTAACAATGATGGGTTGACAATGTACGGTTCGGACAAGAATGCAAGCATGCCCTAGGACTTGACTTGTGGAGACAAGTCAAAGACTTACTCTGATACCACTTGATGTGACACAACCTCGGACCAAATGCAAGCAAGCACAATCGCATTCAAATGGGCCGAATTGGGCCGCCGCTCTCTCGTCGCTCACCCAAGCCCGGGGTAACTTGGCAATGCCAAGGTGAGGTTGAGGGGTTGGGCCCTTGCTGGTAGAGGGCCAGCAAGGCCAAGATTTGATTCCCAATGGATTTGGAAGCCCAATTCAACGGGGCCGACGAAGTGCCGAAGGCACCGGTTGCACTCTTCCCACGGTGATCACTCAAGGTAATGGGGCTTGAGGATCGGGCTCTCACTCGCATAACCAGCGGAATTAGAACTAATATTGAAAGACAAGCACTAAGTGGAGTGAAGGTTTGAGCACTTACTCGACCGGTTTGAAGAAACCGGTCCCGGTCGGAGACGAGGGCGAGCGGGGAGGCGAGTGGATCCCCACACGCCGCGGCGGTGTCGCTTGACCTGCCCAAACAAATTACACCACTACACCTCTCGTAGGAGGGGGAACTTGGGGTGGGGGTTAATGATATTACATCAATACTACCTCCACGCAGGGAGGGGCTTCCAGCCGGCCAAGCGGGGTGGAGAAACCAAAGTAAAGAACGAGGAACAAGGGTGGACGCCGAATCTGCCTGCTGTCTGCGAACCAGGATAGAGGGTCGGTGTTGCTATTGTAGATCTTGCTCAGGAATTTCGCTGATGGCGAGACCAGCGGCAAAATCTTCGTAACAGGAAGGGGAATGCCTCAGAATTTTTGTAAAGTCTTCTGGAGTCGCTGCAGGTCGGGGCAGGAGCTTGAACAGGGCCTCTGTTTCTCGGACTAGCAGGGGCAGGTCACCAACAGTAGGATGCAGAGGCTGTCCTGGCCGCTCCCGAACTCCAAATTTGATGCCGTCAGCGCCGTTAGAACCGTGGGTGAGTCCTCTTTGCAGAAAAAGAAACGGGGACGCCAGAAGAGAACGGAGACGATCTGTGGATCCAGAAGAGTGAGGAGGTGTCCATGCAGACTGGGGAAGGCAGAGCCGCGCGGCCGTGGAAGAAAATTGGTAACTTCTGTTCCCGGATGCTGAATGGGCTTCTACTTCTTGATTCTGAAAGTAGACAGGCCGATGAAGAACTTGAAGAAGAACGTGAGGATTGATTCCTTCGGGGTTCATCGTGGCAGAGCTTATAATCTGGCTCAGGTCCTCAGCTGAGGCAGAACCGCGCAGCTGTGGGAGAATGGACCTCCTGGACGACTCGGAGATCGGAAGAAGACGAAACACTTCGGTTGCAAAGGCGACTGGCAGACGCTTCCGACGATGGCTCTAGGGTCTTCAAACTCATCCGGAGGAGGTCATGGTGGCCGCTGCAAGTTACTGGTTTGCTGTAGATCTTCAGTTGAGAGCTGTAGGTTGATGATGATGGGGGGAATGTGGTATATGGGAGGGGAAATGGGGGTGGATGAGTGTGGGGAAAGCCCGGGCTGTGAGGGGGTCTAGGAGGGAGTGTTCTAAGGTGAGGGAAGGGAAGAATGGGGTCTGGAAGGGGGTCTAACAGGTGGTGGGAGGAGGAGCTACGAATTTGGGAAGGTGGGTGAGAGGAGAAAGTGAGGGGGGGCACAAGTGAGTGGAGGGAAGGGTGGATTTCAAATTTGAAATGGCCTTGGAAGTTGTGGGGTTATGTGGGGAAGGGGTTGATTGTGTTGGAATGGGGAAAGTGGTGTTGGAATGTGGAAGATGGTGTTGGAATGGTGAGGGATCTTCTTGGGACTAGGGGGGTGGAGTAATGGAGGCCATGGGGAAGTGGAGGGCTTTAATGATGGTAGGTGGGGGTTGAGGTGGTTGGGAAGGGAGGAGAGAGAAGAAAATTCAAAATTGGGTGTTGAGGAGAGAGAAAGTGGAGTAAAAAAAGAGGGATTAAGAGAGGGAATGGTGGGGACTCTCTCCCCTAGGGTTTCTCACCCAAAGAATGTTGGAATCACTCCACTAAACTAAGCTTTGGACTCTCAAATGGCATTTTTTTTTCATTGATTGATTCATTAAGTTGAAATGGGGGGAATGTGGTCCTATATATAGGAAACTCACATTTCTACAAAAGTCCCTTACAAAAGACTCAATAACAAATAACCGAAGGGGTAGGGGGGGCTCATGGGTCAAGCCCGAAGAATTGGGCCCAATAGCACATTACACAATCTAATGACACTCAAACTTAGGAAAATAAATGCAAGGCCTAGGAACATGACTCAAATAAAAGGGAAAATACATCAAATGACTCAAATAAAATTACATAGGACTCAAAATTAAATGACTAAACCATGCCGGATGCAACCGGGGTGAGGAGACGAACGGTAAACGTGGGCATGGGAGGTGATGTCCCCATCAGTGCCGAGGAAGCCTGCCCATAGGGTGTGCCGGGGAACGGCTAGGTAGTGTGCCGGGCAGGGGCTTGTTGGAGTGTACCGGGGAACGACCCCCTAGTGTGCTGGGGAAGAGGCCTTAGGCCGTGTCGGTGAAGCGGGCACCAAGCGTGCCGGGGGAGAGGCCTTAGGCCGTGTCGGTGAAGCGGGCACCAAGCGTGCCGGGGAAGCTCCGAGGGGACTGTGCCGGGGAAGCTGCGTTCGGCTGTGCCGGCGAAGACCCACGGGGTGTACCGGTGAATGCCTGCTTCAGGGGTGTGCCGGGGAAGGCGCGATAGGGGGAGTTGTACCGACCAAGGGGCCAAAGGGATTCTTAGCTAGGGAAGAAGACTCCTTCGCCTGGTGGACTTCTGGTGTTCCCTGTCGGGGCCCACCATGACTTTGTGGGGGCCGTCACTCCTTGTGGGCGCGCACCCGTGTTTTCCCTTACGCCTCTGGCCTAGGGGAAACTCTGCCAAAATTTCGTCAGAAATTGGCAATATTTTATTCATTTCACTTGTAGTAGAGTCCCCTTACAGTCTTTCATTTCTTTTTGCATGTGGCTTATTCTGATCTTCCATTCGTGTATCTTTGCAGACAAATGGCTGCCCCAAGTGGTTCTTCCGCCCCTGTTGCTGCCGTCGGTGCCGACCTCATTCCGCGGGGTCCTATGCCGACGGTTACGTGGCTCAATGTGGAGGACCTGGACCATGAGCACGCTGAGATAGCCGCTTTGGCGGAGTCGTCTGGGTCCGACGGTGAGAGCATGGACTTCGGCCGACTTGCCAGAGTTGACAGCGGCTTCACATTTGACCGGGCCACCGGGGAGTACAGGAAAGACTTCCCGAAGGATAGGCACCTCATTCGATTCCTGAAGCATCTGCGCTCCCGAGATGGGCGAGACTTCCGCAGGATAAAGGCCGTCGAGCGGGCCATCCTGCAAGCCCGAGACAGTCTACTATACAGCGTCCCCAGGAGCATTCTGATGTATTTGGTGGGAGAAGCCTGGGAATGGAAGCTGGTCCTGGGGATCGAAGGGGTGCTGCCGACTGAAGATAAACTGGTGCGAGCCCCTCAATTCACGCCAGCAAAGTGGGACCTGTCTGTAGGGAAGGTGCATGGCGAGTCGCCCCGATTTGGCTTATTCTTGGCTCCCCTAAAATGGGGTTATAGGGAGGAGCCGTTCATATTGGACTGCTTGGCCATCAGGTTCAAGTACGAACTATCACTGGGCTGGTTCGGGGAGCTGAAGTTTCAAGACGCCCATAGCTTCCGGGAAGGGGCGGTGGAGTTCACTGAATATGTACTGTTCAACTACGCCCCATTGCTGGTCCGGGTCGGCATTTACCACAGCGTGTACGCTTCTCGGTACGGCTACCCCATCTCTAAGGGTCTATGTTGTGGCATGATAGAAGTATTCAGCTCGGAGACCAATACCTTCTATACGGCGGAGGGCGAGACTTCGCTTGACTTGTGGAGCCTCAGCCAGTTGAGCGGCTTGCCCATTGACGGGGAGCCTTATGAAGAAGTGTCCCTCCCTGACCTGATCAAGGATGAGACTAACAGGGACGGCTATTAATCTCTGGGGTATTCATACCGGTACCTCATGAAGGCGTACCGAGAACTGTATCAGTCGTCGCACAAGGGGAAGTAGCCCGCCCGTGGGGACAGAAAATAGGTGCGCATGGCAGTATGGCTGGAATACTTCTACGACGGGCTGAAGCAGTATGAAGATTTTCCCTGCGTTGGCACCGCCGTTGCTCGCAAGAAGCGTGGGAAGCCCAAGCATGATGTGAAGATCCCCTCCAGGGGACGCCGGAGCGGGGCTAATCCGATGGGGGTCGACCCGCAGACTCACTGCGCCGCCTATTTGGCGTATTGGCTATGCTCATTTGCTATGCCATACGGGGACGAGATGGTGATTCGACCGGACGCCATCTACCCGGCATGCCAGCTGGCGTGGGGGATCAAGCTTTCCCTGTGCCCGGCAACTCTCTGCTTGATTTACAAGGCACTGGGAGACATCAGCACCCACCAGTTCCCGAGGCAAGCCCGGTATGTGTGCCCACTGCATTTCTTCAACGCGTGGGTTTATTCACTGTTCCCGGAGTTCGCCCCGCGAGTCCTTCAGGACTGGGGGCTAGTGCCGAGGATGCTGGAGTTTGCGAGTGCAGAGCAGGCTTCCACTTCTATGCGGATGTTCGATATCCGGGGCCGGTTGACAACGGTCCCCCGGGATGCGGCCGGTACCATTCACTTTTGGACGCTGGCCGCGCACTCGAGTCCTCTGGTGAACAACAAGAGGGAGTGCAAAGATGACCAGGTGGAGAAGTACGCCGACCCCATAAGCCAGGAGAATGTGGTCCGCCCGCTGCTGGAGCCCGAGCTGAGGGACTGGGAGCTATCCATTCGTCCCAGCGTACTGCCATTCAGAAAGGGGGATAATGTACTACTGGAGCCGTATTACCCCTCTCGATTTGGCCGGAACTTCGGATATGACCAGCATATCCCCGTCTATCATTCACAATTCGGCCTGCCCTCACGGAATATCAGGGGAGGTTCAGTTGCCGAGCACGCCAAAAGCTGGTGGGACTTCTTCCACCGGGCGGACTCTGCCTCCTTCAGGGTGCCGGCCCCGGGTCGCATTCCCCGAGTGACCGAAGACTATATAAAGTGGTGGAATGCCCGGACGGCCTTCTATCGGTTACATAAGACCGACTGTTGGGATGGCGCCGAAAGGAGGTTCCTCAGCCGGCAACCAGTGCCGGTACTTGATATCGAGCCGGAGTATCTTCTTCGGCTCAAGAACAAGCATGAAAGGGAGGTAGCGGCGTAGATGGCAGCTCGTCGGGAAGCCTGGGATAAAAGGCCGATGCCGAAGGTGGAGCTGCCCCCGGTGGCGAAGGATAACTATCAGAAGACGCTAAGGGATCTGTGCCGGGTAGGAGGTGACCGCCTGGACCTCATCAATTATCCATCCCCCATAGAGGAAGAGGGGACTCCCGCCAAGAGCTGGCGTCCGGAGAGAGATACGCTCTGCCCGTACCGCACGTTCATGAGGCGGGAGGAGAGGAAGTCCGAGAACTATAAGGACACTACGTGGCTATACATCCTTCTCCGGGTGAACGGGATGAAGATAGAAGATCAGATGGCCTCCATCCGGGGCAAGCGCCTGCACGTCCCGTACTATTATGCTGATGGGTGGGGCATAGACCACTTCAGCCTCTTCTGCCACCTCTCCATGAAGAAGCACACGGATCTGGCCAACCTCACGGACCGGTGCCAGAAGATCGAAGACGTGTGCTGGCTTGTTCGAGAGGCGGCGCGTCGGGATAAAGAGCCATCCCCGAGCTACTGGCCGATCACACTCCGACTGTATACTGGCCCTCATGGTACTTGATCTCTTTTTCCTCTTTTGTCTTCGTCTCTTATCGTCGCAGCCTTTGCGGAGAATTGGATGCTAATCATGAATGCGTATTTGTTCTTTCTCCCCTTCTTTGACAGACCATCCCGATAGCACACAAATGGCCATGTACCGAAACCTCCTCCGGCTTGTGCAGAAGCCTACATATTTTGAAGCCGCGCCACCGGCCCCGACTACGGCTCCTCTGCCCAAGGCAGCGAAGAGACCCCGGGCAAAATCTCCCGTGAAGAAGGCAGTGGATGCCGCCAAGGTGGCTAAGCAGCGGGACACAAAGCGGAGAAAAGCGGAGGCGGCCAAGGCCCCGCCCGCCGTTCCTCCGGTGCCACGGGTCCCATCTTTTGAGGGGTTCGAGGCTGCCTGACACGAGCCGAGCCAACTAGCTGGTCAGTATTTCTGACCATCAGTGCACCTTTTAAGTCTCTTTTCTTTATGTTTATTTTGAGGGGAGACCTTAACAGCTAAATGTCTGCTCTTGTCTCAGCCCCTGTAGAAGGGCCTGCGCCCACGCCTGCTCCTGCTGTGGAGGGACCAGCCCCTGCACCCGTCCCCGATGTGGGTGAAGCTGCGACTGCAGCAAAGGTGGCCTTGGTGCCAACTCCGACTTCCCCACCACAAGCCAAGGGGAGGCCCCGTGCGAGGTCACCCGTTAAGAAGGTGTTGGCTGCAGCCAAGGTGGCCGGGCAACAAGCGGCAAAGCGGATGCGGGCTGAGGAATCCCCGGCTCCGGCGGTAGCCTCTCCGGTGGCCTCTATCTTATCTTTTGAGGAATTTGAAGCTGCCCAGACCGGGCCGAGCCACGACGCTGGTGAGGTTCATCGGCCGCCTACGTCGTCTGGGGTTGATTTGCCTCCTGAGTTGGCCTCGCATACGCGTATGGCGACAATGCGTTTCTTCCTTACGGGCGGCATGGAGGAAACGGCGCCCGTGTCGATCTCGGGTGAGGCAAGGCTGCGACTCCCGAGAAGGCTTTGCCCGTCGAGGAAGCCGGTGGGTCATCCCGGGCCGTAGGGGCCGAAGAGGGTACTTGTCTTTGTCGGCCTAATCAACCCCTCTTTTTTTATTCTTTGGGAGCTGAATGGGTTTGATACAGCTCATCTCTTCTTCTGTGTGCCAGGCGCAGCTGAGGCAGCCGCTGGGCTATTCGGGCCCCGCCTGCAACTCCCGATGACGCGCCTATATGTGAGGAGGAGACTGAAGCCTGCTGCGTCTGCCTCACCCAGCCCAAAGGAGGATGTTCTGACCATCGAACTTGGAGAGGAGGCTCCTTTGCCAGCGAGGGCCGAGCCCACGACGGTCAAGTCCTCATCGGGCGAAGAGGTAGATTACGACTACTCCTCCGATGAAGCGGCTCCTGACGGGGGTGCATCCCAGGCATCGGGGCCGCCTGAGCCGGCCTTCAAGGCCCCCTTACTTGCTGGCTCCTCAAGCTTTATGGGGAGAGTTGCCGTAAGTGTGAGCTCACTCGGGCCAGCGCCTCCCCCTTTTTAATATGTCGCCTAATGGCCTTCCTCTCCCCCTTTTTTTTTGATTTTCAGGGACTTATCCAGGCAGGGGTTGTTGAGAAGATCGCTCCAGCGGCTCCGGTTGACTGCCCGACGGGAGTCGAGGTTGGCATGGGCAGGCTAGCCCTTCTATTCAAGGCCTTTCAATAAGAGTCGGCCAAGGAAGCTCCAGGTATCCCCGGAACGGCGGACGAGCCCCTGGAGGAGGGGGAGATTGCGCCCGAAAGCAACATCCCAGTGGCTGAGGTAAGCATGCGGGTTCTGCGGTCTCTTTCCGCCTCTTGTCCTCGCATGATTTGTGCTAGATGTCGAGTGGCTGACTTCCCTCCACATGGTCAGGCGAGGCCGATGCCAGGGAAGGCGTCTGGTCGTGTCCGGAAGGCCATGGCCAAACGGAGACCAAGCATTGGCCCGATAGCGGTGGAGGGGCCGGCTCCCGTCTCAGACTTAGGGGCAGAGAGCCTTGCTGCGCTCGTGGAAGCGGGACATCTACCCCGACTGATGGTTCCACTTTTGCCCTTCCCGAAGTTCCCGGCCCAGATGGAGGACCCGCTCCTGAGGCAAATATTTGCTGGGCTTCGCGCACACCTGGAGGGATCCCAGACGCGAGAGAGAAGTTCGTAGATGGCGTTCTCGGGTCCGGCTCTACTCGAAGCTCCTCTTTCGGCCGGAGTAGAGACAGCTTCACCCTCGCCTGCCGAGCTAGTGGCCGAAGTAGACCGAGCCAGGGAAGAGGAGACAGGGGAGCAGCGGATGATAGAGACGCCAGATGCTTCGGCGCTGGTCTCGGCCATTTCCTTAGCGGTGGTTGGCCAAGAACCTTCTGTCGAGCCATGCCGGCCGGGCGACTTGACTCTCGCCCTTCCATCTTCTTCAGTCGTGGTGGACGCCGACTTGTGGGCGGAGGTGGACAGCACCGTGGAATTCACTCCCCCAGCCATGCCTTCGGTCAGTCACACCTCGTCAGAAGCGCCAGTCTGCCAGATGCTGGTAACGCTGCGGATGATGCTCTCTGCCGACCTGTCCTTATCATATCGAGAGGTGCATGTCATTGTGACACAGTTGACCGGGGCGCTGCAAGTGCTGGGCTGCCCGCTGGGGGAATGGTCGCGGCGGGTCCTGTTGTTGTTAAAATACGTCAAGCGCCGCGAGTTTCTGGAGACCCAGGCCCCTGACGAATGTGCCGCCCTTGACGCCCAGGTGGAGGAATATCTGCAGACCTTGGAGGCCCGGCGTCAGGATGAAGAGTGCCACGGGAAGGCTCTTGGGGAAGGCCAAAGCAGTGTTCGCTCCCTCAGGAGCCGAATTGAGAAGCTGGAGGGCTACCTTGCTGCGGCTAGGCTCGACCTCGCCGAGGCCGAACAGGTGATCGAAAGGGAAAGCGGAGCCCTTGCCGTCGCCCAGGTTGAGGCGGCATTTGCGGAGGCTGAACTCGCCCGCCTTGAAGAATTGAGAGGCCGACTGCGCGATATGACGAACTTCCCTTGCGTCGGGATTCTCCCTCTCGAGGACATCTTCAGGGGCATCGACTGAGCGTTGCATCCCTTAACTCCTTTCTCTTTTCTTTTGAATGTAACACAGGGGTATGCCCCGAAGCACTTGTAGTGTGATCCCCTTTTTGAATAGAGAAAAACATTTATGGTTTCACATGTTCTTTGTGCGTGCATTCGTTCCAAAGGGACCTTTCTTCCCCTTCTTTTTTTTGTGTATATTTTTTTTCTTCTTCCTCTTCCCTCTCCCCTTTTTCTTGTGCTGAGACACATTGGCAGGGTGCGAGACTTCGCGAGGATTCACTTTGGGAGAACCAGGCAGGAACCCATGTCAGGGCACAGGAGAGTGCTCGCCTTCCCAGGGGGAGGGCGAGGGGACCACTCCACCATACCGAACGGGCGACTCCCTGGTTCTACCACAATATTGGAAGCTCGTACTAGCCTTAGACGGGGGCCTCGGTTAGAGACCGTTTTCTCGTCGTTCGGAGGGGACGGCGAGAAGAGTTTGTTTTAGTCAATGACCCGGACGGGAGGTCCGAGCCAAAGGGGTATTTACCGCCCGGGGAGGACGGAGAGAAGAGTTTGTTTAGTCAATGACCCGGACGGGAGGTCCGAGCCAAAGGGGTACTCACCGCCCGGGGTGGACGGAGAGAAGAGTTTGTTTAGTCAATGACCCGGACGGGAGGTCCGAGCCAAAGGGGTACTCACCACCCGGGGAGGACGGAGAGAAGAGTTTGTTTAGTCAATGACCCGGACGGGAGGTCCGAGCCAAAGGGGTACTCACCGCCCGGGGAGGATGGAGAGAAGAGTTTGTTTAGTCAATGACCCGGACGGGAGGTCCGAGCCAAAGGGGTACTCACCGCCCGGGGAGGACGGAGAGAAGAGTTGGTTTAGTCAATGACCCAGACGGGAGGTCCGAGCCAAAGGGGTACTCACCGCCCGGGGAGGACGGACAGAAGAGTTTGTTTTTTTTAAAAAAAATTTTAGTACCTCTGCTGATGCGGGACGATGACTGGAAATAGGGGGGGGGCTCCCCCCTCTTGTCGGCTTTTATTCTCCCCTTGCTCTTTTCTCTTTTCTCTCTTTTTTTTCTTTCTTTTTTTTCTCTTCTTCTTCTTTTTTTCTTTTCTCTTTCTTTTGTTTCTCTTCTTTTTTTCTCTTCTCTTCCTTTCTCTCTTCTTCTCTCTCTTTTTTCCTTCTTTTTTTTCCTCTTTTTTTTCTCTTCTTTTGCTTTCCTCTCTTTTTTCCCTTTCTCCTTTCCTGTTGAAAATGTGGATAGTGATTAATTCATTTGGGGCATCAATTGCGCAAATCTGCCCAAAATAGGGCGAAGGGTAATATTATTGATTGAATGGGGGCGCCGGAGCGTGTATACAACCTCAAGTGCCTTCCATTAAGAGGCGGGAACTGAACTTCCCAGCGGTGGTTGACAATTACATAGGCCCCACCCTCGTAGACTTTTTGGACTACGTAGGGTCCGAGCCAATTTTCATTCTGCTTGCCCTTAGGGTTGGCAGCCATTAGATCTCTTCTCTTGACCATGACCAGGTCAGCTTTCTTGAATTCGCGCTCCTTGACAAGCTTGTCAAAGGCACGTGCAATCCGGGCCTGGTAGACCTGAATGTTCTGTTGGGCTTGAAGCCACTTTCCTTCCAGACTGGAGAGTTCGTCGAGTCTCCGCTCGGCATTGGTCTGCCCTTCGAGGACAAGCCCATGCTGAATGGCGACCCTGAGGGAAGGTATCTCCAGTTCGACGGGGACGATTGCCTCCGAACCATATACGAGAGAAAAGGGCGAGCAGCCCGTTGGAGTCTTGTATACAGTGCGGTATGCCCATAGCGCCTCGTACATCCTCTCTTCCCAGTCCCTCTTGTTAGAGCTGACAGTCTTGGCCAAGAGGGTACAAAGTGTCTTGTTAAAAGCTTCGGCCAGCCCATTAGCCCGTGGATTGTAAGGAGTCGATGTCCTCCAATCAATTCTGTATTTCTCTGCCAGCCGGTAGACCTTCTGGTTACGGAAGTGGCTGCTGTTGTCTGATACAATCCGGTCAGGCACGCCGAACCGGAATATAATGTTGCGGCGGACAAACCTGACCATGACCTCTCTGGTGACCTCCCGTAAGGCAACAGCCTCTGCCCAACGGGAGAAGTAGTCGGTTGCCGCCAAAATGTACTTGCATCCTGTGGAAGACGCGGGTAAGGGACCCACAATGTCTGTTCCCCATTGGGCAAACGGCCAACTGGGCGCCATTGGGTGCAATTGCGCGGGAGGCCTCCTAGGTATGGTGGCATGCTCTTGACATTTCTGACATGACTTAGCGTACTTGCAGCAGTCGTCAAACATTGCAGGCCAATAATAGCCGAGTTTCTTGATTTCGATTTTCATTTTCGGTCCTGCCTGGTGTGCACCAGCTGTCCCGGCATGGATCTCTTTCATGGCCCTCCAAGCTTCTTCAATGGACAAGCATCGGAGGAGTAGCTTCTGTTTGGCATCAGCCACAATCCGAAATAATATTCCATTTCGGAGCTCATAGGAATCCTTGGTTCTGACTAGCTTGATCTTTTCTTCTCTTCGGTCAGGTAACCGCCGGTGTTTGAACCACTACATCAGGGGGGCCCTCCAGTCAGGCAGGCTGACGGCTTCCACTGTAGTGACCTCTAGGTCTTCTTCTTCTGATTCTTCTTCTATCATGCTGTGCATCTGGCATTGGTTTATTACTTGGATACTGAGAGATCCATCTGGAGGCACTGCCAGTGAACTTGCCAATTTTGCCAAGGCGTCGGCCTGTGCGTTCTCCCCTCGGGCAACATGGCCTATTTCGAGGAAGTAGAACCGCTCCATGAGCCCCTTCGCCTTAGCGTGGTAAGGGAGCAGCTGGGGTTTCCGGACATCAAACTGTCGCTGGACCTGCTTGACGACTAGCAGCGAGTCGCCGAATGCTTGGAGCATTTTGATCTCCATGTGGAGGGCCACCTGGAGGCCGATGATCAGAGCTTCATACTCCGCTTCATTATTTGTGTAGGGCGTGCTGATGCAGCAGGAGGTGTGCATCACTTCTCCGTCTGGAGATTTGAGGACGATGCCCGCTCTGGCCCGCACCTTAGTTTGTCCGGACGGGGTCGCTTCTGTTCTCGAGGCCCCGTCGAAGTATAGTTGCAAGATAGCTTGTTGGACATGGTCTACTTCCAGTGTCTCATCCTCGGGTAGCTCTGTGGCCAGCGGGGAGTCTTCGGGCACGGGGTGTGCTGCGAAGAAATCCGCGACGGCTTGTCCCTTAACGGCCTTCTGCGGCACGTAAGTAATGTCAAACTTCATGAGCAGCACGGCCCACTTGCCAAGGCGCCCCTTCGGGACAGGCTAGGAAAGGATGTGCTTGATGGGGTCAGCCCTGGATATTAAGCTCACTTCATGGGACAAAATATAGTGCCTCATCTTTTTGACTGCGAAGACCAGAGCAAGGCAGACTTTCTCTATCGGGGTGTATTTGGCCTCCGCCCCCACCAGTCTCCGGCTAAAGTAGTAGAGAGCCTGCTCTTTTCCCTCGTCATTGTTCTGGGCGAACATTGCCCCCAATGAGTATTCGGTAGCCGCTATGTAGAGAATAAGCGGTCTGCCTTTGGCAGGTGCCCCCAAGACAGGCGGGGTTTTCAGGTACTCCTTTAGCTGGTCGAACGCGTGCTGGCATTCATGGCCCCAGCTGAAGGGTGCATTCTTCATCATCAGTCTGTGGAAGGGTTGGCAACGCCCCGATAGGTTGGAAATGAACCTGCGGATGTAAGCTAGTCGCCCCTGTAGGGATCTCAGCTCTCCCAGACTCTTCGGAGGAGGCAACTTCTGAATGGCTTTTATCTTGAAGGGGTTGATCTCGATCCCTATGTGCCGGACAATAAAGCCGAGGAACTTTTCACTGGACACGCCAAAGTCGCACTTCATGGGGTTCATTTTTAGCCCGTATAGCCGGAGCCTTTGGAAGACGACCCTGAGGTCATTCAGATGTTCATCTCTCTTCTTAGTCTTGACGACCAGATCGTCGATGTAGCATTCGACCTTGCTGTATTGCAGCTCATCGAAGATCTTGGTCATCGCCCGCTGATATGTGGCACCAGCATTCTTGAGGCCGAAGGGCATCCTCTTGTAGTGGAATATCCCCTTGGGCGATCTGAAGGCAGTGTGAATCCGATCGTGGTCGGCTATCCAGATTTGGTTATAGCCGGACGACCCATCCATAAAGGACAGGGCCTCATGTCCGGTAGTTGCATCAATCATCACTTCGGTGATAGGCACCGGGTGTGAACGCGTCACGTGGTGGACTGAGAGAGAGAGATGGGGTTTCTCCCTCTCCGAGTAATAAAGGGTGAAAGAAATGAGGGTAAAATAATGAAACGCGTGCTATAGGGGATATGGAAGAACGGAACCCCAAATGCATGGCCTAGGTCGTGACTTTTATGGAGAGTATAACCCGGACCTGGGCTACTAAGGCAAGCCAGGGGTCCATGCCATGGACGTTGGTCCGTAATGGCTTCGCAGGGCATAAAGCATCCCAGGATCTCCTCAGGGGATACTTTCCTCCCCAGGCGCAAAATCTTGTGAGGACATGGAGAATTTAGACTGACCGAACTCCGGTACGTGGCGGAGATGGGGGTCCGAAGACCCTCTCGCGCAAACTGAACCCCTTCCCGGTAGGCGTGACCCACCGTTCCGAGAGCAGCTTTTCAGATACCGAATTCGAGTCTTAGGACTCTACATAATAGAAGTTGACAGACGGAAAGACACGTGAACTCAGAAATTGCAACGATATATCACTCCTTGGACAGTTACAAGAACAATATGAATATAAGTACACCACCGCAGGACATTGGTCTTTGCGGGGTTTTAACAAGAATATAGCAATATGATCAGTAATTAATATATGTACATATGGAAACCACCGCGAGACATTGGCCTTATGGGATTTTTAAAACAATATAAATAATAAATAAAAGTATATATATGCCACCACGAGACATTGGCCTCTGCGGGGTTTTTACGATAACATAAATAATAAGTATAAGTATATATATATAAACCACCACGAGACTGTGGCCTCTGCGGGGTTTTTAATACGACATAAATAATATAAATAAATATATATATATATATAAACCACCACGAGACTGTGGCCTCTACGGGGTAAATATATATATGTATGTATATATATATATATATATATATATATATATATATATATATATATATATATATATATATATATATATATATAGAAACCGCCACGAGACTGTGGCCTCTGCGGGGTCTTTACTATAATATAAGTATATATGACAGGAAAGGAAAAGGGATCAAATAAACCGCCGCGAGATGTTGATCTCCGCGGGATTTTAAAGCGTTGATAGGGGAATGCTGAAATTAAATAGTTAGGGGTTAGAGAGTAAAGTGCAGAAAATAAAATACTAAAATGGAAACGGTCGCGGGAGGTGACCCACCGCACCAGTTAGGAGTTAGATATACAAAAAGTAAATGACAGAAACCGCCGCGGGGAATAATCCTCCACGCGGGTGAGGCCAAAGACAAGAGAAGATGACCACTGCGGGAAGTAACTCTCCGCGGGTGTTATTAAAACAAAGATAATCAAAATGAAGCGCGCGTTAGAAATTTTGTGATCGCCAGGGACCGAGGGTCCCGAGTGGATTGATCGCTTTCGCCTCAGGAAGGGGATAACGTGGACTCCTTCTTCCTCTTCTTTCGACAGGCCGAAGAAGAGGGCCTTATAACTGGTTACCGCTACACAAACAACAAACAGAGCAAAACTAGTTGGTGAGAACGACGGTGGTGTAGTATCAATCCTCAGGTAATGAAACTATAAATAACATAAACGAACACGTACCTGGTTGGTGTGTTTAAAACCCCTTTGGAATTAAAAGGGTGGGAGAATAACATGATGAAATGCACAAACATAAAGACACTCACAAGGAAAGCCCTCTCGGAGAGAAAGGCATGACACATATGCTAAGATGATGCATGCAATATGATTAACTGAGCAAATAAAAATAAGGGAGGGGAGAAAAGCTTATCGGTGAAGGCCAGCGACGGGCTTTGAGAAGGGCTTCAATATCACGAGCACGGCACGACCGAAGGACTTCAAAACGGACTTCAGAAACTAATTAGGCCGAACATAATAACACACACAAGCGTATACATGTGAATGATAAGTATATTTATATAAACATTACATAGCCATATTAAAAAATATTTGACATATACGTAAATACAAACATATATAAACATATACGTAAGTTGGTCAAAATAAAAGAACATGAATTTGAGAGAGAAGGCGAGAAAGGGAGAGAAAACTCTTTTTTGAGATTCTTTGATACTTTAGTTATGTATATATATAGTATATATAAAAGATATATATAAGAGCTATATATATATATATTTAACATATAAAATACTATATATATATACTATATACATAAATACTACATACAGGGAGGAAAGGGGGAGATGGAGAGAAGCAGAGGGATGAGAGATCGGGTGTGAGAGATTGAGAGAGGGGGGGAGAGGTTGAGAGAGACAGAAGTGAAGAGAGACACAGGGAGGGGAGAGAAACGATGGGGAGAGAGAGAGATTAAAAATAAAGAAAATAAAAAAAGAATAAGGGGAGAAAGAGATCGAGAGGGAGAGAAAGACGAGAGGGAGAGAGGGAGAGAGGGAAAGCATAGAAACGGGGGAGAGGTTGAGAGAGACAGAAGAGAGAGGGGAGAGATAATAAAATAAAAAAAAGGAAAGGGGGGAGAGAGAGAGAAAACGGAGAGAGAGATCGGATGGGAAGAGAGAGGGAGAGAGAGGATAAGAGAGAGGGGGTGTGAGGGAGGAATAAAAAAGAAAAGAAATGAGAGGGAGAGAGCGAGAGAGAGCAGAGAGAGACCGTGAGATGAGGAGGAGAGAGAGGGAAAGAGAGAGTGAGGGAGTGGGGAATAAAAAAACTAAAAAAGAGTGAGAGAAGGGGATCGAGAGAGAGAGAGAGAGAGGCGGTGGGATGAGGAGGAGAGAGAGAGCAGAGAGAGAGGGAGTGAGATCGGGAGGGAGAGAGAGGTGAGAGAGAGAGAGAGTGAGAGAGAGAGAGAGAGAGAGAGAGAGAGAGAGAGAGAGAGAGAGAGAGAGAGAGAGAGAGAGAAGGCGAGAGATGAGGGAGAGAGAGAGAGAAGAAGTGAGAGAGGGGGAGAATCGGGAGGGGGAAGAGAGACGACGGGGGGAAGAAGTGAGAGAGAGAGGGAGACGTAGAGAGATGGGAGAGAGATGCGGAGAGGGAAAGAGAGGGGGGAAGAGAGAGGAACGGCGAGGGGAACGCGGAGGGCTCCGACGGAGGGGGTGAGGTCGACGGCGACCGGCGGCGACAGAGGGCGGTTGGCGGCGTGCGCAGCGGCGGTCGGAGGGGCTGAGGTGTGCTCGTGGAGTGCTCGGACGCGGAGGGCGGCGGCAACGACGACGGACTCGCGGAGGAGGAAGAGGACGGCGAAGGCGACCGGTGGCTGTCAGAGACGAAGTGCAGACGGACGACGACGGCGACAGCGGGGGGCGTGCTGGACGGCTCGGCGACAGGGGGGCTCGCTCGTGGGCCGGACGCGGGCGGCGCGTCGGTCGGGGTAGCGACGGCGTCGATGGCGGAGCTGAAGGGTGATGGGCTCGCAGGGGTCACATGCAGTCGACGGCAGCAACGGTGGCTTGCGGTCGGACGTGAGGGTGGACGGCGTGAGGAGCTCACGGTGGTCGCGGCAGCTTCGTGTGCAGACGACGGCGGGGTGTCGCGGACGGCAGCCGGAGGTGGTGGACGGCGTGGCTGGAGACGGCCGGGGCGGCTTCACGGCAAGGGGTAGCTCGGACGCGGTTGTGGAGGGGCGTCCGGAGGTCGGAACGGTGGCTGGCGTGGAGGCTGTCGAGGGCGACGTCGGTAGGGTGGCGGAGGTGTGACCGATCGGGGGAGTGCAAGGAAGGGACGTGGGCAACCGGTGCATGCAGAGGTGAGTGCTAGTAGCGTTGCGGAGGGAGGCGGCTTGGTGCAGCGGACGTGGGGGACTTTCGAAGGCGTGGAGACGGTGGTGGTCGCGGTGGATGGGAGCTAACGTGGAGGGGGTTACTCGGACAGCGGCGGCGGTTGGGCTGTGGGAGAGAGAGGGAGTGAAGGTGGAGGGGGCGGTGTGCAACGGCAGAGAAGAGCTGGCCGACGGTTAGGTGACGTCGGTGCGGCTTGGTGAGGAGGGGAGGGCGATAGCGTGGGGGTTTCACACAAGAGAGAAGGAGTGGGATGGGTTCACACACGGGAGAGGGAGACGGTGGGGAGCATGCATGGGAGGGTGTGGAGGTCTTGGGGTTCCGATGGAGTTGGGGTTGAATGAAAGGATCCAAAGTGAGAGAGATAGATGTAGGAACGGATGAGAAGAGAGGTTACGTGAGAGTGAGGGTGGGAACAGGGAGGAGGAGATTACGTGAGAGAGAGGGAAGAAAATAGGGGGAGAGAAAAGGATGGAAGGATAATAAATATATTATTATGTTTTATTTATTTTTTATTATTATTTATTTATTTTTATAGTTATCATATCTTTTTACTTTTTAATTAATATATTTATTTTATACACATAGTAATCACTTATATATATTTACAAAAATAAATTTATTATCAAAGAAAATCAATTACACATTTTTTTATGTAAACATAATTATACACACACATTTTTTTGGATTTTATTTTCTCTTTTGTTTATTTATATATATATATATATATATATATATATATATATATATTAATTTTCTCCCTTTCACAAAATAATGCAATTTAACCACAATTACAGAAATCACTCAAATAAAAGAAAATGTAAGCCACTTCAGGGCATTACAGTACAATATGGGATTTACTCATTGTAACGTCAGAAATGGCGTGTCTACAGCTGCCCCGCCTTGGCATCCACTTTGTAGGGGAAGGACGTGTAATGGAATGAAACGAAGTGTATTGAAATGAAATGGAGTGGATGGAAAAGCGGATGCCAAGGTGTGATGAGACACGCTTCTAACATCACTCGATGGGAATCTTTCCCGAGTTTCAGGACGCAAACTTAAGGAAGATTCTCCGAAATCAACGATTGTTTGGATGGTAAACAAACTAGGAAAGACATTGTGTGCACTGGGGCACAAACAAATTAAAAGGACCAACTTCACAGTGCGGAAGTACTTGGGTCGTAAACCTCAGGTTTCACCATTGGGGAGCGGTTACCAGCCATTATGGACGTGCTACAACCAAGGTGGGTCCGAGGGGAATTTAAACAGATGAATTGGAGACAAATCCAAACAATGGTTTCTTCCAGAGAACATCCCCAGGCAATCTCGGGAAAACTCAATACTCGACTCAGAATGGAATATCCCATATTTAAGCAATTAAGCACAGTAGCTCACACAATCAAAGTAAGTGAATGATTTTCCACAATGAACTCAAAGTCCTACATGAATGCATGCTGGGTTTAAAAAGAAAAATAAAACAAAGTAAAATAGAAACTATCCAAGGATAATATTGCTAAGCTGTGGAGAGTGGGTCAGGATACCGATCCAATGAGCTGATACTGAGCCGGGGCCCGTTTATCCACGTACCGACTCATCGAACGGAACCGTCGTCCCCATTCTATCACAACTTAACGGCCTATCCGTACGTCCTGAACTCCTCCGGGATCATCACTGTTTTTGTTGAAGGGGAACTCAAATCCCGGATTTATTCAAGGCGTAAGGTCCTTGACAAACTCTAGTAGTGTAAATATCATATAATACAATGCAAGACACAGTGCGGAGGTGATTTACAGTGGGGTGGTGATGATCCTCTTTTCTTTTTCTTTTTTCTCTTTTGTTCTTCTTTTGAAACCTGCATTCGTTAGTAAGCAGTAAAACATAAATATCTCATAAGAAATAATATTACACTCATCTGTACAGAACATCAACCAGTCACAACAATTTAGAAAAGCAGGGGAAACATAGAAAGCAGAGTTCATCTGCGGCAACTCATTGTTGTTTGTTTTATTCTTTTCTTCTCTTTTTTTTTTGATTTTGATCCCTAGTGTACAATCATTACTCAGCATGTGTTCCCCTGCTTTCAGTGTGCCCAGCATGTGGCAAGGGATGGCCGACATGGCCTCTTCTGGTTCCTAAGCTCCTCTTTCGGAGGTCATGTGCTTCTAGGAGCAACTTCCCGGCACGGTGACTTGTGCCAAAGACGGCGAGCATGAGCTCGCAGCTTTGGTGAGCGTGAGTTGGTTTGAGATTCAACTACACACTTCACTCACTTCTTCTGACCATGTGGGATGATTGGATCGGGAAAGCGGTAGAAACCCAAGGCGGGCTAGCTTATGCAGTCTGAGCGGAGAAGGAGCTCGTCTCTCGATCAGAGTGTGATGCCTAGACAACAGAGCTGGAGGAGGAGTGACGATGACAATCGCGGAGGAGTTGCCCTGAGACATCCTGGAGCTAAGAGTTTCTCTTCAGCTAGCAAGGTAAGATGCAGGCAGAGAGGGAGAGGCAAAGCGGCATCATGATTGGGACGGGAGAAATGCACTAGAGTCCCCAGTGACGGAGCTCTGGGAGAAAGAAGATTCAGACACGTCATTCCCTTAGGATCTCTGCAGATTAGAGGAGAGTTGGAGCTCACGGTGGAGGAACTCCTGGAGCTGATAGAGTCTCCAGTGACAAAGTAGAGGGCAGCTCAGCCAGCAACCTCGGCTTCAAGAGCTTCGCGACCATCAGGGTCGCGAGAGAGACAGGAGGACGGCGAGGAGCACTGCCGAAGAGCAGGTGGGAACGCATGGCGCGACAAAGCGATTGCTGCGTCACGGAACTATAGAAGGCCTCCGAAGGACTTCTTGCCTTGGGAGAGAGAAGAGAAGCGACCAGGAGGGTGATGAGGGTTAGTGAGTGGCTTGTTCACTCACTCCCTTCTCATGACGGGCACAAAACCTTATATAGATGTATGAGTGAAATAGCTTGGTTTGAACACGACTGATTCACCCTGGATATGTTCCTTCTGCTCTACGCCTCTTCTCCACCACATGGGTTCTCGCGCAGTATGCTCGGCGAGATTTCGCCTTAAAACAGGGGGCGGTGACTCACCATAGCCATGATTTTCAAAGGGGATCAGCCACGTATCTCAACAATATCGGCCCGTGGTGCTCTTTTCCCACGTGAATGTCCCTCATTTCCTCATTTGCGCTAAAAGTAGTCGCAATAGGACAAGAGACACGGGGAATCTTTGGACCGAATAGGAGTGGCGGGTCAAAAAATCACAGCTCTGCTCCATTTACTCCACATGGCGAAGTGGCACGCGAGTGTACCGTGGCCATGAGTTTCAAAGGAATCTACCACCAATTTCAACAACGTCGATCCCTGGTCCTGTTTTCCCGTATAAATGTCCCCCACTTCCTTCTTTACGCTAGCAGTAGTCGCAATGGGACAATAAACACGGGGAATCTTTAGACCGAATGGGGAGGACAAGTCAACAAATCACGCCTCCGAATTGATCACTCCAGATGGCAGAGTGACATGCGAGAGTAAAGAGAGGGTGACTTGTCGTAAAAGATGTTGCTGGGGTGATGGTGATAGATCCAGATCACCTTCTTTCCAATCCTATAAATACCTCCCCTTTCGCTCGACTTGGAAACACTAAAGTCCTGAGAGCAGACTTGAGGAGTGCAAATTTGTAAGGAAGGGAGGTTGCGAGTGTTGCTCATTTTTTCAAGATGGAGGGTGAATCCAGCTTCAGAGCAGAAGGTGAGTCTTCCCGTTCCTCGAAGAGGAGCCGGTCTGGCAGCAGTTCCAGAAGACTCTCAGAAGTCGAAGGACAACTGAGTGAGAGGACCCGAGCACAGCTTGTAAGTGGCTTCTTTGGTTTCCTTCCTTCATCCTTTTCTTCTCCTTTCTTACTTAGCAATGCTCCCCTTTTCACCTCTTGTATATGTGCAGAGCATGATGCGCTCGCACATCTCGTGGGAGCTGGTAGTGGCAGCGTATCGAGGTCTCCCGGACTTCCAAAAGGCCAGGCTAGACGTGATGGGGTTCGGTGCCTTCCTCCGAATCGAGCCGATAAAGCTCGACCTTGCCCTGATCCAAGCATTACATGAAAGATGGGATCCGGCGAGTCGGGCATTCTTGATGCCTTGGGGGCACATGGTGCCCAGCCTGGAAGACATGGTCCGCATCACGGGCCTCAAAGTGGATGGAGAGGCAGTGACCGGCGTCACTTATGCAGATTACCGAGAAGGTGCCCAGAAACTGTTAGGACTGGAACTCGATGGACGGAAGAACATGTCAGTAGCCAAGACATCGATCCTGGAGGTGTTAGGGATTACTGACATCCGTCCACGGGATGACGAGTCCCTGGAGGAATTTATGGAAAGGGCAGAAAGAGGTGCCCGTGCTGTATACTGTGCAGATGCCAGCAACTGGGAAAGGTCCAACATGGACCTTAGGAGGTTCCTCCTCTTTCTGCTAGGTAGGTTGCTACTGGGCTCCAAGGGAGACAACATACACTGCCGCTTCCTGGAGTTGCTCGTGGACTTGGAGAGAGTAGGACAGTACGCCTGGGGAGCTGCTGTACTAGCGCATCTATTCACAGGTCTGTCGTAAAGGACAGGCCGAGAGGTGACAATAAATGGATTTACGCCCTTCATCTTGGTAAAAGACTATTTTTGTGGTTTTTGTTTTATGTTTTTTTCCTTATATTTGTTGATGCCAATGACACATGATGGTGTAGCTGTGGAGCTACTATTATATTCCAATGGGGAGAGCTCGACACTGTCGACCAGTGACGATCCCGTTGGCTAGGCGGTGGCAACCCATCATGAGTACATCACCATTATCCTACCAGCTGATGGTATCGAGACGGGAGCTACAATAATTCCCTGCAACGATGGTAGGATACTCTTTTCTATTTTTTTTTATTTTGTTCATTTTTTTACCATTTTTTTTGTATTTTTTGAGTAACTAAGAAGATATGTACAACCAACCTAGGTGAACTGGAGGCCTTACTTGAACATGGTCGATGCCAACCAGCCGTGGGTAATTGGAAGCCGTGCCCGGTTTGGACGGGACCTTTGGCTTCATTGTTTGAATGAAATTGAGCCACTAAGGCTACGATTAGCCATGAGGACCTTCGGGCTTGCCCAGGAATGGGTGGATATAACCTCCTCACCCAGCGTCGGGAAGAAGATGCGCGGGCCGGCAACCTGCGTTGATTGGAGGGTGCGCTTCCCCGAACAGTATGAAGACTGGCAGCGGGGTGGCACGCTCGTGGAATCACAAGCGCAAGACAGTGAAGATTACCTACGGCTTTATAGGGTGATGTATGCGGAAAGGCTCCAGCTTGGAGGGCTTATAGAGGTAAAGTAAAACACCATTTTTTGTGTCTTTTATAATTTCCATTTTTTTGATTTTTATTTGTGAACTCAAGAGCCATGGCTGTAGGATGCTCGTGACACCATAATAACGAACTTACAAGCTCGTTTAGCGGACACGGAGCGAGAGTTAACTGACACCCGAGCGGCTCTAGGTTCATCAGTAAGTGTATATATACATACTCCTGGCATGATTTGAAATTCATGGCGTTAACCATTTAACTGTCACCTCTCGTATGTGTACACAGCGTGCCCAGCTCGATGTAGTTTCATCGGCGATGGGGGCAGATGGCGTTTCTTCCAGTCTATGGATTCCCACTTCAGAGTTAGATTCACTGCACGAGCAACTTGCTCATGCCACACAGCAGGCTGCGGAAGCAGAAGGGATGCTTTCTGTACAGGTGAGAGCCTCACCATTTAATATCCCTTGTTCAAGCATTGTCTGAGATGAAACGTTTGGCAGGAGAAAGAAACGGAGGAGGCACTTGCGCATGCTGCCCAGAAAGAAGCTAGAATAGTCGAGCTGGAGGAGGAACTGCAGCGTCGTCTAGGTGACGACTTTTCTAGGGACGCTATAGAGCTGAGGATCACCCTTCAGCTGGAGAGGGAAGACAGAGCGAGAGAACGTGCTGAGAAAGAAAAGGCCAAGGAAAGAGAGAAGGCCAAGAGGTCGGCCTAGAAAGAGGAGAGGAGGGCCCTGGAGGCCCAACTATTTGAATTGAAGACCAGTCTCGGCCTCGCCGAGCAGTGGCTAAAGGACGGTGAGGAACGCTACCGAAGAGCACGAGAGCGTGGCTTTCGTGTCAGCAGCTTCTTTGGTGCCCCCGCAGATCGGCGTCGGGGAGTAGAGATAGAAAGAGGCTCACAAAGCGGTAGAAGGACCGCTTTCCATGATTGGGTAGCACCCTCAAGAGTGTCTCGCCCGGAGGGTGGTGGGACAAGTAATGTGGAGAGAGAAGGTGAAACCTGATGTAGACTTCTATTTATTTTTTTATTTTTATTTTGAATAGGAGTGAAATAAAGTGTTTTGTGTTTGATTCTCTGCTTCTTTCTGAGCTCTCGAATCCTTGCACACACCTAAGCAAACAAGTCAGTATTTCTGCTCTGACTTGCCCCTTGCTCAACAAACAAACGAAGTTTTGAACTGTCCTTGATAACGAGTCAAGGGGCAAGCCTTTATTAACAAAGGCACTGATAAAAGATGATGATGAATGCGACAGACAAGCACACGGATGCCAACGAGAATTTAAAATGAATGCTGCATACAAATGCGATCATGCAAAGATGTGATTTTTTGTTTTGGAATTTTCATTCATTTTTTTTATGTTTTGTTGTTTGTTTATTTTTTTGGTCTTTTACATTTCCATTTTTTTTATGCATATACATTTTTCTGCTTTTTTTTGGATTTTTGGATTTATTACTTTTTTACTTATTTTTGGTTTGTTTATTTTTGTTTTTGCTAATGCATGATGACCACTCGATATAACATCTAACCTGCATGAGAACAAGGGTTTCTTACTAACCTCCCAGACATCCCAAGTGCACATCTAGGTTGATTTGGGTCTCTAGACTCCTCGAATGATAATCCCGCCGGCTAAGACTTATCCTGATGACAATGCCGTCATGCCCTGCTTAGGCTCCCAGTTGCTTCCGACCGCAGGGATTCACCCAAAAAGTGTTCGAGGTAAATGATTTGCCCGACCCGAGTCTATTTCCTCACAACTCTAGATGGTATGTAATGGAACACCCTGGAACCCAAACGACCAACCGCGCGACGCTGACCCGGAATTAGACGCCGTCGCACCCGTAGGTGACGCGCTTGCATTGGTCTAAGCCCGAGGTTAAACTAGAAGACATTAAGGTGGTAGATAAAGGTCTTGACCAGCCAGAAACACGGAGACTCCTTCACGACAATGACTTCTGCTTTCAAAATGGACAACCATATGTTTGCAAGCTTTGGTGAGTTTCACCCTTCGGGAACTCCATTGAGCCTTTATCTTCCGGGGAAGAAGGAAGAGTATTGGGGGTAAACCTCCTGAGAGGACCGGCAAAACCGTTAACCCGGCGAGCCAATAGAGGTCCATTTAACTCTCCCCTTTCGGGCAACTTTGGACTAACTCTCGAGCATTTACATCTCATGACCCCTTTCGTGAGATTTGACTTTTACTCGAAGGGGTTTCATTTAGTGGAATCAGGCACGGTTACGATCAGACTTTTCTCATGACTTTGATTTTATTCTTCTTTTCTGATTTTTCTTGGCAGATTTTTGCGAGGGACATAGTATTTTGACATTATGGAATCCCTCTTGGATGCCTGCGGGGACACTGCCCTCTTCTCATGCTCTAATCCATGCTCGAGGAATTAGATCCTACTCTTACCCTTGGGGGGTTGTGTTCATGTTTCCCGTGCTCAGCATTTTAAGGGTGCCAGCTATCTCATTCGATCGAAGAGAGAGAGAATAAAGATTTAAAGCCTTATAGAGACCTTCTGGGTGAGGCCCCACCATAAGCGATGCTATCAATTTTTTATAACACAGATGTGTATACATGTTGTCTTTTTTTTTGAGGGGGCATAGGCCGAACTGGCCGGACAGGGGTCTCCACGGTTCTGGCAAACCAAGACCTGAGACCTACCAGTCTTAATGAACCCGATCCTAACATGGGAATGCAATGACTTAATTCCATGGTGATCTCCAAACACTAGCATTTTGAGTTTTCTATTTTTTTTTGGGGCTTTTCTTTTTGTCTTATATGCATATTTTTGTTGTTTTCATTATTTTCTATTTTTTGTTGTTTTTATTTCATTCTTTTTTTTGTGTTTTCATTTTTGACACTACGTACACCTATCTAAGGGTAGTACTTCTTAAGATAAAGCCCATTCCAAGGGTGGGATAACTCAACTCCCTCAGCATTGACTAGCCTATAGGCGTTGCCAGGATGCACAGTCTGAACCACGTATGGTCCTTCCCAATTGGGTTGGAGCTTAGAACGCGGCCCGCCATGTTTTACAAAAATTCTTTTCACTGCCATTTCACCAACTTTGAACTTTCTCTCAATAACCTTCTTCTGGTAAAAATGTGCGAGTCTATTTTGGTATACACGAGCATGTTCGGCTGCGGCCAGACGTTTCTCGTCTAAGAGTTCCAACTGGGCAAGGAGAGAATCACGACGTTCGTCGAGGGAAAGATCCTTGTCCAATTGTACTCTCAGAGAGGGAACTAAGATCTCGTACGAGACTATCGCCTCCATCCCGTAAGTGAGGGCGAAGGGAGTTTGCCCAGTAGGGGTTCAGATTGAAGTGCGATAGGCCCATAGAGCCTCAATAAGCCTCTCTGGCCAATCTGCGAATCTGCTAGACTCACATATTTTCTTTATGATTTTGATCAGTGTCTTATTAGTGGCTTCTGCTTGGCCATTGCCTTGTGGATAATATGGTGATGAATGATGCAATGTAATTTTATACCTTTTACAGAGGTCCTGAAGGTCCTGAGAAATGAACTGGGGGCCATTGTCGGTGACGATGGTTCTCGGGATGCCGAATCTGGCAATGACATTCTTCATAATGAACTTGCACACTGTTGATGCCTTGATCTCTGCATAGGCTTCAGCTTCGGCCCATTTGGTGAAATACTCCGTTGCAGTGAGGATGAAGGACTTTTGCTTAGTAAGGGAGTTAGGATCACCAAGAGGACCGATGATGTCAAATGCCCACATGGAGAAAGGCCATGGAGAGGACACTGGATGAAGAGAGGAGGATGGGGAATTGATCTTATCGGCGTGAAGTTGACACTTGACACACCTACGAACATACACATCACAATCCTCCTCCATGGTGGGCCAGTAAAAGCCTTGCCGAAGGATCTTCTTGGCAAGCATTTGACTGTTTACATGGCCACCACACACACCTGAGTGTGCTTCTTCTACACACTTCCAGGACTCATCATCATCAAGACACCTCAGAAGAACACCAGTGAGGCTTCTTTTATACAGCAATCCTCCAACTAGTGTATTTATTTGAAGGAGTGATAACAAGACCAGGATGAGGTGGAAGATGCCTAGGAGAATTTACAGAGTGAGAAGAAATCAAAGAAAAGAGTGAGGACTAAAGCCTCGAAAGCAGTATGAGAACGGGCAGATGCCCGAGGCAGTTGATGTGGCAAGAATTGAGTAAGACTCGGGATCGGGCTCGGGAGGAATTAGAAATTGATGAATCGAATGGGGCAGATCTGGAGGGTCCGGAAGTAAAGGAGGCAAATCATGGGGGAATGGATCCGGAGGTTCCAGAGGAAGAACATGATGAGGGACGCGATGCCCTGGGAAAAGGTATGCAAAAAGGTGATTTAAAGGGATGAAAAGGACAAAGGACACAATGCCACAGAAGAACAAAATGATAAATCGGAAGAAGGAAAGGTCCAAAGACTTCGGACGAATATGAAAAGGAAGGGCGCGATGCCCTTGGAGGGATGGATAACAAGATGAGAAATCCGGAGGTTCCGGAGGGATATAAAAAGGAAGGGTGCGATGCCCTGAGAGAGATGGAGAATGATATGATAAGTCCGGAGGTTCCAGAGGGGGATGGGGATGAGAGATGGATAAAGATGGGGAATTGAACAGAGAGGGGTTCGGAGGCTCCGGACATGGATGAGAGATGGATAAAGACAGAGGATTAAACATGGAGGAGTCCGGAGGTTCCGGACGGGGATGAATATAGGGGTCCGGAGGCTCCGGACGAGGTGGAATGTAAGGATCCAGAGGCTCCGGAGGGGGTCGAATGTGAGGGTCCAAAGACCCTAGAATAGAGGAGGAGCTTGATTGCGTAGATCTAGATGATGTAAAGTGTCCCCTTAGCCAATAGATCACCCATAAAAAGAAGCAGAATAACAACACGAATAGTGATGGAATAGGATATGGAGTAAATGGGCTACAAGATGGCTCCTCAACATGGGAATTCTCGCCCTTAAGCTTCACTTTATGCTTTCCCTTTTTCTTGGTGGATACTCTCTCACAGGGCAACCTCTCAACCTTCAATATAACTTGTTGACCTCTTGGCCTTGCAAGCCGCTCCCGATTATGCACCCCAAAAGACGGCCTGGTCCTTCTCTGACCAACTGGATCGATTGGTACAGTCAGGGCCCACAAACTCTCATTTAATGTAACAAGATCCCTTGGACGTTCAAAAATGAACGGTAACTCTCTTGGTAAATAATCATAGCAAAAGTTTGAGAGTCCTGCTTGTGTAGTAGGGATCTTAACATGGAATGACTCTTTTGGAAATAACTCCCTTGATAAATGGATGGTATCTATCATTGCGAGTTTGACCTTTGGCATAAGGAGCTTCTTATTTGATGCATTGCTCAAGGACATTGGAATATCGTGTGTGAATATGCTTGGTAACATAGGTGTTCGCTCCTTACATGGAAGTTGGTAGGGAGTAGACAAAACGTCAAAAACTTCCAACAAAGAGGGGCATGACTCACCCCTGAGCATAGAGTTCATCATCTCCTCAGCAGTAGAATGTGTCATTACTATGCATGAGGAGAACCCCTTCTTTTGATTGGCCATTTGAACCATGACCGAGCAAGGGGTAATGAGAGCCTCAAAAGAATGTTGGCCTATGAGTAATGCGACCGCTATGGTCTTGTCTTCTGATTTGCTCATCACCAATTCTTCAGAGTTATTCTTGACGGACATGGGTAGAGATGGAGATTCAGGCTTCTCAAAGGTGATCGATACAAGAACTCGAATCGGCATTCGGCATATGAAATCTTGGATTTTGAATGGCATTGCCATGGCCAAATTCTTCTTGTCCGGTTCTTGAGCATTATCTTTGGCACATGTATCTGTAGAAAGACACCCACTCCGAGAGGTGGTGGAAGGAGGTGAGTCGGAGGGAATAGGCTCAGCAGGTAATAGCGGTTCAATGGAAGGAGTTGTAGGAAGGGTAGGTGGAGGTTGAAACACGGTGAGCTTTTCTCCTTGCTCGGAAGCAGAGGAGATTGGCTCGAGTGCAAAAACAGATGAACCCTGCTCAGGACTAATCACGGGTTTAGGTAAGGGATCAGGTGGAAGAACATGAATAGGTTGGGGACAAGGGGTTATAGGGATGGTGGAGGTTTTAAGCGGAGGTAATGGAGGGTTACCAGGTTGGGGACAAGGACTAATGGGAGGTTCAATGGAGGCTGATGGTGTGGAGATTACTTGTGTAGTTGGAGAGGTAACAGTAAGAGACTTGGTGCGTAGAAAGCGTCAGGTTTTAGTGGTACATGAAGGGTTCAAAATAGGGGGCGATTCATGGTGTATGGATGCGGGTTGTTGGGATACATACCCGTCATCATAACACCATGTGGTTTCATAGGTAAGGGTAGAATCAGTAGGAGACTCATGGTACGTTGACGTAGGTTGCTGGAGCATCGACCTATAGTCATAATACCATGATGTCTCATAAGTGGAGGTAGAATCAGTAGGAGACTCATGGTACGTTGACGTAGGTTGCTGGAGCATTGACCCATCGTCATAATGCCATGATGTCTCATAAGTGGAGGTAGAATCAGTAGGAGACTCATGGTACGTTGACGTGGGTTGCTGGTGCATTGACCCATCGTCATAATGCCATGGTGTCTCGTAGGTAGGGGTAGAATCAGTGACTTCATCCTGAGCATATGAGTCTTCTGGTGGTGGTGGAAGAGGGAAAGAACGAAGAAAACTAGGAATAGGTGCAGCAGTGACTTCATCCTGATCAAAGGGCTCTTCTGGTGGTGGTGGAAGAGGGAAGGAACGAAGAAACCTTGGAATGGGTGCAGGTTCTTCAAGATCTTGAGAAATTTCATCATGTGCCATTTCCACTTCTCCATAATGATCAAATTCAAATGGATGCCATGGTGGAGGCATATTAATAAGGGGAGGTGATGTATATTGGTATGGCGAATTTTGCGTATATGAATGTGGATGTGAAGGCGGAGGGCCGTATGAATTAGTGTGATGAATGAGTGATGGGTAGACGGTATCCATTTGATCGTAACGACTTGAAAGAAGCTCTTGTTCATACTTATCTCTTGCCTTTTCCCACTCCTTATCAATTTCAGCGATTTTAGCGTGAAGGGGGTTGACTGGAGGCGGGGAAGGAGGAAGAAATTTCTTCTCAACAGCAGCCTTTAAAGCCTCAATTTCAGAGCTGAGAGAGTCCATCTGAGAAGCCATGAAGGGATATAAGATACTAGTGGAGCAGGAGGCCCCACTAGTGAACGGACCCGTTTGAGGTACCGTATGAAGGATGGCTGGGATTTGAGATTGTGGAGAGGGAGATTGGTAAGAGACGGGCTGTTGACCCGCCTGTCCTTGAAGCGAAGAAGAGGGAGTGACATATACATGTGATGGAGATACAGTAGCCTGGAGCGGCTGTTGGTAGGATGTAGGAGCCGGAGTCGACTCTTGAGAAGGGAGAGAAACAGATTTCCCCTTTAAAATAGCCTGAAAGACCAGAATTTGCTCAGGGCTGAGCTGTGTACTGGCGAGGACACCCAATAGGGAGAAGATGTCCTGTGGTGGAGAAATTTCCCGTGGAACAGTGGGGACCTCCTGTGGGGTCTCACGGGAAGGGCCTGAGTCCATTGCATGGACGCGTGCGTCAACTTACTGACCATGACCCGATTGATTCTCTTCAAAAGAGTTGAGCCATTCCTGTAATTCTACCAGAACGTAAATGCATACACTAGCAAACAAGTATCAGAGATTAACAGACAAGTGGATGATCTTACGCCATTTTTTTCGGTTTTTGTTTTAACTTTTTTTTTGTGTTTTGATTTACTTAATTTTTTTTGATTTTTATTTTTTTTGATTTTAACAAATATAAAATTCACACTTAGTAGGAGGGACCCTAATTGCACTTTGTTTTACAGCCGTGTCAGCTAGGGGCACTCGTCTCACCACGAATAGGTAACTAACTCCAGGGTACTTCAGTGGTACAACCAGCCCAGTGAACGAAGAGGGAATCCTTCGCTGTCGGGGACTTACGGAGTTCCCAATGGAGGAGATCCTAGTCCGTCGAGAGGAATTCCTGACGGAGAGTCCTTCCTTCACCGGGAGGGGTTAATCCTTAAATAAGTAAAAGAAAGAAAAGAAAAGGGGTAAATGCATGAAATGCAGTGCTGAATAAAAGATGTATAACACACAAATAACAGAGATAAACACACAGATAGAACAGAGATAATCACAGTGATATAACATAGATATAAAAGCAATAAACAGATGGAGTAGGATACAACCGTTCCTCTTTTCGAGACACGTAGATCACTTGGAAAAAGAGAAAGGGGCTCTAAAAGTGCACGTAGTGCACGAGGGGAATGACGTAGCGCACGTGGGCGCAATAAGGAGGGGGGCACGAGGATTCCAAATAGAGGGGAACGAGGAGGGGCACACGTGGGTGCCAAATGGAGGAGGGCACACGTGGGTGCTAAATGGAGGGGAAGGGGCACACGTGGGTGCTAAATGGAGGAGAGGGCACACGTGGGTGCCGAATCGTGGAGGGAGGGCACACGTGGGTGCCGAATAGTGGAGGGGAAATACACGTGGTGCACGAGACAACGTTAACCTCTCAAGTAACCACAAAGGACCAGGGGAGTGCACGAGGTGCACGAGGGGAGTGAGCGCACGGGGGCGCAATAAGGAAGGGCACACGTGGGTGCCGAAAAGAGGGACACACGTGGGTGTCAAAAGGAGGGGCACACGTGGGTGCCGAAAGCTTATGGGTAACCAGAAAAGCAAAAAGCAGGTCCCACCGTGATCGCCAGAGATGTGAACGCGTCACGTGGTGGACTGAGAGAGAGAGAGAGATGGGGTTTCTCCCTCTCCGAGTAATAAAGGGTGAAAGAAATGAGGACAAAATAATGAAACGCTCGCTATAGGGGATATGGAAGAACGGTGGACAAGTACGACCTACAGATAAGACTCTAGTGAGGACATGGAGAATTTAGACTGACCGAACTCCGGTACGTGGCGGAGATGGGGGTCTGAAGACCCTCTCGCGCAAACTGAACCCCTTCCCGGTAGGCGTGACCCACCGTTCCGAGAGCAGCTTTTCAGATACCGAAATCGAGTCTTAGGACTCTACATAATAGAAGTTGACAGACGGAAAGACACGTGGACTCGGAAATTGCAACGATATATCACTCCTTGGACAGTTACAAGAACAATATGAATATAAGCACACCACCGCAGGACATTGGTCTTTGCGGGGTTTTAACAGGAATATAGCAATATGATCAGTAATTAATATATGTACATATGGAAACCACCGCGAGACATTGGCCTAACGGGATTTTTAAAGCAATATAAATAATAAATAAAAGTATATATATGCCACCACGAGACATTAGCCTCTGCGGGGTTTTTACGATAACATAAATAATAAGTATAAGTATATATATATAAACCACCACGAGACTGTGGCCTCTGCGGGGTTTTTAATACGACATAAATAATATAAATATAAATATAAATATGTATATATATATAAACCACTACGAGACTGTGGCCTCTACGGGGTTTTTAATACAGCATAAATAATATAAATAATATATATATATATATATATATATATATATATATATATATATATATATATATATAGAAACCACCACGAGACTGTGGCCTCTGCGGGGTTTTTAATACGACATAAAGAATATAAATAATATATATATATATATATATATATATAAACCACCACGAGACTGTGGCCTCTGCGGGGTCTTTACTATAATATAAGTATATATGACAGGAAATGAAAAGGGATCAAATAAACCGCCGCAAGATGTTGATCTCTGCGGGATTTTAAAGCGTTGATAGGAGAATGCTGAAATTAAATAGTTAGGGGTTAGAGAGTAAAGTGAAGAAAATAAAATACTAAAATGGAAACGGTCGCGGGAGGTGACCCACCGCACCAGTTAGGAGTTAGATATACAAAAAGTAAATGACAGAAACCGCCGCGGAGAATAATCCTCCGCGCGGGTGAGGCCAAAGACAGGAGAAGATGACCACTGCGGGAAGTAACTCTCCGCGGGTGTTATTAAAACAAAGATAATCAAAATGAAGCGCGCGTTTGAAATTTTGTGATCGCCAGGGACCGAGGGTCCCGAGTGGATTGATCACTTTCGCCTTAGGAAGGGGATAACGTGGACTCCTTCTTCCTCTTCTTTCGACAGGCCGAAGAAGAGGGCCTTATAACTGGTTACCCCTACACAAACAACAAACAGAGCAGAACTAGTTGGTGAGAACGACGGTGGTGTAGTACCAATCCTCAGGTAATGAAACTGTAAATAACATAAACGAACACGTACCTGGTTGGTGTGTTTAAAACCCCTTTGAAATTAAAAGGGTGGGAGAATAATATGATGAAATGCACAAACATAAAGACACTCACAAGGAAAGCCCTCTCGGAGAGAAAGACATGGCACATATGCTAAGATGATGCATGCAATATGATTAACAGAGCAAATAAAAATAAGGGAGGGGAGAAAAGCTTATCGGTGAAGGCCAGCGACGGGCTTTGAGAATGGCTTCAATATCACGAGCACGGCACGACCGAAGGACTTCAAAACGGACTTCAGAAACTAATTAGGCCGAACATAATAACACACACAAGCGTATGCATGTGAATGATAAGTATATTTATATAAACATTACATAGCCATATTAAAAATATTTAACATATATGTAAATACAAACATATATAAACATATACGTAAGTTGGTCAAAATAAAAGAACATGAATTTGAGAGAGAAGGCGAGAAAGGGAGAGAAAACTCTTTTTTGAGATTCTTTGATACTTTAGTTATGTATATATATAGTATATATAAAAGATATATATAAGAGCTATATATATATATATTTAACATATAAAATACTATATATATATACTATATACATAAATACTACATACAGGGAGGAAAGGGGGAGATGGAGAGAAGCAGAGGGATGAGAGATCGGGTGTGAGAGATTGAGAGAGGGGGGGAGAGGTTGAGAGAGACAGAAGTGAAGAGAGACACAGGGAGGGGAGAGAAACGATGGGGAGAGAGAGAGATTAAAAATAAAGAAAATAAAAAAAGAATAAGGGGAGAAAGAGATCGAGAGGGAGAGAAAGACGAGAGGGAGAGAGGGAAAGAAGAGAAACGGGGGAGAGGTTGAGAGAGACAGAAGAGAGAGGGGAGAGATAATAAAATAAAAAAATGGAAAGGGGGGAGAGAGAGAGAAAACGGAGAGAGAGATCGGATGGGAAGAGAGAGGGAGAGAGAGGATAAGAGAGAGGGGGTGTGAGGGAGGAATAAAAAAGAAAAGAAATGAGAGGGAGAGAGCAGAGAGAGAGACCGTGAGATGAGGAGGAGAGAGAGGGAAAGAGAGAGTGAGGGAGTGGGAAATAAAAAAACTAAAAAAGAGTGAGAGAAGGGGATCGAGAGAGAGAGAGAGAGAGGCGGTGGGATGAGGAGGAGAGAGAGAGCAGAGAGAGGGAGAGAGATCGGGAGGGAGAGAGAGGTGAGAGAGAGATCGCGATTGGATGCCACGAGAGAGAGAGAGAGAGAGAGAGAGAGAGAGAGAGAGAGAGAGAGAGAGAGAGAGAGAGAGAGAGAGAGAGAGAGAAGGCGAGAGATGAGGGAGAGAGAGAGAGAAGAAGTGAGAGAGGGGGAGAATCGGGAGGGGGAAGAGAGACGACGTGGGGAAGAAGTGAGAGAGAGAGGGAGACGCAGAGAGATGGGAGAGAGATGCGGAGAGGGAAAGAGAGGGGGGAAGAGAGAGGAACGGCGAGGGGAACGCGGAGGGCTCCGACGGAGGGGGTGAGGTCGACGGCGACCGGCGGCGACGGAGGGCGGTTGGCGGCGTGTGCAGCGGCGGTCGGAGGGGGTGAGGTGTGCTCGCGGAGTGCTCGGACGCGGAGGGCGGCGGCAACGACGACGGACTCGCGGAGGAGGAAGAGGACGGCGAAGGCGACCGGTGGCTATCAGAGACGAAGTGCAGACGGACGACGACGGTGACAGCGGGGGGCGTGCTGGACGGCTCGGCGACAGGGGGGCTCGCTCGTGGGCCGGACGCGGGCGGCGCGTCGGTCGGGGTAGCGACGGCGTCGATGGCGGAGCTGAAGGGTGATGGGCTCGCAGGGGTCACTTGCAGTCGACGGCGGCAACGGTGGCTTGCGGTCGGACGTGAGGGTGGACGGCGTGAGGAGCTCACGGTGGTCGCGGCAGCTTCGTGTGCAGACGACGGCGGGGTGTCGCGGACGGCAGCCGGAGGTGGTGGACGGCGTGGCTGGAGACGGCCGGGGCGGCTTCACGGCAAGGGGGAGCTCGGACGCGGTTGTGGAGGGGCGTCCGGAGGTGGGAACGGTGGCTGGCGTGGAGGCTGTCGAGGGTGACGTCGGTAGGGTGGCGGAGGTGTGACCGATCGGGGGAGTGCAAGGAAGGGACGTGGGCAATCGGTGCATGCAGAGGTGAGTGCTAGCAGCGTTGCGGAGGGAGGCGGCTTGGTGCAACGGACGTGGGGGACTTTCGAAGGCGTGGAGACGGTGGTGGTCGCGGTGGATGGGAGCTAACGTGGAGGGGGTTACTCGGACAGCGGCGGCGGTTGGGCTGTGGGAGAGAGAGGGAGTGAAGGTGGAGGGGGCGGTGTGCAACGGCAGAGAAGAGCTGGCCGACGGTTAGGTGACGTCGGTGCGGCTTGGTGAGGAGGGGAGGGCGATGGCGTGGGGGTTTCACACAAGAGAGAAGGAGTGGGATGGGTTCACACACGGGAGAGGGAGACGGTGGAGAGCATGCATGGGAGGGTGTGGAGGTCTTGGGGTTCCGATGGAGTTGGGGTTGAATGAAAGGATCCAAAGTGAGAGAGATAGATGGGGGAACGGATGAGAAGAGAGGTTACGTGAGAGTGAGGGTGGGAACAGGGAGGAGGAGATTACGTGAGAGAGAGGGAAGAAAATAGGGGGAGAGAAAAGGATGGAAGGATAATAAATATATTATTATGTTTTATTTATGTTTTATTATTATTTATTTATTTTTATAGTTATCATATCTTTTTACTTTTTAATTAATATATTTATTTTATACATATAGTAATCACTTATATATATTTACAAAAATAAATTTATTATCAAAGAAAATCAATTACACATTTTTTTATGTAAACATAATTATACACACACATTTTTTTGGATTTTATTTTCTCTTTTGTTTGTATATATATATATATATATTAATTTTCTCCCTTTCACAAAATAATGCAATTTAACCACAATTACAGAAATCACTGAAATAAAAGAAAATGTAAGCCACTTCAGGGCATTACGGTACAATATGGGATTTACTCATTGTAACGTCAGAAATGGCGTGTCTACACCGGGAAGTCATCTTTTGGGCAGGCTTTATTCAGGTCGCAGAAGTCCACGTAAATCCTGATGTGTCCATTCTTCTTTTTCACCGGTACAATGTTGGCCAACCATGTGGTGTATTGGTTCTCCGCCACGAAGCCGACATCTATGAGCTTGTCGACCTCCTTGCAGATCTGGCTGGTCAATTCCGGCCTCATGCGCCGGGGAGACTGTTTCACTGGCTCCACCTTGGGATCGATGGACAGGATGTGCTGAGTCACCTCGGGACTGAGTCGGGGCATTTCTTTGTAGTTCCAGGCAAAGCAATCCCGGAACTCTTGCAGCAGCTCTATGTATTGCTCTCTTTCCTGTGGGGGCATAAGAGCGCTTAGAAAGGTCGGCCTGGGGTCGCCTTCTGTGCCGAGGTTGATCTCAATCAATTCATCGACTGTAGCCTGGCCGCCATTTTCAATTTCCGGCGGGGCTGGCGAAAAATCGACAAAGTCTTGATCTTCGTCGTCCTCGGGCTCGAGGATGCCATCCTCCCCTTCTTGCTCCTCATAACTGGGCGCAGAAGCTGCATTCACCGCGCACTCCCCCTGGACCGTAGCCGGGTCCGCGGGGTCTGCTGGTTCAGAAAGGCACAGGGCCACCTCGGGGCAGCATCTCCCACACGGTGAACTGGGTCGGGATCTTCTTGAGGTGTCTGACTATCCATTCGGTGGCCCGCACCTTGAGTAATTTCATCTCTTCGGATTTGGCACGCCTGCCCCCATCCTGAGGTTGGGGTGCCTGATCGAGGGATGCCTGCTCTGTGGGTTCTGTTGCAGCCTGTTGAGCCGGCGGGGCCTGCTGGGCTTCCTCTGTCTCTCGCATGAATTCGGCGAGGTTTGGGATGCCGTTGAATTCTTCTTCTGACTGAGGAGGGGTTGCTTCCGGTACAGCTTGGGGAATGCTTGCTTTCCCGGCCAGAGGGGACACTGGGGAGCGCACCTGCCTGCCTGCTCGGGCTAGCAAGAATTTGGCGAATGAAGGAGTGCCTTGGCTCTTGGCCCCTCCGGGATAGAGACCCGACGGGGGAGGGATCTGGGTGCCTCGGACCTACGGGTCAGGGACCTGATATGGTTGCTCTCCCCTGAGTATGATGTTGAGGTGGTCCTGAGGAGGGCGCCCCCACTTCCTTCCCGACTTGGTGGCGTGTTGGGAGGTGGACGCCTCAGCTTGATTCACCTCTGCCGGTTCATGGGGTGGCTCCTCTTCTTTCTTTTCCAGGGAGAGAGCGGTGTCGAACAGCGCCGAGAGGGTGTTGCAGGCGAAGACGACCTCCTTCTTCTTCTTGCCCCTGGGTCTTCTCTTCTTCTTCTTCTTGCCTACTGTAGCCAATGGCTGCTCTTGAGGAAGTTCACCCCACAGGGGAGGTTCTTTGGCTGCTTCAGCTTCTGTTTCCGGAGCCAGTTCGAGTGACTCGAACTCCTTCCAGGGGACATACTCCTTCAGCTCCACAGGGTGGATTTCGGGTTGTTCATAATCTTCAAGCCCATCAATAATAGCCTGGAGTCTTTCAACCGCCGGGCTGGCCTTTTTATACATCCGCATCGGGACAGAGCTCTTTTTATTATGGGTGGGCCGCCTCATGACTAGTCGGGGGGCCGTGTCAGGGCAAACTGGGCTTGTCGGGGGTGGTGCAGGCTGGGGCGTCGCCTTCCTCGGGTGAGATCCTGGGGTGGGCCGAGGGGCACGCGCCTTCCTGTTCTTCCTGGATGCGGTCTGCCAATCTCCTTGGTCTTGAGCTGGGGCCATGATAAAAGTTTCATAAGTGGCGCGGGCACAGGCCTCCGCCCACTCTTCAGGTAGCTCCTGGTATAGTGAGACCATATTGGCGGTGGAGGTTATGCTGGGTAGCTCATGTGGCTGCGGGGGGTCTACTTTATGCTCCCCCATGTCCAGCTCCCCATTCTTAATTAGGGACTCAATAACATCCTTGAAGACGTAGCAGTCTTCGATGGTATGCCCGAGCATCCGGTGGTATAAGCAGAAGCGCAGGTCATCTTTCTTCTTCAGGTCGCTGGGCCTTTTCGGCTCTGGCAGTGTCATTTTGTTGTAGCTAGTTACCCATTCAAACAGGAGTTTGGATTTGTCTCGGGAGAAGGAATATAGCTTGTTTCTCATCTTCTCCCTTAGTGAGGGGCCCTCCCGCCGTTATGTGGTTCTAGGCGGAGGAAGGTTAGCGACCCCCTTGGCTTTCTCCTTCTGTTTTTTAAAAGCCTGGAACTCTAATGTGCGCACTTCAGGGGGAGCTGGCTTCTTTTCGGCTTGCCTGGCTCTCTGGCTTGACATGGCTGGAGTGGAGGAGTACCGGGCCAAGAATGCCTCGATCTCCGCTACCACGTTATTCAGGCAGTCAAATGTCTTGACCTCGGCGCCGATCATCCTTTCCAGGATTTCTTTCTTCAAGTTCTGCTTGCAGATCTGCACCGCATCCTCCTGGTGCGGGGGACGCCTGCACCTCATGCTGAGGTTCCTCCATCTCTTGATGTAGTCGAGGGCCGACTCATCGTTCTTCTGTCTCGTGGCATAAAGTTCTGCCACGGTGACTTCCCGTTCTATGACATAGAACCTTTCTTTGAATTTCTTTTGCATGTCGGGCCAATCGGCCACCGACCCGGGTGACAGGCTGGAATACCGCTCGAAGGCGAGTCCGGTGAGTGTCGAGCCGAAGAACTTCAGGAGGTAGGCCTCATCAGCAGCTAGATCTCCCATGATGTTCACATAGTAAGCAATGTGTTCCCTAGGGGACCCTTGCCCATTGAATTTTTTGAACTTCGGTGGCTTGGTGACGCCGACCGGAAGATTTCTCGAGGCATAGTGGGCCGGGTAGGGTACCCGGTAGACGTCGAACGGCGTTTGATCCCCTTCGCCCCTCTCGGCCAGCTTCATATCTATCATCTGTTCGAGCATCAGCTGGCTGACCACTGCCAGGTCGACCGGACTCAGGTAGAAATGAGCGGGCTGCGCGCTCGGGGTGGCCACCATGGTCGCCCGGGGGGCCATTGGGGACCCTTGTGAGAGCGAAGCCTGCGGCGGGGCCACTGCTGTGCAATGTGCTTGCTGTGGGGGCGCGCCCCCGAGAGGGTTGAGGGTCGCTGGAAGAGCTGCCTCTGAGGACTGCCCCCTGTCCCTGGATGCTTCGGGTATACCCTCCGTTTGCCAAGACACCGGGGGTGGTGCGTTTCGCTCATTCAGCTGCTTTTTAAGTGATTCGATTTCCTGCTGGAATCGTTGTATCATAAGCAGCATTGCTGGGTCAGCTGTGGGAAGACTGGGCATGCCCCCTGTCTCTTCGGCCGGGGCATCCTCGAATGATGCCGATGGTCCGTCACTCGTGTCATCGGTGGTGACCACATTGGCCGTGAGGGCCGCAAGGGGCTCTTCAGGTAGGGTCCCTTCGGCGCCCGTGGGTGTCGCGCTGCCTGCCGCTCTCCCTCTTCTAGTAAGGGGTCCCAGTCTGACAGCTATTCTGGCCAATTCTTCCGGGTCGGTGGGCAAGGCCCCATACCGACCATGAACTCCTGCCATGTTGCAGGTGAACGTTTGCCATTTCTTGTTCTTGTTTCTTTTTGTCGCCTTCCTGGACGATCTTCCTGGGAATACCAGCCTGTCGAAGACCGACCGTTGGGGCGGCACTTCCTCCCGTACAGGGGACTGGCGCGGCTCCTCCGGGCGGGTCCTCGACTCCACGCTAGGTGCGGGTCACCCCCCTTCTTCCTGGAAGGCGGAGGCCACTGCCCCCAGCAGTCTCTGGCGGCCGGCGGGGGTGCTACCCGGGCCTCGGAGGTAATTCCTCATGGCCTGCTCGATCCCTTCCCACTCCTGGTCAGGGAGAGCGGCCTATGGCTGCGTGTCGATGGCAGCGGCAGGAGGAGAGTAGGCCGTGAGAGCCGGGCGGGCGACATTGTACCGGCGCCCTCGGCGACGGCGGTGGACATTCTCGGACGGCACCGGGATGACGGGTGCCGGTCGGAGAGTTGGGGCCACCACCTCGACCATGTCATCGCGTCGGGCCCTCCTCGGGCGGAAAGTGCTAGGCCCTGCCAGGGCGGGTGCAGCTGGCTGGGTCTCCTTGGGTACCCAGACTTGTTTTAGTTTGGCCGGCCTGTGAGCCAGCGCCTTCTTCGGTGCCACGGCTGGGGTTGCGGGCGTTGCCCTTTCCTTCAGCCTCTCCAGTCCTTGGAAAGAGTTGCGGACTGGGACGGTCGGGAGGACGCGGTCCGGCGCCGACTGGGACCTCTGCCCGTCTAGACGGACTCGGAGGACCCCAACAGTCATTGACTTCCCAGAGTTGGAGGCGCGACGCCCTGAGCCGGTGCTGGTGTTGTTCCTCCGGAGCCTCCTACGATGGGATGTCGACCCTTGGAGGGATGGGCCGGTAGTCTGGTGCACGTGGTGCACGCTGCAGCTGAGCGTCGTTGTGGGGACGCTATTGTTGTCTTCGGCCACAGCTCGGCCGACAGCAGCTCTAATGGCCCCTGGAGCGGGAGCGTTGAACTGAGATTCCTCGGACGCCTCCACGTCGAGGATCCCGGCGAAGGCCACCCCCAAGAAGTTGGGGAAGCCCACAGTGGGAGGGAAGCTCCCAAAAGTGAGGTAGCCGCCTCGGACGTGGTTCTCCACGTCTTGAGGGCTGCAGAGGACAGCCATTGTCGGTTCCATTATGTCATTCTCTCTTCTTGCATTTAAGAAAGTAGCACAATTAGTATTACAAGAAGGGGGCCGCGGGGCCCCTAATTTCGGCAAAGAGATGAAGGGTGGATGAGGTCCCACCGGGCGTGCCAAACTTGTAGATGCACTAAAATTCGCTTATTCAGGTAGTTGGTCTATTAAGATAGTTGATTCATCTATTAAGTGCGTGGACGTGCCAGTTACCGATGTGACAATTTATTCAGGCTCCGAAGAGCCCATGGTGCGCTCAAACTGACTTCGTCAGATGATTGTGTGGTTCGTGTCAGGACCGAATCCCGTCGCGCCATAAAGGTCGCGACGTCATTTACATCCCCCAGACGAGAGAACACCCTTGATTAATTGTCGAAATTAAGGGCCCCGTGGCCGAAAAGAATAATACTAATTGTGCGAGAGAGATAGGGACAAATCACACTGAGAGCTATATTCAGACCACAAACCATTGGTCATGTCGGTCACTCGTGGACCTTTTCATGTTCGGACACGGGTCCGGGATGGAAACGCAACGAGAAAATCGGGACGAATACGTTCAAATGTATGCCGAACGCACGACAATTTTAATGATGATTCGGGAGGCATTCGGAACGAGAAATAAATCCGGTCCGATTAGGATGTCGGCCCGAGATTAGGTCAGAACCTGGCCATATCGGGATAATTCCCAGGACTCAAGTTCGACCTGAAAGGGCGGCGTTGTTGTTCCCTTTGCATCGGGTCCCGGGGAGAGATGAGGCTGCGGTGTTGACCCTAGCATCTTTTATCTGGGATTTTCTTAATTATATGTTCTGATTTTCGTCCTGCGGTTTATTACTTCTTTACGCATTTGTCCCGGATGATTTCTCTTCTTTTATTCGTTATTATTATTATTATTATTACTATTTTTTATTGCCCCTCCCACTTCTTTTATCATTATTAATGTTGCCTATTCGGGGTCCTTCAATTAGCATAATTTTCATCAATTTATTTGCTATTGTTAATGCCATTATCATGACATATATATGTATGCGTATAGTGTGCCGGCGAAGGGAATAGGGTGTACCGCTGGGTTACCCAAAAGGGGAGTGTGCCGGCGAAGGGTGGAAAGGGTGTACCGGCGAAGGGGGTATAGGGTGCGTGCCGCTGGAGGCTCAAAGGGGGGGTGAAAGGAGCGTGCCGTTGGAGGCTCAAAGGGGTGTGCCGCTGGGCCGGCAGGGTGTACCGCTGGGGGCAATAGGGGTGTACCGCTGGAGGCTCAAGGGGTGTGCCGCTGGAGGCTCAAGGGGTGTACCGCTGGGGGCAATAGGGGCGTACCGCTGGGGGTTCAAGGGGCTAAAAAGGAGTGTGCCGTTGGAGGCTGGAAGGAGTGCACTGGTGAAGGTCCATCTGAGTGGAGGGTAGGGGCAGGCATGCCGGTGGAGGTTCTTTCTTTTATTATTTGTTTTAAGGCTTTTCTTTTCTTCTTATCTTAATTTTCATGTAGTTTTATACAAAACTTCTTCTTGGCTTTATTCTGTTCGGCCTCTTCTCACAGATCGGATGTTCGGGCTGCCAGGTCGTTAATTGGTCCAGTTCTCGTCATGGTGCCGGCAGTGGCTTGCTTAGTTGGGAGGTTTTGTTAATTATTCCATTCGTTTGTTGCTTCCCTTTGCCTTATTTAACATGTTGTTATTATTTTAACAAAATTTCGGCAGCATCTCCCCTCGACTCGGGGCGTAAGGGAGATAAAGGGAACGCGCCCACATGGAGTGGCGGAACCCGACAACTGGAGGTGGGCGCCCGGAGACAATAACACCTTTATAGAATCTCGAAAAACGTGAAGGAAAGGGCTCGGGACGGGGCCAAGAAGTGTGCCACTGGGGGCCTGAAAGGGTGTGCCGCTGAGGGCCAGGAGGGAGTGTGCCGGCCAAGGGCCAATCAGGGTGTGCCGGCCAAGGAGTGTGCCGGCCAAAGGGCGACGGGGTGTGCCGGCCAAGGCTAATCAGGGAGGTGTACCGGCCAAGGGCCAATCGGGGGGTGTGTGCCGGCCAAGGCTAATTAGGGAGGTGTACCGGCCAAGGGCCAATCGGGGAGGTGTGCCGGCCAAGGGCCAATCGGGGGGTGTGTGCCGGCCAAGGGGTGTGCCGCTGAGGGCCGAAATGTGTAAGCCGCTGAGGGCCAAAATGGGTGCATCGCTGGAGGATCAAAAGGGGGGGTTAGGTGTATGGACTGGAAGGTTTGCAGGTTGTCCAGGAAAAGAGAGGGGGATTCAAGGAAAGGGGTAGGATACTAGTTATGGGGTGTTGGGAGAGAGGGTAAGGGTCCCCCTCTCTCCTCAAGCCGGTGGGTATAATAAATGGCCATGAAAGGGGGGAAGGGTCCATGAAACCAAGACTCGCTGAGGAGGAAGCGCGTCGCCACGAAGACTCCAGAAGAACACCCGAGGAAAGGGATGAAGTGAGGAACACAATGCACGAAGGCAGGAATAAATCAATAGGAATAGCAAGAAAGGCCCAAGATGGGTGGTTTTTCATTCATGGGAGGCAAAGGCCGTCGCCCTACATGCACGTTACAAAAGAAAATGCCCAACACGAGGCTATGGGCAAAGGGGGGAAACCCAACGAAAGAAAAAACAGGAGGGGGAGGAACAAAGTACGGGAGGAAAGCAAGCCCCCCCCCAACTCCCTCCCCCATTACATCGAGCTCTCTCTCTCTTACTCTTTCTTCTTCCCGGTGGTCGTCGGAGGGATCTCACGCCGGGACGCCTCTCCTTCTTCTCTTCCTCTTCTCTTCTTCCTCTGTCTCTTCTCTGTGGGTATCTCTGGCTCTCTTCTCCTTGTCCGTCCTCCTTTCTTCTCGTCGAAAGCAGGGAGTCTTTTATACTGCCGTCGGCGGGAGCCTTCGAGTGATGTCGAAACGGCGGGAAGCAGCCTGTGATGATGGCACTCGACCTGCTCCGTCCTGGGTGTCAGTGGAGTAGCCTACGTGGCCCAACAATCGGCTGACACCTCAGACGGCTTCGCAGCGCGCCAAGGATGCGTAGGGCATGGGCACCACGTCGCTCGGCTGTTGACAAAGCTTTCACGCTGTGCCATTGGCGGGCTGCACAAGCGTGCCGCAGGAGAGCCAAAAAGGTGTGTCGCTGAAGGTTGCCCAAGCGCACCGTTCAAGGGGGAAAACAGCGTGCCGTTAAAGGCCCAAAGGGGCGTGCCGCTGAAGCAAAAAGTGTGCCGCTGAACCCCCAAAACGGGCGTACCGCTGAGGGCCGCTGGGGGTGTGTGCTGCTGAAGCCCCCCCTGGGGCGTACCGTTGAAGACCCCCCCCCTTGGGGGTGTATCGCTGAAGCCACCCCCAGGGGGTGTGCCACTGAGCAGCCTTGGGCCGTGCCGCTGAGCCCCAGGGGGTGTGCCGTTGAACAGTCTTGGGCCGTGCCGCTGAGCCCCAGGGGGTGTGCCGCTGAGCACCCCTGGGTGTGCCGTCGAAGGCCAAAATTGGGCATGCTTCTGAGCCCGTTCTGAGCCCGTTATGGACACGAGTCATGGCCTATTTGGCTTTCTTCGAGGTCCACGGATTGTGGGGCTTATTGTGATTGGTTTCTCTTCACGGTCGTGGCTCCCGGTGGCAGCTTCGCGGCAGCACGCATACTTAGGGAGTCCGGACGATCAGTCTCTCCGGGGCTTCTTCACTCAGCACCGTTGTTGATGCGGGGCCGAGCGGGACATCTGGGTGTGTAATTTTCGGTGTCCACATACCTCCAAGCTCGGGACGCGGGGAAGACGTCCCGGTCGAAATCCGTGACTCTCGGTACAACAATGATTATTAATTACAAAGTGCTTCAATAGCCCACTCCACTTAGGGAGGTAATAGGTAACATGTGGGGTCCGCGAGCACCAATCTCGGGTTGACGGGTCAGCAAGGCGGCGGATCTGGGCGGCGGTGGGGCTGCGACTCTGAATCTGTAGTTTTCGACCTGTAGGATAGTGCGCACGGGCGTCCAAAGGGACGCCGATCTCTTGGAGGCTTCTGGATGCGGTGGTTTACCGAGATGTTGGCGGAGGGTCCCAGGTCGACCCTTGGGAGCAGCGGTTGCTGATTCTTCTCCGACGTATTTTTGCTGGCTTTTATCGTTGACCCATGTTTGCAAGCCAACCTCGGGACAGATCTGGGCAGTCCTTTGCACTCTGGCAAGATCGGCCGCCACGACCAGCCCCGATGTCGGATCGAAGCAAGACTAGCACCGTTGCGAAGAAGACTCGAAGAACTTAGACCTACGGGAGTTTCAAATCTGTCCAACGGTGTAACTGGAAATGACAGCTTCTGCAAACTGACTGAGTTCTCTATCCCGAAATGCAAAACACACAGGGCAGAATAGAAACTGCATGTTTATGAGGCTAGACCGAAGATCAGATGGAGGTTTTAGGGCTTGGGGATTTTTATGGAGGTAGAGGGGAGAGTGGTTGTTACACACATAGGTCTTTTGTAGAACTCTAACCACATTTTGGGGGTGAGTAAATTCGTCTACCACAGGCTATCACTCTGGTCTGCTCGTAAGCAGATTGTGAGGGTGAAGAACAGCAGACTGGGAAGGAGCCTAAACAAGTTATGATCTAGGTGCAAATTGAACTGAGAATGGCCTATGATGGGGGGAACTTACCCTCAAAGTTTCGTCACGATCCAACGGTCGGATCTCCTGTAATATTTCGAATACCGAGCTGCTGTCCAAGAACTCCGAGTTTGGGGCAGCCAGATGTAGATCGGCTTGTGGTGGCTCGATAGCGGCACGAACGGCGGCGGCGGCGGCGGTGGACATCCACAATAGTTAGAGGAAGAAGGGAAGAGAAAGAGATTTGAGAGAGATAGAAGAGTTTGGATCAGATTTAGAGGGAGTTGGAGGAAGAAGGGGAAGAACACTCAAGAACACAAGAGAGAGGGGGGTGGGCACCAAGCAATATTCTCTTCAAATTTTCTCATTAGTTCCACACAAAATACAACAAGAGACTATAAATATGAAAACCCTAGATCTAGATCCAAGGACATCCACTAACACCAAAGGACATCCACTAACTCCAAAGGACATCCACTAACATTGGTCAATGGCGGGTGGGGGACAAGCATGGGGGACAAGGAGGGGACATCCTCTACCCTTGTCTCCTTGGTCCAATAGTCCAACTCTTCTAGAAGCCCACCTTGGGCTTGGGCTCCTAATGGTCTTGAGGTCCAATTTAGAAATTGGACCCCTTACATGATGTGTGGCCCAGATTACAATCTTGATCCAACTAGAAGCTAAAATATAAAATACACACTAATACACTCACAATAAGCAAATACATGCTAATACACTCACAACAAACATAGGAAAGTATCAACACTCCGGTAGGGACTCCATACTGTCGCCCAGTCACAAGGATGTCGATGTCGACTGAGTCGTGCTGCGGGTCCGGTACCGACGGCTCGCCGAGCCGGGCCGTACTCGTGCTCTAGTGTCCTCACCAATTCCCCCCGGGTGGGAGAAGCTCGACCCCATCGAGTAAGGGTCCAGGTCGCTCTGGTACCGATCCAGTAGATCTGGATCTATCCTCTGTAGCTCTGCCCGGGTGATCCAGGTGTCATCGGACGCGGGCCATCCCCTCCAATACATCAAGTAGCGCTGGTACACTCCACCTCGGGTAGTCATCACCTGCTCGTCTAGTATACATTCTATCTGCTCTCGCTGCTGAGGTAACAAGGCAGGAGGTGGACACTCTAGGGTGGTGTTACTCACAATAGGTGGAGATGGCTCAAAGGGCTCACTGGGTATCACTGTTGGGTCCCTATAAGCGACGAGATCCGAGAGGTTAAAAGTCGAGCTGTTCCCGTAATCCTCTGGCAAGTCTACAACATATGCGTTCGATCCGACTCGCCTCACTACCCGAAAGGGACCTGCACCGTGGGCATGCAACTTCTTCACGGCTCCTGAGGGAAACCGTTCAGGTCTGACCCTGATCATGACAGAATCGCCCTCCTGAAACTCACGGTGGTGCCTATGGGCGTCAGCCAATTCTTTGTATCGTGCGTTGCTGGACTCAATGTGACGACGAATATGCTCATGCAACCATCTAATATGGATAGCAAAAGACTCGGCTGACTCAGACACACGGGACTGTATGGGAGAGGGGACTAGGTCTATGGGTCTCCTAGGTCTACGGCCAGTGACAATCTCGAAGGGGCTTATACCTGTAGACCTATTGACCGAATCATTATAGGCGAACTCGGCCAAGGGTAAGACCAAATCCCAATCCCTGACTCGATCTCGGACAAGACACCTAAGAATATCCCCCAAACTCCTATTGACAACCTCTGTCTGACCATCGGTCTGGGGGTGATATGCAGTGGAGAATTTCAATTGGCTGCCCATCATATGCCATAGGGTCTTCCAGAAATAGCTAGTGAAGCGCACATCCCTATCGGACACTATAGTGCGTGGGAGTCCGAACCTGGAGACACAATGTGAAAAAAATAGACGGGCAACTCTAGAGGCATCCGAGGTTTTGGAGCATGGGATGAATAATGCCATCTTAGAGAACCGATCAACAACCACAAAGATGGAGTCATGCTTTCAGAGGGTGCGGGATAATCCTAACACAAAGTTCATGCTAATGTCTTGCCATTGACTATCCGGGATGGGAAGGGGAGTATAGAGGCCGGTACTTTGCTTCCTTTGTTTGGCCATAGCACAAGTGTGGCACTGGGCCACAATACGAGCAACATCCCTTTTTAGGCTAGGCCAATAGAATCGATGTTCAACCGCCTCTATATTCTTGTTCTGGCCAAAGTGGCCAGCAAGACCTCCTGCGTGCATCTCCCACGTAAGAAAGTCATGAACAGAAGTCTGTGGGATGCACAACTTGTCACCCCGGAATAGGTGACCCTCCTGTAACACAAACTCGCTATAATCGCGCGAGGGACCAGCCTGAAGGATGGCATAGATCGGACCAAAGTTCAGACAATCAACATAAGCATCCTTCAGCCTCTCTAGCCCTACCACCTCAACACTCAACATCATCACCCGACGACTTAGTGCATCGGCGACCTTATTCTCCGCCCCTGCTTTGTGCTTGAGCACAAAGGTGTACTCCTGGAGATACTCCACCCAACGACTGTGACGAGCGTTCAGCTTTTTCTGGGTATGGAGGAATCGTGAGGCCTCATGATCAGAAAAGAGGACAAACTCCTGGTGTAAAAGATAATGCCTCCAATACCTCAATGCCTGGACGACTGTACAAAATTCTTTATCATAAGTGGAATAGCGCAGTTTGGCATCGTTAAGCTTCTTGCTAAAGAATGCGATGGGGGTGAGACTCCTGACTCAACACTCCACCAATGCCTACCCCAGAAGCGTCACATGTGACCTCAAACACTTTAGAAAAATTAGGAATTGTAAGGACAGGTGCCTGGGTCATACGTTCCTTGATGTCCTGGAATGTCGTGGCCGCGGCTTTGGTTCATGCAAATGCCCCCTTCTTTATGCAATTGGTGATTGGGGCAGTGATAGAACTGAAATCACGAATGAAGCGACGGTAGAACATCGCTAGGCCATGGAAACTCCGAACATCGTGGAGTGTGCGGGGCTCGGGCCACTCCTGGATGGCCCTAATCTTCTCCGGATCAGCGGAGACTCCATCTCTCGACACAATAAACCAGAGGAAAGTGATATTATCAAACATGAAAGCACATTTCTTCGGGTTGGTGTATAAAGTCTCACGCCTCAACACAATGCAGACCTGTCTAAGATGGTCTAAGTGAACCTCCCTAGTGCGGCTGTAGATAAGAATGTCGTCAAAGTAGATGACCAAGAAGACCCCTATCATTGGGCGTAAGATTTGGGTCATCAACCGCATGAAGGTGCTAGGGGCGTTGAAAAGCCCAAAGGGCATAACCAACCACTCATAAAGACCATACTTGGTCTTGAATGCGGTCTTCCATTCATCTCCATGCCTGATCTGCACCTGGTGATAGTCACTACGAAGGTCTATCTTTGAGAAGATAGTGGCTCTCGACATCATATCAAGCAAATCATCCAGTCGGGGAATGGGAAAATGATACTTCACCATGATCTTGTTGATTGCACGGCTATCAACGCTCATCCTCCATGTGCCATCCTTCTTTGGGGCCAATAATGCAGGAATAGCACAAGGGCTCTTGCTGTCCCAAAGAGATCCCTGACTCATCAACTCCTCGACCTGCCGCTGAAGCTTGGCATGATCCGTGGGACTCATCCTATAGTGGGGAAGGTTGGGCAAAGATGAGCCCGGGACGAGGTCGATCTCATGCTGGATATCCCTCATGGGTGGAAGGCCTCCAGGGAGGTCTTCGGGGAATACATCGAAAAATTCCCTCAATATTGCGGCTATCTCCGGGGGATGCTCATCCGCGGACCTAGGGGCAACATCCTCAAAGCCCCGGACAACGACATCTAGAATGGGGTTACCCTCGGTCACCTCCTGCTCTATCTCTCTCGGACTGATCATCATCAACCTCCTGGGTGGAGGGTCCACTTTGCTTGGAGCAGTCGAAGAGGTGGAAGCATGTGTCGTGGACAAAGTGGGTGGACTGGCCTTCCCCTGACCAGAAGTGGTCGTAGTGCTGGGGCCAGCTGGTCTGCGAATAGATGGGTCCTTCGGCTGGACGGGGTGGAGGGTATTCTGATGGCCATCATGGTCGAATGTACAAGTGTTCGACCTGCCATGAAGGGTGTCATCTCGGTCAAAGAGCCAAGGCCTACCAAAGATGATACTACCCACCTCCATAGGTAATACATCACACCAGATCGCATCATGGTACGCCTGGAATTGCAGTGGCACCAGACACCGCAGCCTAACCAGGATGGAAGTGGAATCCACCCAAGAAACTCTATAAGGTGCAGGGTGATCCACGGGTGTCAAACCAAGGCGCTTGACGGTGCCTGTGGAGATAGCATTGATGCAACTGCTGCTATCTATAGTCACATTGCAGGCTTTCCCTTCCAGCCTACAAAATGTGTGGAATATGGTGGTATGACGCCAATCGTCACTCACCTAAGGCTGGATAAGGATGCACCTGACTACACCCAAATGTACATCATGCTGATACAAGGTACCAGGGACGTCAACCTGCTCACTGATGTCGCTTCGACAGTCGTTGTTAAAATTGCCGTGCCACACAAATTTCAAATATTTATAACCGCACTCACTCACTTATGGATTTGAAAACATGAGTATAATGGTAAGTACGGGTCGATCCCACGGGGAAGGAATTTGGTTATTTTTCTTAGTTGGAAAATATGCTTGTGTTTTGAAAGACCAATTTTTGGATTTTGAGTGCGATTACAACTAACGGAAATGAAATTACAACTTGAAATGACAAGGGATAAGTAAAGAAAATTTAGCCAATTGAGTGAAGAACGTCGTCGTTTCCACGCCGAGCCTTTGATGATGATCGTTCCGCCTAGGAAGTCGACGCCGTGAGAGGATTTGAAGAAGAATCACCGCTTCGGGTATGTTTGAAACACTTAAGAAGAACGGGTTTGCATATAACAAGTTTGAAACTTTAAGGTGAAAACAAAACAGAATTCAAGTGGAAATGGGGGTTGGAAGAAATGAAATAACTTGAAATCTGAATGGAATTAGAAAAAGTTGAAAACATGAAAGTTGTAGAGAATTGAAAAAGGAAGAACTTTTATGAAGAACACAGAAACAGAAAATGAAAGGAAGATAAGGAAAAACTTGAAACACTAGGACCTATTGGTTCGGATGAACAGTAATTGACAGAAAACCAGCACCTAGAAAACTTAATTCTAAAGCTCAAAAGAAGAGGAATTTGACAAAGTGCAAGAATAATAAAACTTAGAGATACAAGAGAGGAACAACTCTTATGAAGAACTCAGAGTTATTTGAGGACTAGAAAGACTTCAAAATGAATGAATGGAAGAAGGTATCACCACGGATGAACAGTAAATGCACAGGACAGCACTTAAGAAAATGGGTATTACCTCTATGAATTTGGACGAATTTGAAGAAATGCTAAACAGATAAGTTGAAGAAAACGTAAAAAGGAACAACTTTTATGAAGACAAGAATTTGAAATGAGGACCACAATAATGAGAAATAAGGCTATGAAAAGACTGAATTCCAAAATGAAACTTGTATTGCAATAAATTCAACTTACAAATTTGACTTCAAAAGCTTGGAAAAACACAACTTCAACAATCAAAAACTTCATAAATGTAAAGAACTAACTTACATTATAAGTGCTCAAAGCTAGCTCTCTCTCCCTTGCAACCTTGCCATCTAGTTCTAATTCTAACAATCAACTACTCCTTTCATTACAAGTGATACCCCCTTTATATAGGGTTTACAATCTCTTCTTGCTCATATAAAACACTCAAGTGCACCTAATTTTTGACCCAACTTGGTAGGCTGGAATGTGCTGAACCTTTTGTCATTTTTCCTGATTTTTTTCGGATTTTTTTGGAATTTTTATAGCCCCTTTTCTTCTCTCTTTCTCTCTTATTCTCTCTGCCGGAGCGTTGCGCCGACCGGTTAGGCCGGGTTCGGCGGCCGGTCCGTGGGCCCGCCGTGCGCCCGCTCTGCCGTCTGCTGCCGCGTGTGAGCACGCGGGCGCGCGCGCCCGTTGACCTGCCGACCTCGTCGCGACGCGTGGTGCTTCCACCTGCCACGACCCGAGCGAACGCGGCTAAGCCGCGTGTCTCACGCCCGCCACGACCCCCCCCGCCTTCGCCCTCCGCCGCATCGTCGCCCGTGCCCGGGCGGCGAAGGCGGGAAGGGGCGGGGCGGGGCGGGTTTTGAATCTTTTTTTTTCATTTTTTTAATTTTATTATATAATATATATATATATAGCTATATATATATATCTATAAATAGTTAGAAAATGCTAAAAAAATAGTAAATCAATTTATTTTTTTTTCTAAAAATTTTTCTTTTCTTTTTGAACAAGTCCTTGGGCTTTTGGCCCATTCAAAATAATATTTTGATTTTCTTTATTTTCTTTTTTTCGTGGAACTTTTCTCGTACTACGTGCCTGCATAAATACAAAAAAATGTAATTAAAATTTATTTAATTTTGAAAAAATAAACATTTGATACAAAATCAACAATAAGTGTGAGAAGTGTATATTTAATATCAATTAAGCTCAAAAAATGCATATACTCATGAATTAAATGATAAAAATACACACTAATCACTCACCCTCCAATAACTCGTCAAATAATTCCTCGGCCAATTCTTGGTCCGGCTCGTAGCTGTCTGGCACCAACTCAGGTGCGGGGTCACGGGCCAGTGTGTCGGCAATAACAAGTGCTCCCCAGGTGGGACACTTGCTGGCAAAGTGGCCAACTCCACCACAAGTATAGCAACGGTCTCGTGTCCCATTGCCCTGAGATGTTCCACGAATCATTGGCCCCTTACCCTTGTCCTCTCGATGGACTGGGGGTGTAGGAAGAAGAGGCCGAGCTGGTACGGCGGGCTGATAAGGCCGAGGGGCAGGGATGGGTGCCTGCGGGCAAGGGGGAGGGTCCCTCGGAGGGAAAGTGCGGAGCCTAGGAGCAGTGGGGTCCTGCTGAGGGGGTTCCGGGGGACGGGCCATTGGAAACCGACTATAGGAGGTAGGCGTGGTATGAGGGTTGGTCCCATGCTGATAAGTGAACCCCGGGCGCTGGACGGGGGCGAACTCCGCCTCGAACTACTCCAACTCTAGAGCAACCTAGTATGCGTCTTCCAAGGTGGTAACATTGCGGCAAAATAATTCATATTGGTAGTGGGGCCGCAAACCACGACGGAAGCGCGATACCGGCATGGTGCTCTCCTCCGTAACGCCACATCGCAAAAAGTACTCGTCAAACTCTGCGATATAGTCTGACACGGATCGGTCCCCTTGGGTGAGACTCTGTCATCTATCAATAAGTTGCTGACGGTACGTGGCAGGAAGGTACTTACGCCTAAGCTTGTCCTTCATCTCATCCCAAGAACCTACCTGAGGCTCATGACGCTAAAAGAGCAAACTCTCTACATTGCTCCAGTAAGTATGTGCTTGCCCTAACAACTTCATCTTGGCATACCTGACCCTCCGGTGGTCCGTCATCTCGAACCACTTAAAGTACCGGTCCATGCTGGCCTCCCAATCAAGATAGATCTTGGGTTCCAAAGGTTTGGACCCATCAAACGTGGGAGGGTCTGCACAGACGGTCCTGATGATCCGTTCGTCCTCATCATCCCTGTGTGGTCGGTGGCCATGCCGGCACCGGCCATTTCCCTCGTAATCGTTGTCGGACTCGTAGTCCTCAAAATGGACGGCACGTGGCCGTTTCCCCTCAGCCCGAGGTGGTGCGGGTTGGGCAGCAGGCGCGGGCTCGGCAGTAGGCACGGGCTGGGCAGCAAGCGCCTGAGGGGCAGAAAGAATGCCGGGCAGGTCCCGGCGAGGGGTTCTCTCCACACTCTATAGCCTTCCAACTAGACCTTAGACAGATCAGTCAGAAGCCTCAGCGCGGTCCTCCATGGCTTTGAGTCGGCTCTCCATACACTCGGTATGCTCCCTAAGAGTTTGCTCGGACCTATCCATGCGCTCTATGAGTAGAGCTATCATGTCCTCTAGGGAACGGCCTCCCGGGTTGGCACCACGGGATTCACCCATAGTGTCAGGGCGATGGTACTCGGCACCTCCACGGGTGGGCATGCAATGAGGCCTAAAGAGAACTAAGGGTGACTCACTAGACCTATATGGATGGACCGATGCAAGTTGAGGACCCTAGAGTTAAACCGATGTTCGGTACTTGGCGGAGTCCGGGGATCCGAAGATCCTCTCACGCAAGTGAATCGCCTCCCCGATTGGCATAACCTAACGGTCGGACAACACCTTTGTATATACCGAATATTGGGATGCATTGCAAGACCTTAGACAAGACTACGCTAGACTCAAACCGGCTCTGATACCAATTTGATGCGGGATGACTACGAGACTCGACGCGGACGAGTTACGACCTTGGACTCTATAGGACGACGCGACTGGTTGGACGACACGACCAGCAACAACACTACAACACGACACCTAAAGATCTTCAAAAGAGGTGATGTGCCCCAAACAAGAAGTGCTAACTCACGGTCGTCCCCATCGAGGGAAGTGCGACGATCTGCACGGTTGAGTAACCGGCTTTGAGTCTTGGGTGGTCGGCTCGCTCTCGCACCCGGAATGAGTCGTGGGACGGGTATCGCACTCACAATTCACAGCGGTGATGTATCGCGATCTAGCTAAGAAAGTAACCTACTCACAAGCAGCGGCATTAAGAGTGTATACTAGCTATGCAAAGCGATAAAAAGAGAGAGGCAGGTGTACCTCCACGCTCGGGGCGCGGGGAAGATGTCCCGGCCGAGATCCGTGACTCCCGGTACAACAATGATTATTAATTACAAAGTGTTTCAATAACCCACTCCACGTAGGGAGGTAATAGGCAACATGTGGGGTTCGGGAGAACCAATCTCAGGTTGACAGGTCAGCAAGGTAGCGGTTCCGGGCGGCGGTGGGGCGGCGACTCCGAATCTGGAGTTTCCGACCGGTAGGACAGTGCGCACGGGCGTCCAAAGGGACGCTGATCTCCTGGAGGCTTCTGGATGCGGTGGTTCATCGAGACATTGGCAGAGGGTCCCAGGTCGACCCCTGGGAGCGGCGGCTACTGATTCTTCTCCGACGTATTTTTGCTGGCTTTTATCGTTGACCCATGTTTTCAGGCCAACCTCGGGACAGATCTGGGTAGTCCTGCGCACTCCGGCAAGATCGGCCGTCACAACCAGTCCCTATGTCGGATCGACGCGAGTCCAGCGCCGTTGCGAAGAAGACTCGAAGAACTTAGACCTATGGGAATTTCAGATCTGTCCAACGGTGGAACTGGAACTAACAGCTTCTACAAACTATCTGAGTTCTCTATCCCAAAATGTAGAACACACAGTGCGGAATAGAAGCTGCATGTTTATGGAGCTGGACCGAAGATCAGATGGACGTTCTAGGGCTTGGGGGTTTTTTTGGAGGTAGAGGGGAGAGTGGTGGTCATGCACATAGGTCTTTTGTAGAATTCTAACCACGTTTTTGGGGTGAGGAAATTCGTTTACTACCGGCTATCACGCTGGTCTGCTCGCAGGTAGATTGTGAGGGTGAAGAACAGTGGACTTGGAAGGGGCCTAAACGAGTTCTGATCTGGGTGAAAATTTAACTGAGAATGGACTTTGATGGGGGGAACCTATACTCAAAGTTTCGTCACGATCCAGTGGTCGGATCTCCCGTAATATCCCAAACACCGAGCTACTGTCCAAGAACTCCGAGTTTGGGGCAACCAGATGTAGATCGGCTTGTGGTGGCTCGACAGCGGCACGAACGGCGGAGGCGGTGGTGGTGGACATCCACAATAGGTAGAGGAAGAAGGGAAGAGAAAGAGATTTGAGGGAGATAGAAGAGTTTGGATCAGATCTAGAGGGAGTTGGAGGAAGAAGGGGAAGAACACTCAAGAACACAAGAGAGAGGGGGGTGTGCACCAAGCAATATTCTCTTCAAATTTTCTCATTAGTTCCACACAAAATACAACAAGAGACTATAAATATGAAAACCCTAGATCTAGATCCAAGGACGTCCACTAATACTAAAGGACATCCACTAACACCAAAGGACATCCACTAACTCCAAAGGACATACACTAATATTGGTCAAGGGTGGGTGGGGGAGAAGCATGGGGGACAAGGAGGGGGCATCCTCTACCCTTGTCTCCTTGGTCTAATAGTCCAACTCTTCTAGAAGCCCACCTTGGGCTTGGTCTCCTAATGGCCTTGAGGTCCAATTTAGAAATTGGACCCCTTACATGAAGTGTAGCCCATGTTACAATCTTGATCCAACTAGAAGCTAAAATAAAAATACACACTAATACACTCACAATAAACATAGGAAAGTATCAACACTCCGGTAGGGACTCCATACTGTCGCCCAGTCACAAGGATGTCGATGTCGATCGAGTCGTGCTACGGGTCCGGTACCGATGGCTCGCCGAGTCGGGCCGTACTCGTGCTCTAGTGTCCTCACCACCACCTCTTAGGGTTTCGTTGTTTCCGCTGCTCCTCTGATCGAAACCTTACAGTGGTATCAGAGCCATGTTGCTGATCTGATCAAAATTGAGATTATTATAATATTTTTTGTTCTTTACGTTCGTGTATAGGGCTCAATGTTAGGATGTTCGAATGAGTCTCTCACGGATGGATCTTGGTCAATTGATCTTGTGGAATTGTTCCTGGTAGTAAGAGGATCAAAACGCACATTTTGGTGCGCCGATTGACCCTACGGTGAGGGCGAATCGAACATGTCTTCGCGGCCACGGTCGTTGTTCGCACAAGGAGACGGTGGCCAAATTAGGCCGCTAATCTCCGATTGGGGATGTCCATGGGGCTAGCAAGAGTTGCTGGATGATTCCCTATGGCGTCCCACGGCGTCCTCGGGCGTGTGGTGGCCGGATTTGGGCTCCGGCGAGGTTCGCGGCGAACATGGCGGGGCGGCGCCGTTTTCTTCACGGGCTTCTTCTCCGGCGACAGCGAAGGGGGCGGTGGCCGGCGGGCCTGCCGTCGGGGTCCCTGCGGCGGTCCGCTGTGGCCGGGGTCGGTGGACGGGCCCCCTGCGGCGGCCACCGGGGGGGCTAGGGTTTTACCCCAGCCCCCTCCCCTTCGCGATCGGGCGGGGGAGACGACCCCCTCGCGGGTCTCCCGCGGGCGGATCTGGCCCGCGCCGGATCCGCGCCCGATAAGCCCCCCTTATTATTTTTTTCGATTTTACAGCATTTTAAAGTGTTGAAAATGCATGGAAATTCAGAAAATGTGAGAAAAATTCTAAAAATTATATTAATAAGTTCTGAAATAGTTTTAGCAACTTATTAATGTGTTTTTCATTATATTACCCTTGGTTAACTAGTTAATGGGAATTTTAAAATAGTTTTAATTATTTCCCATTATCTAATTAAATGATGTTAATTACTATAAGAATGTGATTCTTATGAGGTTAATTAACAGTATATTATTATTGAGCCCGTGCAGTGAATGTGAATGACGATTGTCTAAAGTTGTTTAGACTTGATTGTTTTGACTAAATTGTTCAGTTAAATTTTGTTGCGTGATTTCAAAACTAATCACTATTATTTTGAAATCAACGTTATATATCGCTGCTATTATATGATAATTACTTATTGATGCATGAGATGTGTCATGTGTGTGGATGGATGGTCATGGACTTAGATATCATATGATGGTATGGTTTATGGTGAATGAATCATGATGTGATTATTGGGGCATGCGTGCCTCCTTCTCTCTCTCTCTCTCTCTTATTAATCCGGGTTATACATTCTATCTCCCACCTGTGTTGTACTCCCCTTGACTGGTTCAAGGTTTCTTATTATTATCTGATGTATATTTATGGGCATGCGTGCCCAATTTAAAATTTACTTGTAATAATGAGAAGCGGATGGAGACTAAGAAGGAGACCGACTATGGTGGCTCGGGAGATTCTTCACATCTAGTGGGAGCATTGGATGCTCCAAGTCTTTGATTATTTGCCATGTTGCGTGTACATTACCAACTGGCTCCGGTAATGTTGCTAGGTTTAAAGTCCATGATCATCCATCGGTGTTACATCATATATTTGATATATGTGGTTGTGCTACTAATTATATATATATATATATATACATATTTTTAGAGTATATTCGATACTACAAATTATTATATATATATGTAGCACCTTTATTGATCAGACCAAAATATTCAAATCCCCTTCAATCAAATATTAGGTCGATAAGCGTGAGACATTAAGAATGCTCCACGTAGCTTTCCATTGTTATAGTCAAAGTGAGCCGTCCTTAGATTGTGGGAGTTTGTTGTGCTACCACAAGATCACGAAGCGTTTGGAGGCTAAATTACTGGGAGTTACAAGGAGTTGTAATTGGCAAGAGTTGCCTACCCATTAAGTATGGGGTAGTTTGTTATTCTACCACAAGACTACTTCCATAATGTTAATGAGATGCTAGTACCCACTAGGACACAGTCGTTGCGTCCTGTCTTTGCATATTAGGGGTTATGCAAAATTGTCGAAAATTAGTGGGAGTATTATGTTAGGATAAAAGTCCATGTCTTAATTTAATATCATGAATATCTATAATGTTGTTCTAAATTCTGTTATTTCATCTTGTAGACCGCAATGATGAACCACCCATTGAGAGGCATACTGGATGCCAACAGGCCGACTGGTCCCAATTATGTCGATTGGCTCAGGAATTTGAGAATTGTTCTCACGGCTGAGAAGATAGCCTATGTCCTTGAGCAGCATGTTCCTGCTCTTCCTGCTGATGATGCCGATGAGGCTGAGATGATTATTTATGAAAAGCATAAGGAAGATGCCACTCTAGTCCAATGTTATATGCTAGCCTCCATGACTAATGAGTTACAAATGCAGCATGAAAAGATGGATGCCAGATCCATCCTGTTTCACATGGAGGAGCTCTTTGGAGCTCAGAGTAGAACAGAAAGATATGAGATACCTAAGAATCTGTTCGGGGCCAAAATGTCTGAGGGAACATCTGTGCAGACACATGTTCTCAAAATGATAGAGTGGATTGAGAGGCTGAAAGAATTAGGTTTTGAAATGAACAAGGATTTGTGCATTGACCTAATCTTGCAGTCTCTGCCATGTTCATTCTCCCAGTTCATGGTGAATTTCAACATGAATAAGATAGAGTGCTCTCTAACAGAGCTTCTTAATATGTTGAAGACAGCTGAGGGGACAATGAATAATGGGAAATCTTTTGTGCTACTTGTTGGTAAGACCAACAAGAAGAGAAAAAATCAATATGTTTTTAAGAAAAACAAGAAGAAAAGGCAGGATAAGTAGGGAAAGACTGTCAAGAAAGATGAGACTAAGAAGGACAAGGGCCAATGCTTCCACTGTTATAAGGATGGCCATTGGAAGAGGAACTGCAAGTTGTATCTTGCAGAATAGGTAAAACAGAAGCTTGGAGAAGCTTCAGGTATGTTCATGATTGTTGACCTAAACTTGTCTTATAGATCCACATCGTGGGTATTAGATACTGGATGTACATCTCATATCTGCAATGACTTGCAGGTGCTGACAAGTAGTAGGCAATTGAACAAAGGCGAGGTTGACTTGCGACTGGGAAATGGAGCAATGCGCTCGCGGTCGGGAAGGTGAACCTCCAGATGCCTACAGGAGTAACACTAGAGCTTATAGACTGTTATTATGTTCCTTCTATAATAAAGAACATTATTTCCATTTCTTGCTTAAATAAATATGGATTTGTTGTAAGTTTTAGAAACAATGGTTGTTCTTTATTATTAAATGGTGAATTGTTTGCCAGTGGGAGTTTAATGAATGGTTTGTATATTTTAGATGTGGTATCTCCTGTGATGTGTGTGGACAGACCTCTTAAGAGAAAAAGAGGCAATGTGAATCAGACTTATCTTTGGCATTGTATGCTTGGTCATATTAATGAGGAAAGATTGAAAAAGTTGTGTAAGAATGGATATATTGATCCATTTGATTATGAATCATTCACGACTTGTGAATCTTGCCTCATGGGTAAGATGACCAAGTCTCCATTTTCTGGACATGGAGAAAGAGCAAATGAGTTGTTAGAACTCATACACTTTGATGTGTGTGGACTTATGTCCATACATGCCAAAGGAGGTTATTCATAGTTCATTACATTCACTTATGATTTCTCAAGATTTGGATACATGTACTTAATGAAGTACAAATCTGAAGCTTTTGAGAAATTTGTCGAGTTTAAGAATGAAGTAGAGAAACAAACCGGAAAAAGTATTAAAACTCTTCGATCAGATCGAGGGGGTGAATACTTGAATATGCAGTTCACACAGTTTTTAAGAGATAATAGAATATTGTATCAATGGACTCCTCCTTATACACCTCAGCTGAATGGTGTAGCAGAAAGGAGGAATCGTACCCTATTAGATATGGTACGGACCATGATGTATTTTGCTGGTTTACCATTGTCCCTCTGGGGTTATGCCTTAGAGACTACTGCACACTTGTTGAACAAAGTCCCATCGAAGTCAGTCGACTTCACTCCATATGAGATATGGAAAGGAAAGAAGAAAAATCTTAAGTACTTTAAGGTTTGGGGTTGCCCTGCCCATGTAAAGAAACATGACTCTGATAAACTGGGATCTAAGACTGAGAGTGTAGGTTTGTGGGATAACCTAAGGAAACTTATGGATATTATTTCTACCAGCCTAGCGATCAAAGAGTGTTTGTAGCTGAACATGCTGTATTCCTTGAGGAAGAGTATATCCTTGAAGGGAACAGTGGGAGCTCGGTAGAACTAGAAGAAGTTCTAGAACCACAGCCTGTCAGTGTACCTTCTCAAGATCCAGTACAAACTGACCCACAAACTGTGCGTAGGTCAGGCCGGATACCTGTTCAACCAGATAGATATGTATGACTTATTTCTGGTAAGGTATCACATAATGAGGATGATGATCCTAAGGCCTACGAGGAGGCAATGAGTGTCATTGACTCTGGGAAATGGCAAGAGGCCATGATATCTGAAATGGATTCCATGTACTCCAACCAAGTTTGGAACTTGGTGGATCCACCTGAGGGTATTATACCAATTGGATGCAAGTGGATTTTTAAAAGAAAGATTGGAGTGGATGGAAAGGTTGATACCTATAAGGCAAGGCTTGTAGTGAAGGGATATCGTCAAAGGCAAGGTGTTAACTATGACGAAACCTTCTCTCCTGTAGCCATGATAAAATCCATTAGAATTTTACTTGCCATTGCTGCACACTATGATTATGAAATCTGGCAGATGGATGTGAAGACGACGTTCCTTAATGGAAACCTTGAGGAAGAAGTGTACATGACACAGCCTGAGGGATTCATATCCAAAGAGTATCCAGATAGAGTGTGCAGGCTTCAGAGGTCCATATATGGACTAAAGCAAGTATCCCGCAGTTGGAACATAAGGTTTGATGAAGCAATCAAATCTTATGACTTCGTTAAAAACGAAGATGTGCCATGTGTATACAAGAAAATAAATGGCAGTGCAATCACCTTTTTGGTACTATATGTGGATGACATACTACTCATTGGGAATGATGTAGGTGTGTTATCGTCAGTCAAAGCATGGCTGTCAAAGCATTTCTCCATGAAGGATTTGGGAGAAGCATCCTATGTGTTGGGGATTAGAATCTATAGAGATAGATCAAAGAGGATGCTAGGCTTGTCCCAATCGATGTACATAGACACCATTGTCAAAAGGTTTGGCGTGAAAGACTCCAAGAGAGGTCTAATACCAATTAGACATGGAGTCTACCTCTCTAAGGAGATGTCCTTTAAAACTCTAGAAGAGAGGGAGTACATGAGTAGGGTTCCCTATGCCTCTGCCATAGGGTCCATCATGTACGCGATGTTGTGTACTAGGCCTGATATAGCTTATGCTCTAAGTGTTACGAGCAGGTATCAAGCAGATCCTGGTGAACAACACTGGATAGCTGTGAAATGTATCCTTAAGTACTTGTGAAGGACTAAGGATCTATTTCTGGTTTATGAAGGAGAGGACTTGAAACTGATAGGGTACACTGACTCTAGTTTCCAATTTGACAAAGATGACAGCAAGTCAACCTCTGGGTTCATTTTTACTCTCAATGGTGGGGCAGTGAGTTGGAAGAGTTCCAAACAAGAAACCACTGCTGATTCAACAACCGAGGCCGAGTACATAGCTACTGCCGAGACGTCAAAGGAGGCGGTCTGGATGAAGAAGTTCATCGATGGATTGGGAGTTGTCCCAAGCATCTCTGATCCTCTCCCCATGTTTTGTGACAACAATGGGGCAATTGCGCAAGCAAAGGAGCCGAGGTCTCATCAGATGTCCAAGCACATTCTGCGGCGTTATCACTTGATCAGAGAGATTATACGTAGAGGAGATGTGATAGTAGATAGAGTATCTTATGCTGATAATATTGCAGATCCATTGACTAAGCCTTTATCTCAAAGTGTGTTTGAGCGTCACCTTGGGCTGATGGGGATCAAGCATGTGGGTGATTGGCTTTAGTGCAAGTGGGAGATTGTTAGAGATGTATGCCCTTCAAGCCAATCACTAGTGTTGTGATGGTGACATTTCTTGTACAATTTCAGTCAATAATAATGGCTTTTCTTCATTATATTCTTAGCACGTTATAGTGTGTTTGTTGTAATATGATGAAGTCCTTGAATATGGGTTTTGATGACTGGATCATGATGAGATTGTGATAATGAGATCAGTCATCTAGATGTTTATATTCTAAATGTTCCTGGTCGTAGGATCTTCAATAAAGGACATTGAAGATCCGGCTAGATCAGTGCACGTGGTGCTCACTCATGTGATGAGGATGGTCGATCTCATAACCACCGGTGTGGTGATATCAAGGTACACGTGCAGGTGCTCCTTAGTGGAATGAGTTCACTGAACTGACCCGATCTAGAATTCTTGAATGGTAATCATGCTGACTGTCAATCAGGAGATTCTAGTGCCACAGTAGCACAGTTGGATCTTTGACCTGAGTCACTAAAGAGGTTTTGCATGGACTCCACAGAGCGCTTGATTGCTGACTTATGAACTTCAACCTTGTGGTTCTTAATAGTTAGTTATTCCGACTCAGTGGGATTCATATGAAAATACTTTGGTGGACAACAAGGTATCCGTCACTCTCTGCATGGATTAAGAGAGAGAGTGCTCTATGGACATGTACTTAGAAATCCCTGGCCAGGGTATGGGAGTTCACTAAGAAAAGGAGTTTTCTAGTGAATTGTACTTAAGAGTACAAGGGTCCATAAGATCAGGATGCTTTAGGGTTTGACAGTTTGACCGTACCCTAATTCTGATTGGAGCATTGTATTAATGAGGATCTATAACTGTGTAGAATCTGATGACGGAAAGGTTCAATATGGGTCACATCCCTCCCAAAGTCATTTGGGATCACAAGGTGTTGCTTGGTGCCGTTCGTGGTCGAAAAGCCTGTTAAATCAATTAAGAGTTAATGGATTATAATTAATTAAGTTAAGAAGAGTTCTTAGCTTAATGGGCCTGAAAACCAAACAGACTATTGGGCCTAGAGGGTCACACACAATAGAGTAGTGGATAAGACGGATTAGGATGGTAATTATAGATTGTTTCTGGGTTTTTGTGAAAAATGCCAGAGTCTATAAATACACACTGAGGAGAGAAACCCTGGCCCAAGCATTAGGGTTCCTCCCCTGGCCGCCCCCCTCTCTCTCTCCTCCCTGACATGGGTGTTGATGTTTTTTCTTTTACTTGCCTTACCTTTCTTTCTTTCTTTGGATTATTGAATGATGTGATAAGATAATCAACAAGCAATCAAAGATTTGCTATCACCTATGAACATGTGCAACATGGACCGAGGCAATCAACGCTAGCTCTAGCATGGGCATGCTACCTCAATCAAACTACGCTAAAGGAAAAGAAAAACACACGCCAAGGTGTGGAGCAAGGAGTAAATAAAAACACACCATGATGGTGGAGCAAACAAGGAAATAAAATAGAACTATGATGAAGAAACAGACAATGCCCAATACCAAGACAAGGATGTGATCGCCACCAAAGTAAAACAAGTCAAAGACTCGAATGTACCTTGGAAATAGGAGGATGAAACACCCGCCCACGGGAGAGAAGATCAAGGAAAGCCTGCAGATCACCCTGAAAGTGACGGCCAGAACCCTGTGCGTCGTTTGGAAGTAACGGCCGAACGATAGACCACCAGAAGGAAGTGACGCTCCTACTTCAGACCGTCAGAAAACCTGCAGTGACAAGATGTGAATCTTTTAAACTCCAACTCTTCCAGCCGGCTAGAAGAACTAGGCCTCGTGTTTATGAACCTGTAAACCTGCCAAAGATGTAGGAAAACAACAAAATATAACCTCAATTAGCCCTTTGCATGAGCATAGCATCAATTCTAGAAAAACTCAACATCTTCAAAAGGAGAGGGGATTACCGGGGAGTTGTTGGTTTTTTAACCCCTCTGGGCGTTTTTAAAAGATAGGAGGATGTTTGTATGCCTAAAGATCGGTGAAAAATAGGGAGAAAGAGGAGGGACAATAGTTTGAGTGAATAGAAATCAAGGGGAACTTAAGCATGCAACGATGAACTTGACAAACTGAAACCCAAGTACTCCCTTGACTGTATGAAGGATGGACGTGGGAAGCAGCTCCTCCTGGATGTAGATGGCTCCTGAGTTCGACAGCACTTCGTCGTGAACTTTTAATCTCCCCTCCCCCGGGCCATGAAGTCAAGGGTTCTATTTATAGACCCTCAAACTCTCAGGTCGAGCAGAGGATAATCAAGCAAGAAAGAAGGATAACTTTTAGTAAATCCTTGAAGATAATATCACCAAGAGTCCATAGAATCGAACGAGAGGTCCTGAGGATTAGATTTGAAAGAGATATCGTCAATCCAAAACCCTATCTCGACCACGGAGTAGCAGAGAAAAGGCCTGAACTTTCAGGACTCTCTGAAGGAAGTAACGGCCTTACGATAGACCGCTACTTGAAAATAACGCTCCAAGACCTATCCATTACTTTCAACCCTATCTCAAAGGATAAGATCAAAAGGGAAGAGGTTCCAAGTAGTTGGACTCTTGAAGGAAGCGACGGCCAAGGGACGGGGCGTCACATGGAAACAACGGCTGCACGACAGACCGTTATTATCAAAAGGATAAGCTTTGGAAATGAGGCCTTTAGCCTTAGGACTCTTCAAAGAGTAACGGATCAAGCCCCATGCGTTATAATGAAACAACGCGCCTGGTCCAGACCGTTATTTACCATTGAGTTTCAAAAATAGAATGAAGGGTTTGTCAAGCTTGATCAAAGTGACATGCCATCAGGAATCAAATCCAGTCCAGGAGTTCAAGACCCAAGAAATAGGCTTCAACTAATCACGGAATCCAATAAAGAGTGAACAACTCGGAACATCATATAGAATGAATAAGGAGATAACCCGACTTATTGGGTATAAAATGGGTGTCAACAGATGCCCCTCCTTAACGTCCTCTTTGCAGGGGAACAAGTGGAGATGAAGCGGAGGCAAAATGGAACATGGAGATGAAGCGAAGATGAAACGGAGTGGATCAAAAAGAGGGCGTTAAGGTAAATGACACCCGTTCTTTTCCAACAAGCGATAGGAATTTTCCGGAAAACTTCAAACTGATCACAAGGAAACGGCCACCCAAAGGATGCAAGTCTGGAGGAATTAACTAAGGAAAGGAAACACGGCTAGCCGCCGGAGGCAACGGAAAGGAAAGAGACTAAACTCCAGACAAGAATCTTCAGCTAACCAGATCAAGCGAGCAAATCAAAGGAAACCTTCTATATTCAGAATGGAATAATTCTCCTTATTTGAGATCAAGAACACAGCTGTTCACCATCATTGAGACACCTTGAATAGATGAAACTCATGAATGCTTAAAGAATGCGTATGATGCATGCTGGGCTAAAGGAAAAAAGGAAATCTTCAAAACGAATGCAAAGAAAGATAAAATATCAAAGTACTCGAGAATAATATTGTTAGACCAGAGAAATCAAGGTCAGGATACCATCTGCAACCACGGTGTGCAAGATAGAACCATCGTCCCCAAATTCATTCCAATCTAATGGCCTATCCAGCGATTAATCATGTGAACTTAGATCATCATCATTTTTGTTTAAGGGGAACATCAGATCCCAGGACACATGAATGACCAACCGGTTCTCGAGATAATATATCATAGATAACATATAGTAATGCATTAAGAGATAAGGGAGCGAGATACAATACCTGTCTTACCTTCCGGACGGATGGCAAGGCGTGATTTCGTTCATAATTCCTTCATAGGTTAGCCAAAAAAGATAAATATGATCATGAATCATGGCATAACCATTGTATATGTGGGAACACATCCATCAAAATGATATTATGATTTAAATAAGTTTGTTTGAGTATCAATCAGACCATTCATTCATCAAGAAACTTGCAAGTATATAACGGTCTGAGACGAGGGTGTCAGCTCCAAATAACGGATGACTCCTGATCCGTCATAAATCAGGCGGTTCACATTCTTCAATAAAACAGTCCATCGAAAGTAACGTTCTGGAACAGGAGCGTCAGGAATATGTGACGGTCGAACGATAGACCGTCATATCACCTGAGTTTTCAAAAAAAACAACCGAACGGTCACGGGTCATTCATTCCAACACTCATCGCCCCAAAACTCAAAAACCGAGAGCTCCGGCGATTCCAACCTCCACCACTCCAATGGCCGGCGACGAGGCTCCCCAACCACCACCAAAGAAGAGGGAGAGAGGGAAAAGGATGGCGATACGGCGGCTTCACCGTCGGATCGAACGGGAGGTGATCCCTCCGTCCACGGAGGAAGAAATGGCGAGAAGAAGCCCAAGGGAAGAAGAGGAGGCTCCCACGGTTGGGGAGGACCAGGAAGAAAGTCCCTTGGGTGCAGAGGAGCCCAAGGAATCAGAGAAGAAGAGGAAGAGGGGCATGGACCACGAGGTAGGCCTCCTTGCCCAAAATTTTAATTTTGATTTTTTTATGTTTTAATCATGAATGCATGCGGGGAATGAGGGTAGAAATGGGTCCATGAACCCACTAGGGCACTTTGTAGGCCATTTGGCCAATGTGGGAGACCACGGGAAGGCAGGGAAAAAAACCCCTCCTAGCAGACTAAGTGACGGTCCTGCCAGCGACCGTCACTCCCCTGACGCTCCATCCTGGGGCCGTCAGAGACAAATAACGCCCTAACCCAGGGCCGTTACTTCTGCCAGGGATTCAAACTATTTTTTCAGAGTTTTCAATTTTTAAATTTTTTATCTCTTTTCTAATTTACAAATGTTTATGCAATGTTCTTATGATGCAAATGGACTAATTAATGATTTAATATGCCATGCAGGGAAAAAGAAGATCACGGATCTCCTGGCTGCAGATCCGGGCAGTATATCAAGCATTGCCCACATACCAGAGAGAGAGACTCACTGAGATGGGATTCGCCGAGATGCTCAGCATCGAGGTGATCCGGATGGACACGCCACTGCTGTATGCATTACACGAGAGATGGGACCCGATCAGCAGGGCGTTCATCTTCCCATGGGGCCACATGATCCCCACGCTGGAAGACATGGCAAGGATTACAGGGTTGAGAGTCCACGGATCTGCAGTGACAGGGTGGACATACGGCGACTACCGGGAGATAGCACAGCAGCTGCTCGGGCTCGACTTGATCAGGCCGGGACAGTCTTCCTCTCAGCTCTCGAGATAGGTGCTGCAGGAAAGCTTGGGGCTGAGAGGGGCAGTGATCACTGTGGGAGAGTTGCCCGAGGAGCATCTGGACAGAGTGATAGACCAGGTGCGCCCTCGTGTGGCGGCAGAGGCAGGACAGGAGGGAGACAGAGTGCTCAGGCACTTCTTGATGCTGCTGTTCGGGAAGCTCCTGTTCGCGACTCGGGCGGACGTCATCAGCTGCAGACTGCTGCCGCTGATAGAGGATTTGAGCAAAGTTAAGAAGTATGCATGGGGGGCAGCGGTCCTCGCCTTCCTGTTCGATTCGCTGAGCACCACGGATCGACAGACGATGCTTGGCGGCTTCTCGCCCTTCCTTCAGGTAAATGCACTATTATGCAAGGCTATGCAATGAAATTTATGATTGATGATTTATGCAATGTTTATGAAACTGACTTAATTTCTAAATGCAGATCTGGAGCTACATGTATCTCCCGGGCATTGGGAGAGGCGCACTACTCCACCCTGGCCTGATACCGATCGCGAGGCGATGGTCGGTGGCGAGGGACACAGGGTCAGTCCTGAGATTGACCCGGACGATCCAGGATGACCTGGACTCCTACCCACATACGTCGGTAAGTCCAGGAAAGAAATGCTTTCTATATGCTCCTATATGTTTTTATGCTATGCAAATGCTAATGAATCTAAATGCTTGCAGGTGAGATGGACCCCCTATCGCGGCGAGGGTTACGCGGGACAGCCGTGGGTAGAGGCGTCTCTGTCGTACCGGGGGCGAGATATCTGGCTGCACTGCCTTCACATCATCGAGCCTCTGCACTACAGGCTGATTTTGAGGACCCGGGGACTACACCAGCCCGAGGTGACCTTTCCACGTCGCACCGATGACCATCCAGGCAAGTCGGCGAGAGGTATTAGTGGGAACGTGGATTGGCGCGCCCGGAAGGCGAAGTACGTCGTCGACTAGAGACAGCGGGGCAGGGCCGTGAAGGAGCGGGACGAGAGCGACGAGGCCTACCTAAAGGCCTTCGCTCGACACTACGGCGACCGGGTATACCGAGGTACCCGACGACCGGTATGCGATTCTAAACTAGAAACCCTTTCTATGTGATAAATGCAATGTGATAGATGCTGACTTTATGCTTCCTAAATGCAGCTAGATCCTGAAGGACGGATAGCTGAGCTGGAGGGACTTCTTCACTCTACCATCCAGCAGCGGGACAAGTACCGGACCGCCCTGGAGCTCCTGGTGAGATTCTAAATGCTTGCGATATGATTATGATTATGAATGATGCTAATGCCTTGACTATGATAATGCAGCGAGCCGAGGCAGCCCAACAAACCGGACCGGATACTCCATCATCGTCCTCGCAGCCTGCGGGAGGCAGAGCTGAGCGGGATGCTGACTTTGCTCGGGCAATTGCCCGGGCCGAGGAGGCGGAGGCCACCCTCGCGGAGCGGGTAAGATGTGACATGCTTATGCTTATGATTATGCTTATGCCAACATAATTCAGATGTCCTAACTACATGCAATGCAATGCAATCTACAGGCGGAAGAGCTAGCAGCAGCAGTGGCTGAGGCCACCCGAGCGAGGGCAGAAGTGGAGAGAAGCCGGGCTGAGATCGATCGAGCTCGAGCAGAGATAGAGCTGGTACGGGCTGAGATGGTCCGGCTGAGAGCGGAGACCCCGCGGCATCCAGATGATGCAGAGGTAGAGCAGCTACGGACTGAATTGGCGCGAGCACGGGCTGAGGTGAAGGAGCTCCGTATCGGGACGGCAGACCTAGATCGCTACCGGACCCAGGCACGGGAGACGCGGCGTCAGATCTTCACACTGAAGATCGAGCTGCGGACATTGGAGCGGACGGTCCGGATGATGGGCCGAGGACCAGAGCGGAGTGCCTCCCAGAGTGGGGTACATAGGAGCGCTGCCCCGAGTGGCTCAGTAGGGGACTTCCTCGTCAGCTCTGCTGGCCAGCGGAGGAACGAGAGAGCAGAGAGGGGACAACAGGAGGAGAGTGCTTCCATAGCACCGCCACCCATGAGGAGACCCGAGGACAGAGAGGATGATGATCCGGCGGATAAGCTGGCCGAATGATGTGTTTATTTTGTTTTTTCTTATCACTTGTGTATAACTTATGGTAAAATGAAATCTTTTTTTGCTTTTCTCTCTTTTCTATGTGGAAGTGTGGATAATTGGATGTGTACAGAATGAATGTGAATTTTTAGGGGGACGTGCGTGTTTTGTGGAGTGTGGTGATGACATGAAATGGGAATACATGTATGTGAGACATGTATGAATGCGATGTATGCAGAAATGTATGTATATGAGGGAGGGAAAAAGTGGTGTAAGCTATGAAAGACCGCCAGGTCTAGGCAAAGATAGAAGTAGATTTCCTAAACTCAGCAGCAGAGCAAGTAACGGTCTAGGTTGGGACCGTCACAATGAAATGACGCACCGGTCAAGGACCGTTAATCATCACAGAACTCTATTTAGCAGGAAACAGCAGGAAGAGTGACGGTCTGAAGGGGACGCGTCAGAGAAAAGTAACAGCCCTAACCCAGACCGTTAATCATCACAGAACTTCATTCAATAACAGACAGCAGAAAAAGTGACGGTCTGAAGGGAACGCGTCAGAAATAAGCAACGGCCCTAACCCAGACCGCTGAATAGTGTTTAACCCCGAAGAGAAAGTACTTGAGTGGCTGAGAATGTGACGTATCAGGGTTCATGCGTCACAAGGAACGACGGTCTGCCCCTAGACCGTTATTACCCACAGAACATGATTTCGAGGAATTCAAACCCACAGAAAATACGACGGCCCAAGGCTGGCGCGTCATAATGAATTAACGGCCGTACGACTAACCGTCAGAGACTGGGTTGTATTTCAAATCGGATTGAGCCGTGAGAGTTAAAATCCGAACTTAAGCCACCTAATCCCTTACCAGAGCTTATCCTGATTGGTGATATAGCCTTCTAGCCCAAGTCTTACCCTTTAGAAACCAGATTTAAGCCCCAAACAACCTTAAAACTCAACCAAAATCGCAGCTTTGCTAAAGCCTCTGTTCTAGGGCTTGAAGAACCTCCAAAAGGAGCAGAAAGCAAGATGAAGAGGAGCTTTGAGGTGATGGCTATGGAGGAGAAAGCTTACATGGGCCCTAAAGCTGCGAGGAAGGAACACGGGGAGCTTCAGCGGTTGACCTTAATTCCACAACACCTAAGCTCCAATATCCAAAGGGTGGTAAGTTCCTGCAACTCATCCAAAGTTCAGAATTTTGCTGCACTTCAATTCTTTCTATAACCTTTCCTCTTTCTTCCTTTCTCTTCCTCTCTTCAAGCCTCTTCCCGGTCCGAGGTGCTATTCTAACCTGAAGTGGGTGGCTCCCATGGTAAAGGCACTCCCCATAGAAGTCACATCAATCCTTAAATCATGGTACCTTCAACCTCTTTTAGTTTTAGGCAAGAACTTCCAGAAATTGGCCTTGGATTGGTCAAGCCTTTCAGCACTTGTTGAATTATGGCATCCATAAACTCATACCTTTATCTTCCCTTCTTTTGAAGCAACCGTCCTACTAGAAGAGGTAGAAACCTACCTAGCTCTCCCTAAGACTAAGGTGGGGGATGAAGACCGGGTTTGCTATACCATCGAGCCCATTGATCCATCTTTAATCTTAAGTGACTTCATACATAACCAAAAGGATGTGAGGACCATGATCAGCCCGCGCCATATTCACTTGATACCCTTGGCACAATGGATAGTGTCTCATTGCAAGAACAAGTGGGAGAGACATGAAGCCATAGCCAAGGCGGTGGCGGTTTGCTTGGGCGGAGTTTTTCTTTTCACTACGACCGACCACCTCCTAGATATCCAAAACCTCGGTGTTATTAGCGGGCTGTGGCGGGGTATGTCTATCTCTCAAGCGGTCCTCTCATATCTTTATGAAGGGCTAAGCTCGGCTTGCATAGGAGGCCCTTTGTTTGGCTCCATGATACTCCTTGAGTGCTGGATAGGAGTGAGAATCAAATTCCTTCCAAAGGAAGACATTACTTCAGCTAGCCGCATCTTTGGGAGCCACCCTCTCTTCTTTATTGGAGGAGCATTCGGATATCCTTCTCAGGTTGAATGCAAGACGGCGGACAGGAAAACGCGTGATGAATGGCGCCTCTTCTTCAACACTTTGCCAATAGACAAGTTCATCATGCGACCAAGGATCCTTCGGAACACTCTTCTCAAAATACCGCGGCGTCCAGGCCTGGACCTCCAGCTAGTTGGGAACACTACCATGGCGATCTACAACCCGCACCGATGCCATCTGCAAATCGGACTGCCTCGAACCCAAGTTCCCGCACTATCACACTACCCTCCCCTTCTACCTAGGAAGATGGGGACCGAGGAAGATGAAAGAGCGATCCGGAACGCACTGACCATGTGGAAGATCAGCAAGGTGCGCCCGTGGCAAGCGGAAGTTGAAGAGATCGACGAAGTACGCCGAGAATACTTGGGAGAATTGAGAAGAATCCGCCCGCTTGCGGATAAAAAGCTGAATGCAGCTTGATTCCTTTTACTTATGAAAGATGTTATATGATTGACAATCAGAATTTGGTTCATTATATTTTATTAAGCTTGCTGGAACGAGATGAGTTTGCCATAGTTGAATGAGCTTGAGTTTCATGGCTTGAAAGACTAGAATGATGTGAACAGGTAGGACTTCCGGAGAGATTAACGGATGGGCTATGGGCCGCCACAAGGAAATAACGGTCTTACGACAGGCCGTCAGAGTGAGAGTAACAAGAACTCTGTCTGAAGGAAGTAACGGATAGGACTCCTGCCGTTATACTCAAGTAACGGTAGACCCCGGGCCATTATAGTGATGGGTAGTGGGAGAAATAAGGCCCATGCCTGAAGGGAAATAACGGTCGGATAGGAGCCGTTACATGGATGTAACGGTCTGATGTGGGCGCGTTACACACTTTGAACCTGCATAGCTGTGAGCTTTTGGCTTTTGAACTTGTTCCTGCTTTCTGCGCACACTCAAACATGAAACAAGTTAGATCTGTTCTTAGACTCAACCCCTTGCCTTGAAGCAAGTTAGATAATGACCATTTCTCGATATTTGGTCAAAGGGTGGAGCCTTGTTAAATAGGCGGAACCATAAAAAAGTGTAATGCATGCTTATGCAGATGATGGTATTTTGGAAGTTTTGAAGATATTTGATTTGTGTTGGATTTCGAAAATATTTGGATTTGTTTTTGTATTTTGGAAAATATTTGATTTTTTTGGATTTTAGAAAATATTTGATTAGTTTTTATATTTTGGAAATATTTGTTTGTTTTTGTATTTTGGAAATATTTGATTCGTTTTTGTATTTTGGAAAATATTTGATTTGTTTTTGTATTTTGGAAATATTTGATTTGTTTTTGTATTTTGGAAAATACCAGTGCCTCTCAAGCAACATGAACCATTCCCTTGCTTGCGTCGAATCCCGAGGTCGGCGTGTGATTAGGGTGACAACCCCTCGCCAAGACCCTAATCATTATGACGGTGTTTCTACCAAGGCCATACCCAGGGTACTGATCTTGGTCCTAAAAGAAAAAAGAATATGGGGGTAAGCTTAGGCCAGACTTGAGAGCTTTTAGGACTTGATCTTCCTCACCGCACAACCTTTATTCAAGATTCGGTCTATTGCGCCGGGGTTTTTTTATGTCCGTCATCGAACCTTGGTCCACTCTAGGCATGCATGCGACCGGGCTCATTACGTCCCGCGGGGAACTGTACTGCCACTCTTGTCATGCCTAGTTTCTTTTCTTTTTCTTTGGAGCTTTTGAAGATTCAAAACTTGCAGATTTGTAAGATGATGCTTTCGATTTTGTCATAAGGATTACTCCCTTTCTTTTCTTTCTTTTCATTGTGGCATCAGGTCATAACGGACTTGCCCCTATTTGAGACCTCCTCTCTTTTAGGATGTTTGGATTGGTTGTCGCCTCCTTATTCACTCCTTGCCCCTGGATTCGGCCGAAGAATGAAGCGGACAGGGACTTTGAATTTCCCTTAAAGCATGGCCGAGGAGAAACGTTGTTTTTTAAACAAGGAACCTGACCAGGGATGTCGTGTGGTGTGTGATAGCCTTACTCGGGATCTTTCTTTAAGACAGGCGGGAGGATCCTGCTGCCGGGGAAACACGTGGTTTTAGACTCTTACGGAAAGAAACGCTTAAGATACAACCCATTCCACGGGTGAGAGAGCTCCTCACCTTCCGCGTTTACTAAACGATAAGCATTCCCTGAATAAGCCTCTTTTATTATAAACGGCCCTTCCCAGTTAGGTTGCAATTTGGACCTAGGGCCTGAAGACCGAATAAATTTGCGTTTCAAAACCATTTCACCCTTACAAAATTTGCGCTCAATTACCTTCTTTTGAAAATAACGCGAAACTCCCTTTTGATAAACGGATACGTGATCGACCGCGTTCATCCTCTTCTCATCTAAGAGTTCCAGCTGGACCAGCAACGCCTCTCGACGTTCATCGAGATTAAGTTCTTTATCGAGCTGCACTCTAAGGGAAGGGATTAAGATCTCAAATGGGAGCACCGCCTCCATCCCGTAGGTAAGGGAGTAGGGAGTTTGTTCTGTAGGGGTACGGACGGAGGTGCGGTACGCCCACAGAGCTTCCACTAATCTCTCAGGCCAATCGGAAAATTTATGCGCTTCGCATGTTTTCTTGATAATTTTAAGAAGAGTTTTATTAGTGGCCTCGGCTTGGCCGTTGCCTTGAGGGTAATATGGATATGAATGATGCAGTGCAATATTGAACTTCTTACATAGGTCCTTGAGCTCTTGAGAGACGAACTGAGATCCATTGTCGGTAATGATGCTACTTGGCACTCCGAACCGCGAGATGATATTCTTCATGATAAAGCGGCACACCGTCGTAGCTTTGATTTCCGCGTACGCCTCGGCTTCGGCCCATTTGGTGAAGTACTCAATAGCGGTGAGGATAAAAGATTTCTGCTTGATCTGAGAATTAGGATCACCGAGTGGGCCGACGACGTCGAAAGCCCACATAGAAAACGGCCAAGGAGCAGTCATGGGATGGAGAGATGAAGCTGGAGAGTGAATTTTATCAGCATGGAGTTGGCATTTAAGGCACCTCCGGACATAGAGGGAGTAGTCTTCCTCTAGAGTGGGCCAGTAGTGGCCCTGCCTAAGGATCTTCTTTGCTAGAGCCTGGACATTGACATGGCCTCCACACTCACTAGAATGGGCTGCTTCAGCTACTTTCCAAGCCTCTACATCATCCAAGCATCTCATGAGCATTCCATTAGTAGCACGCCTATACAGTTCTCCTGCAATGATAGTGTACCTTGCGACGGCTCTTCTTATTGACTTACGCTGCTCGGCGTTTGCCCCTTCTGGGAATGACCCTTCCTTGCAAAACAGCTCGATTTCATGATACCAGGGCAATTCCTCTTCGTCCAGGATCTCCTCCAGCTCTGCTAACGAGACTTCCTTGAGATCTTCCTTCTCAACCCTCGCCTCTACAGATCTCCTAAGGTTGATGAACCAAGGATCTTGAAGAGAGGGTGCGTCCAATCTCTGGACGACAATGGTCTCAGTGCTACGGCTGAGAGGGAAAGATAAGGAGGAAGCCAGAGATGCCAAAGCATCAGCTAGAATGTTCAGAGAACGGGGAGTATGGATATAGATCAGCTTACGGAATCGCTTAGCGAGGAGCGTAACCAAATCTTGATAGGGTTTGAGCTTAGGGTCACGAGTACGGTAAGTGGACAGAACTTGTCGTAAGACGAGCTGAGAGTCTCCTATGATGTTCAAATAGCGCGCACCTAGGAGGTAGGCGTGCTTCAAGCCGGCCAGGAGAGCCTCGTACTCAGCGATGTTATTGGTAGCAGGAAATCGAAGTTGATAAGCGAAGGGGATGGTTACTCCCTCCGGAGTAAGCAAGATAGCCCCGATCCCTTGGCCTTGAGAGTTGAGCGCACCATCGAAGTGCAGAGACCAGAAGGGATGATGAGAAAGGACAGAGAGATGCTCATCAGGGAAATCGTCCTGAATAGAGTCGGTGTGAGGAATGGGGAGATGTGCTAGATGCTCAGCGATGGCATATCCTTTGACTGCCTTCTGAACGACAAAGGCGATGTCAAACTGAGAGAGGAAGCTCTGTCAGCGAGCTAACCTACTAGAAAGGACAGGCTTTTCTAGGAGATAACGGATCGGGTCCATTCTAGAGATCAACCTAACTGGGTGGGCGAGAAAGTAGTGTTTAAGCTTCTGAGCTACCGACACTAAGGCGGCACAAGTCTTTTCCATAGCGGTGTACTTGGATTCAGCCAGATTAAACAACCGAGAAAGGTAGTATGCAGCCCGCTCTTTCCCTTCATCATCCACTTGTGCTAAGACCGCCCCTAGGGAGTCCTCAATGACCGAGATGTATAGGATTAGGGGTTTCCCAGGGACAGGAGGTTGCAGAACCGGGGGATTGGTTAGATATTCCTTGAGGTCCTCATAGGCCTTCTGACAATCTTGGTTCCATTCGAACTTGACCCCCGCCTTAAGCAATTCATAAAACGGACGGCACCTCTGAGAATGCTGAGATATGAATCTTCTAATGAATTACAATCTACCGATCAATCCTCGAAGTTCCGTAATGTTCTTTGGCGGAGGCATGTCCATGACGGCCTGTGCTTTGTTAGGATCAATCTGGATCCTCCGTTTGCTCACTATAAACCCTAGCAATTTCCCTGAAGAGACTCCGAACACGCACTTCTTCGGATTCATCTTAAGCTTGTACTCCCTGGCTCTCTGCAACACCTTAGCCAGAATAGAGGGGTGTTCTTCTTTAGTTCTTGACTTCACCAGGATGTCATCCACGTAAGCTTCCATATATATGTGCATCATGTCGTGGAAGATGGCCATCATCGCCCTTTGATAGGTGGCACCTGCGTTTTTCAACCCGAATGGCATAACCACATAACAATATGTGCCCCAGGGCGTGGTGAAAGAAGTTTTCTCTTGATCTTCCGGAGCGAGACGGATCTGATTATAGCCTGAGTACCCATCCATAAATGACAGAGCTTCGTACCCGGCAGTGTTATCCACTAGGACGTCTATATGAGGTAGTGGGAAATCATCCTTAGGACATGCTTTGTTAAGGTCCCTAAAATCAATGCATATGCGCACTTTTCCATCCTTCTTGAGAACAGGGACTATGTTCGCCACCCACTGGGGATATAAGACCACTCTGACGAACTTGGCCTTGTATAATTTGTCGACCTCTTCCTTGATCCGCAAGGCCATGTGGGGGTGAAATCTCCTTGACCTCTGTTTAACAGGTGTTGCCCCTGGTTTAAGCACGAGTCGGTGTTCCACTAAAGAGGGGTCAAGACCTGGCATGTCCTCATAAGACCAGGCAAAAGAATCGCTATACTCACTTAGTACTTTAATTAGATCCTCTTCCACCTGCGAAGGGAGATTAGCTGAAATAATAATGGGCCTTGGGTCTTCTTCTGTTCTAAGATTGATTTCCTTTGTAGGTTCATCCACTGCCGTCGACGGCTGGTCGAATCTTTTCAGTCCTTGTGCATATAAGTCGGCAGTGTCGTCTACATCGCTGTCTTCATTAATTGGATCCTTCTCGTCCAAGATCTCATAGACGCCTAATCCATCATCGCTCCACACCCCTTCTATTTCCTCTTCTTCTTCAAGCACAATTGCTGTAGCGACAAATTTCGGGCATTTCAAGAGAGCATGACATCGCTGAGGTAGATCCTGCAAAAACCTATCAGGAACAGATCGGGAAGGGTGCGCAAGCGAGCGCGGCTCAGAATGGGAAGGGTTGGATGACCTAGAACAAGACCCTACTTCTCTAGACCTGACTGACTCTACTTCTCTAGACTTGACAGACCCTAATCCTAACCCGGGGGAGAGAAAACTCAATGGAAGGGAAGGAGCAGGGGACTCGTGCCCCTGGGAGAAGGAGGATGAAGATAGAACAGCGTAATCTTCCATAGAAATCTCCGTTTCAAATTTGACGTTTTTTTTTTTTTTTGGAGATCAGCGGAGACTACACAGCAGGATGGAGGAGGTGGGAGCTGTAAGGAGGACAGCTCGGAAAGGACGGAAGAAGAGAACCACATCTCGTGGGAATGAGTGTCAGAGGAAGGAGGAGTGGGAGGAGACAGATTGTTGGGGCAGTGATGCCCAAAAGTAGAGAAGATGATTAGATTTTCGAATGGATCAATGAGAGATGGATATATCGTGATTGGAGGAGAACGGGGTATGAACCCCTTTTGCTGGATCATGGATCTGAGACAAGAGGGAGATAAAGAAAGAACAATCATTGAGCTCCCTTCCTTCGGTAACTCATCACCAGGCCGCTTCTTCGGCCTCCATTGCTGAACCTTTTGGTCCTTCTGGCAGTCTTTTTTAGAAAATAGCCCCTGGAGAGCCCAGCTGTAGTCGATCATATCATCATCCAGCCCTCGTGGTAATGGGGGCGGATCAGCCACCGGTAAAACTGCATCCACTCCTGGTTGAACCGGCTTTAAGGCTAATGTGCCGGGCTGGAGAGGCCCTCTGACAAAGTGCTGACGATAATCCCAGGTGAGTGGCCCAGAATCACCCATCATTGATAATGCGGTCTCCTTGTAGCCGAGACCCCTCCTGCCCATTTTCCTGCCCTTAGGTATGGGCTTAGTCATCCCCTGCAGCTGTGCACCGAGACCTCTTCCTGGCTGATAGCCTAGTTTTAATATAATGTTCCACCCCTTTGAATCTCGAATTTGCGGCTTTATCTTGACATCCACTGGAGTGGTGACGGGCTTGGGAGCTGTGTAGGCCCAAGGAAAGTTCAGATCTAGTACTGATATAACAGGCCGGCTGCTTGGCCAGAGTGTGGGAAGAACCTGCTCTGAGATTGCCTTAACTGATTGTACTGTGGACAAACTCTTCACTTTAACAACCCTCCCTTGGAAAGGGAATTTAACGCACTGATGCGCTGTGGAGGGTACGGCGCCGAGTGTGTCGATCCCCGGACGACCCAAGATAGCCTTGAACATAGGGTCGATATCGAGTACATAAAATTCCACAGCCATGGTAAGAGGTCCGAGCTCCGCCTGAATAGTGACTACCCCGTGGCATGCCCGTCTTGAGTTGTCGTATGCTGCTATGGTGGTGGGGGTAGGCCGTAGTAACTCCTCAGATATGTTGCAGGATCGGAGGGTGCTGAGTGGACAAACATTAATTGAGGCCCCGGTGTCCACTAGTGCCGCCTCAATACTGACCTTGTTGAGAGTAATTGTTATGCAAAGCGGCATTTGCCGAGCTTCCGGGGGTGCAAGCTCGGTTTCAGAGAATGTGATTGCTGGCCCTTTGGAGATGGTGGCCAGTGCCGTCGGTAAGCTATCAACTGCCATATCTTCGCTGACCATTACCTTCTGTAGGAAATCCCTCAATGCATCTTGATGAAGGGTAGATCTTTTTATCAGTTCTAGCACAGATATCTTGGCGGGCACTCGGTCTAGATGATGCAATAAGTCGTATTGGGTACCCGGAAAAGGTGCAACTTCTTCTTGCTCTGCCGTTGGCTGTGATGACTGGGGGTTGGTGGTGGCATAGCTTCTATGGAACATCTTCCTGCTCCTCAAAGCACAGTTTGCCGCAGCATCTGAGGACAGTATCATGGACCCCGCGGGTTTGATGAATGGGATAGGCTGTGCGGGGGAAGCCGTTTGGTGGAGCGTAGGGTTGGCAGGGCTAATGGGTAGTGGGCGAATGATGGGTGAAGGTATGGTGGGCGGTAGGGTGATGGTTGTGGATGTAGGTGGAGGGGAGGCTAGCGGAAGGGTAAGGATGGGTGATGGATTGGGCGGCGGTGTGATAAGAGCGAGCGGTGATGGAACGGTGGGCGGTGGATGGTTTACTGGAGCGGGTGTAAATGGCACAACGAGCGGAGGGGGTGTTGGTTGTGCAGGGAGGATGAAGGAGGGGGTAAGAGGGTTGCGATGGTTGTGATGCAGGGCCATGACTTGAGGCGGGGTGCCATCATCATCATAAGACCACCCAGCGTTGGAGGCCGGGGGTTGAACTACGTTCACTTGTGCTGGTGCAGGCGGCGGCTGCTGAGGAGCAGGTGGATGATTCAGCATTGGGTTCTGGTGGATGCCCAGATCTTGTGCTTGCTGCGGTAGCTGCTGTTGTGGCGGCTGCTGTGGCTGCGGTGCTTGATGCTGCTGCACTTGCTGCCCCTGCGGCTGCCTTCTCTTTCCTTTAATTTCAAGAATAGCCTGATGCATTGCGGTCCAATCTATCCTCTGTCCCTCATGAAGATCGTAGACTAGATCCCGGAACTGGAAACATCCTTCTATGGTATGGCCTGGCTGCCTGTGGAACATGCAATATTTGGTTTGATCAACGGCCGGATTCCAAACAGGCCGTTCTAGAGGAAGTTGTATAGCACTTACTGACATGAGGGCAGAGAATATATCTGCGAGTGTCTCTGGCAGTGGAGGATACTGCGCTCTCTTGGGAGCCGGGAGCTTGCTATTAGGATTGTTGTTGTTGTAGCCGCTGGGCGGGGGGACGTTATGGTATTGTTGTGGTGGTGGTGGTTATTGTGGTGCGGTGAGGACATTTTTTGGAATGACAAAGGTAGGTGGAGGGTTTTGTGGAGAGGTTTGGAAGTTTTGCGGAGCGGAGCTTTGGGGGTTACGGGGGTTGTAGCGGAAAGGTGCGGCTTGAAATGGGAAAGCGACGGCTTGGACCTGCTCATTAGTCTGGACTCCCTCGGTAACTGGCCCTTGTGGTTTCTTGTGGTACTTGGGCTTTTGGTTTTCAAAGAGGGAATGGATAGGAGAGTCCTTGAATTGGGTTTGTATAAAGCGCGCCCGACTATAAAGTTGGTGCATATTTGCTATATCATTCATTGCCAAAATATTCTTGAAAGTTGGTGTAGCGTTTGAGATGAGCAGCTTGACTTTTTCCTCCTCCGGAATATGGCCAGGCACTCTAGCAGCCATCTGCCTCCATCTATTGGCATAAGTAGCGAATTCTTCGTCCGGCTTCATTTTCTCGGCCACTAGATCTGTGAATGAATATTCCGGGCCAACCCTGTCCTGAAACCGCTGAATAAATTTATCCTTAACCACCTTAAAACTCTCCGCTTCTTCCAATGGTAGAGCATAGAACCATTCAAGAGCAACCCCGTCCAACGATCGGCGAAATAAATACGCCATAAGGCGATCATCATATTGGAACTGCGCCGATTCATATAGAAAATCCCTCACATGAATAAAGGGATTGCTGTTCCCATCATACTTACGGTAATTAGGGAGCTCGGATTGCGGAGGGAAGCGAATGTTCTGAAAGCTTGGAACTGGAATGTCAGCCAAGGATTGTGGGCCCACCCTTTTCTGAAGGAAATCAAGTTGTTGCTGCATGGTGGCCCATTTGTTAAGTAAATCCTGCTCTTGAGAGGGAGCAGGGGTAGCGAAGGAAGCTGATTGTATCTGGGGAGCGGATGGAATGGCCGTCGCAGGAGGCGGGAGCCCATACGAGGGAGTAGGAGGATAGACAGTAAAAACAGAAGGCCCGTAAGAAGGATGTTGGGCTTGAGATAGCCCCAGGTTAGAATGGGTTTGGGCCCCTCCTTGCTGCGGATGCAGGAAATCAGAAGGGTTCATGAGATGCTGCGGAGTGATCGAACCAGGGTTGTGATGGTCCACCTGGACAAAGGAAGGGATAGGCGACTTCCCTTTATCAAAAGATTGATGGGCTGAATTGGAAGATTGGCCCATCTCCATACCAGCAAAAGTAATGGTCCGAGGTTGGACCGGAGTGAGGTCAATTGGGATGGGCTGAACGGAAGGCCCAACAACAGAAGGATTGGATTGACCTTGGATAGCAGGGGAGGAAGGCACACCGGACCCTTGCATTGCCTGATACAGGACTTGGAGTTGGGTCGGGTCCAATTGGGCCATCATCTGAAGGACGGAGCCCGCGGAAGGAGTGGAGAAAGAAGGGGTAACTTGACCACCTTCCGTGGAAGTGGAGGATGGGAGAGGGGCAGTTCCCTCTCCGGTGGAAAAGGTAGCAACCCTGGATGGGTTCTCAAGGAGCCCTTGACGAAGCGAGTCCTCTTGGGAACGGGGAGGATTGAACGATGCCATGGCAGGCTCGAAAAGAGGATTGAAGTAGAATGTGAAAGAGGAAGGGACCTGAGAGGATGATGTAGCCGGACGAAAACAATTCCACATGCAACGGACAACCTTGAAAAAAATGCAAACAAACCAACACAAAACACACAATAAGCAACCAAACTTGGATGATTATAACAAGATGTGAGTGCTAAAAAGAGGAAGACACTCAAAGACCCACCAAATTTGTTTAGACTGATGCGACAAGTTTCTTATGATTTCTCCTTTGGAACTTTAGTGGATTTGATTGATATGTGCTCTCAACAAAAGGAGTTCCTAGTAGGAAATGGACATGGGACTTGGTTCGACTCTAAGTGTAACCACTCTCTCACTTATGCAATCCTAGACACGGGGTGGAAAGGGTACAACCAGCCCGGCGTCCGTGTGGGAATCCACGGCTCGCGGGGACTTATGGAGGTCCCTGCTGTGATTTCCTGGTCGGCCCCAAGGAGTATGGAGATGAGAGGTCCTCACAACAAGGTAGGAAGAATGCAATCTAATGTATGAAAAGATGAATGACCCTATGCACACCGGAGTGCATGCAAAGTCTAGCCTAGAATCTAACAATCAATAGTGCACACAATAGTATAGAAATATGAACAAAGCAAGGAGAAGGTCAAGCACCACCCAAGCAATAAGTCACAGCAGAAACTGCGGAAATAACTGCACCTCGGGTGCGTACCTGCCAGGAGAGTAACGGTCGAAGACCCCTGCGTCAGAGATAAATAACGGTCAAAGACCAGACCGCCAGAAGTAGTGTAACGCAGGGAGATAGGACCGCCGCTTGAGCCAGGGCCAAGAAATCAAACAAAATTAAACGAGAAACCCGTGGAAGAACTCATAGTAGAACGGAAGTGACGGTCCGGAGACCCCGCGTCAGAGAGATATAACGCCGGGGTATAGGACCGTCGGAGCACCCAGAAAACCAGAATCACCGATGAACAAGGGGAAAATTGAGGGGAACTTAACAGGCAAATGATGGCAGGTTATAGCAGGAATCAAAAAGCACGAATGGCACAAGTTGTCCCACCGTGATCGCCAAAAAATTATCTGTTGATGTTTTTTCTCTTACTTGCCTTACCTTTCTTTCTTTCTTTGGATTATTGAATGATGTGATAAGATAATCAACAAGCAATCAAAGATTTGATATCACCTATGAACATGTGCAACATGGACCTAGGCAATCAACGCTAGCTCTAGCATGGGCATGCTACCTCAATCAAACTACGCTAAAGGAAAAGAAAAACACACGCCAAGGCGTGGAGCAAGGAGTAAATAAAAACACACCGTGATGGTGGAGCAAACAAGGAAATAAAAGAGAACTATGATGAAGAAACAGACAATGCCCAATACCAAGACAAGGATGTGATCACCACCAAAGTAAAACAAGTCAAAGACTCGAATGTACCTTGGAAATAGGAGGATGAAACACCCGCCCACGGGAGAGAAGATCAAGGAAAGCCTGCAGATCACCCTGAAAGTGACGGCCAGAACCCTGTGCGTCGTTTGGAAGTAACGGCGGAACGATAGACCGCCAGAAGGAAGTGACGCTCCTACTTCAGACCGTCAGAAAACCTGCAGTGACAAGATGTGAATCTTTTAAACTCCAACTCTTCCAGCCGGCTAGAAGAACTGGGCCTCGTGTTTATGAACCTGTAAACCTGCCAAAGATGTAGGAAAACAACAAAATATAACCTCAATTAGCCCTTTGCATGAGCATAGCATCAATTCTAGAAAAACTCAACATCTTCAAAAGGAGAGGGGATTACCGGGGAGTTGTTGGTTTTTTAACCCCTCTGGGCGTTTTTAAAAGATAGGAGGATGTTTGTATGCTTAAAGATTGGTGAAAAACAGGGAGAAAGAGGAGGGACAATAGTTTGAGTGAATAGAAATCAAGGGGAACTTAAGCATGCAACGATGAACTTGACAAACTGAAACCCAAGTACTCCCTTGATTGTATGAAGGATGGATGTGGGAAGCAGCTCCTCCTGGATGTAGATGGCTCCTGAGTTCGGCAGCACTTCGTCGTGAACTTTTAATCTCCCCTCCCCCGGGCCATGAAGTCAAGGGTTCTATTTATAGATCCTCAAACTCTCAGGTCGAGCAGAGGATAATCAAGCAAGAAAGAAGGATAACTTTTAGTAAATCCTTGAAGATAATATCACCAAGAGTTCATAGAATCGAACGAGAGGTCCTGAGGATTAGATTTGAAAGAGATATCGTCAATCCAAAACCCTATCTCGACCACGGAGTAGCAGAGAAAAGGCCTGAACTTTCAGGACTCTCTGAAGGAAGTAACGGCCTTACGATAGACCGCTACTTGAAAATAACGCTCCAAGACCTATCCGTTACTTTCAACCCTATCTCAAAGGATAAGATCAAAAGGGAAGAGGTTCCAAGTAGTTGGACTCTTGAAGGAAGCGACGGCCAAGGGACGGGGCGTCACATGGAAACAACGGCTGCACGACAGACCGTTATTATCAAAAGGATAAGCTTTGGAAACGAGGCCTTTAGCCTTAGGACTCTTCAAAGAGTAACGGATCAAGCCCCATGCGTTATAAGGAAACAGCGTGCCTGGTCCAGACCGTTATTTACCATTGAGTTTCAAAAATAGAATGAAGGGTTTGTCAAGCTTGATCAAAGTGACATGCCATCAGGAATCAAATCCAGTCCAGGAGTTCAAGACCCAAGAAATAGGCTTCAACTAATCACGGAATCCAATAAAGAGTGAACAACTCGGAACATCATATAGAATGAATAAGGAGATAACCTGACTTATTGGGTATAAAACGGGTGTCAACAATGGGCCCACCCCTCTCTCTCTCCTCCTCCTACGGTGGTGGACGGTGGTGCGGAGGAGTGGCCGACGTGTGGATATCAAGAAGGAGACCCCGTCTGTTCCCGCTGCTTGTATGGATACATCTAGAGGCCGAACACTTGGATGGCTAGCAGCCCGACGAGCCTCTACTGGATCATCTTCGGACATCTGGGAATTAATTAATCCCGCAAAGGTATATAACTATTCTTCTTAAACGGGTTCTTCGATTATAATAGTTTTTGATTTTGATCGCCAGCAACGATCCACCTCTTAGGGTTTCGTTGTTTCCGCTGCTCCTCTGATCAAAACCTTACAAGGACTTCCCTCAAAGCACACCATGTCGCAGATGGCCGAAGAAACACCACGAATGCCACTATTTATAGGGGAAATAGGGACCCCAAGTGCGGAAGGACTCCTACCGCCTCAATCAATTCCGTGAAAATCGAAGCAACGAATCCCAAAAGTCACGCCATCTCAGAGTTACCTTGAGGGCGCCGCTTCATATCCCCACAAGATCCCGTAGCGGTTCAGAATGAGGGAAGTACACTGAAGAGATTTTGAAATGTGCGAAACAAAGGAAGGCTTCCCATTCTAAAATGAAGAGATTACAAAAAGGTAGCTGCCTCAACAAACGGCAGGAGGATCAAGAGGAAATTCAAAAAGACAAGGGGGGCGTTGTAACGACCCGAGAATCTGATTACCGGGAGAGACACGATAACCCGAGACTCGAACCGCCGTCCACGAGCCGGGAGGGCTCTGAAGGGCTAAAAGGAGTGTGGAGGCACAAAGAAATAGAAAATAAAGTAGTATAATTCAATAATTAATAGAAATAAATAAACAACTACAGCTACAACATATTCCTGTCCAACAGAAAGTATAGTCTAAAGTAGTAAAAATGTACCACATGCCGAGTGAACACTTGGCCCGACGAGCTGGCAATTGAGAGCCTCCGCACTGCGCCCTCGAACCTCGAGGAAGAAGAACCGCCACACCAGAAAGCAGGGAATGAGTCTCTAAAACAGAGACTCAGCAGGGATCCTGCGGAACCCCAACCGGAAATAACGGCGGTAGCGGAAAGGAGAGCTACAACAACAGCAGGAACAGCGAACCGATGGCTGGTCAAAACTCGGCACTACAGCTACTCCTACTGTACCAGAAACACACCCCGGACTCACGGTCGGGGATTACCGAACTACACTAGTACCGCTTACCGAAGTAAATACCCGCGGTAACCATGCCGTAGAGGCCTGTCTCCTAGGACACGGTCAACCTGGACACGCTGTCCAAGGTGCAACCCCGACCACCCGGTCGCAGACACCGCACCAACAAGACGTAACCTCGGTAAAGCTACTAGTACCAGTCTCACAGCACGAAAACCGACACACGCGTCATGGCGAAACAATCGGAACTCAACGGCCAACACGACCAAAAATTCAAAGGTCGAAGTCATAAAAACTGACAGTCTGTCACTCCCGACTCGACAGGAGTACCTCCCACTAGAAGCATGGTCGAATGCGTCCACTGACGTCATAGTCCGCACCTCAGGTGTCTCCCTCCGGCCCAGCGGGAACTGAGACACCGTACAAGTAACCACAAACAAGTGACTAGCTGGGGTCACGTCCGTCGACGTGGGTCCAACCGCCCCCAACCACGTGTGCACATACCGACCATCTGCTCTAGGTCGGGTCCTCTAGCTGGTTTTCCCCCCACCGGACACTGGTGGCAAAGGCAAGGGGCCCTACAGAAACCAGCCTAAAAACCATCCTCAGGGTAGCCTCTCCACCACTCCCTGGTGGGTTCACTCGCGTGCAGGCAGGCTACGACTAGTGGAGGGTCAAGGAGTAGACTCTCAAGTCAACGGAAAACAACATCTGAACCCGACGAAGTACGGGGACCGTCCCACGTACCGGCACCGTCGCACGGTGACCACAGTCGGGGAAGAAACGTGACTCACGGTCCACGGGCCGCATGCCTGTGGGGGCGAATTTTATTCTTTCCTTAATATTATTATTTGTTTAAATTTATCTCTTTGATTTGTTGGAATATTAGGCGTGCCAGTCACTGGAGTGACAGTTTTATTGTGCACTCGACCTGACTTGGTCAGTCGATTGTGAAGTCCGAGTCGGGACCAGAAGTCCGCCATGCCGTAAAGGCCATGACGTTAATTATGCCCTCCCTAAGGAAGACAACCCTTGATTAAACGCCAAAGACAGGAGGCCTCAGAAGGCGATCGACAACATTAATATGCGAAATAAAGATATCATGCTATGGGAGAAAAGAACGAGTAAGGGGCAGATTTGTTGAGTTTGGTGGATTAAATCGGGCAGCATAACCTTCGACTTTGAGTCATGCCGGGTAGGGATAGAAGACCATCCACGCAGTGGCGGGACGGAATTCGGATGCTCATTAGGGTATTTCCCCTTTGATATTTCCACTTAACCGGATGCTCCAGAGAAAAAAAGAAAAAAAGATTTATTTTCCCCAAAGGATGGAGTCTGATGGGAGGTGTATCGGAGACACTCCCTTGGCTCACCGGGGTTGATAACATTAAACCGGATTTCGGCATCATCTCCCCTTAACTCGAATCATGCCCGGGGAAGAATAGGTGATCACCCATGGAGTGCCAGGGTGAGAGCCGAAAGAAAAAGGGCACTAGGCCCTGGATCAGTGTAAATGTTGGGGAGACTGTTCCCCATTAGTTTATTTCCTGAGGCGTGCTTGATGACCTTTAGACATCCCTCGGGTGGATATAGTATGGGGATCAAGGACTAGACTGAAGGGGAAAGGTTCTCGGCGTGGCTAAAAGGAGCGTAAAATGGCTTCCCGGCACGAGGGAAAGAGGTTCCCGGTGCGCCACCTAGAGGGGCTTCTCGGCATGGCTAAAATAGGGGGAAAAAGGGTTCTCGACGCGCAAAGGGCCGCGCCGGGAGCTATTCATCACGCCGAGGGATATTGGCTCCGGGAAGGTAATGGTTTAGGCGCCGGGAAGGTTTATGGGGTTTTGCGGTGCTTTGTTCTGAGAGTTTTTGGGAGTCAGGCGATGACTGGGGTAAGATTTGGGGTGTAAACGCGAGGTGAGCCAAGGGGTTTATGAGGCTGATGTCAGGGAGTCACAGGAATGAAAGGGGGTTCGAGGGATTAAAGTCACCAAGCATTCGAAACCCTCTGGAACAGGCTTTATACCCTTTATGTCGCCGGCCATCCAGGGGATCAAGAGATGACTGTCTCTGACACCTGTAATGGCCCTGATGGCTTGGTAAACTTGGGGAGGATAAAGACTTCATAGCGTTAGTATCATCGGTGTCGTCGAGGGAGAGAGGAGGACAGAACCCAAGAATCCACAGAGATGAGGATCGAGGCTCTGCAATAACTTCATGAAGACTACAAGAGAAAAAAAGAAGAAGCAGAGAGTGTTCGATATCCATTCGAGCTAACGATGGACACTCAAAACCACACGTTCATCGATCAAATGCTACGATAGAAGGGTTAGCGACAACAACCACCGGAGAGAGATAAGGGGGGAGAATCCCGGAATTCCATTCATTCAATCAATCTCATCATTTGCATCTCATCGGTTACAGAAATATAATTTGAATAACGACAGGGAAGAACTATAGACGTTATTCAAGTCGAAGAAAAGCCCACAAAAAGGGGAGGAAATGGTACATAAGAGGAGGAAACAAAGTAAATTCGGACAGCAAGAAGATGGGGGAGGGCGGAGCATTGACTCCTCTCCCTCCCCAACTTCTCCTTCCTTCAGCCTCCGTAGCAGCTTCTCTTCTCTCCTCTCTTTTGTTATCTGGATATCTGAATATCTCTCTTCTCTTCTCTTCGATGGCTCTCTCTATCTCCTCATCTTTTAAGTGGACGAAATGGGGGCTTTTATAGGCACGGCACCCCCCCTCTCGGCCTGCTCCACCTCACCGCGTCTTTCACACCCTGCCGGCACCACCTTAATGCGGATGGGAAGCTTCCCAGCGTCACCCTGATGGGCTTTGGTGAGGAGCTCTCGGCGCCACACTTATGGGCCCATTTAGGGCTTTTAATGTTTTGATTCCTCTCATCATCGGGCTTGAGCTGTCAAAGATGCCCAACCTGCCCTTTCATTTGCCAACCTCTCGAATCTGTCAGAACAGGAGAAGGCATCTTAGTTGGTGAGTTGGCATAGTCTTATCAGAACATCTCTGGAGATTTTCATCAGTCAATAGACCGTAATTTTTTATCAGCACTGCCATCTGGGCGATGACAACACCGGACATCAGCTTGGCCGGGAAGGGCTTCAGTCAGGTGATAGCTTTAGTGACGACTCTTCCGTAGTTCAAGCTTTGCAGGGATCCCTGGGATCTTCACTTCTGATTCAATCTTCTCTTCGGTCTCGTCTTTATTCTTGATTATATTTTAGGTGTCAACAATGCCCGGCCACGCAGAAACGTGAAAACACTGTTCCCAATGCAGCTCACAGGCTGCCAAACCAAATCCCACTCTCAGGGAAAGGCGGGAACCCTCCAGCCCCAAGCTGGCAACTGGACTCGCAGTCCAAGGCCATACGCGTGGCCCATGCGGAAAGCACAAAAGCATGATTCCCAGGGCAACGCACAAGCTGCCACGCCGATAACTGGACTCACAGTCCAAGGCCAAATGCATGGCCCACTCGGGAATCATCTTCCAGGAAAACTCACGGCATGCGGGGGAGACCCCACCGCACCCCGACCGACACACGGTGACTCGGTCTAGCATAACACGAAAGCCCGACACGCGAGAAGTCAACCGAACTCTCAAACCCACGGGCACGTTAAACGAGATAGCACAGTTCTCCCGACACCCTCAAAACAGGGACATAGAATCCCATAGGTGTCTGGGCACTCATAAGACCGCAACTCGACCACAGGGTCACGACCGGGTTGACTAGGGACCGACACAACGTGAAACGATCGCGGAGAACACGAAAACTCATCTCGGCACCACACAGAGCCTGACGGTCTAACCTTGGGCCGTCACAGTCTGTAACGGTCCAAGCCTCGACTGTCACAATCATTTTGACACACCAACAAAGGGCCATCAGACGCTCGGTGCAAAGATGGGTGTGACGCGCCTAACCCGGTGCGTCACAATCTCTGACGCGCCAGCCCTGGTGCTTTACAGCCTGTAACGCGCCAACCCTGATGTGTCACAAGACAAGATGAAACCAACTGTGACGCGTCCCGCTCGGTGCGTCACAGGCTGTAACGGACCAACTTTGGTGCGTTATAAGGTGGGTATGCGTCCGCTCTAACGCACCCACACAGGGGCGTTACAAGGCTGTGACGTGCCAGCCTTGGTGCGTCACAGGCCTTGACCCCAAACGGAAGCCAATGGTCAGATCGTCCCTGACGGTCCAACCCAGGTGCGTCACAGCACCTGACGGTCTATCGTGGGACCGTCACACCCACAGACCACCAAAAGGCTAACGGGCCCTGTGACGCACCCACCCTGGGGCGTCACAGGCTGTGACGGTCACTGGAAGGACCGTCACACCCGTCCGAGAGCGAAACGGCGGGAAACAGCCCAAAAATCTGATCCACGTCCCGATCACCCCCGGGTGATGGGGAAACAAAGGGGAATCCACCCGCAAGCCCCTATGCATACATCTAAACCCATGTATCGGCCAAAAATGCCGTAAAACGAGAGATCGGCTCACAAACCCAAAACATGGAATTTTTCCCCAAATTGCCCCGATTAGCCCGCTCGGCTCACCACGGCCTACAAAACTCGCGGGAAAGAAAGAGCACGAGCTGGGGGTCCATCTCCCTACCTCCACTGAAGATTTCGCGCCCCGAGCTCGCCGATCCACGAAGAAAACACCGTGAAACCCTCGCCGCTCCACGAACCTGCGACCGAGCTTCCACGTGCCACCGGCCCTCGATCCTCGACCCGTTCCCCGTTCCTTGCCTCCCGCCATCGTCGCCTCGCCCTCCTCTGCCACCGTCGGCCGCCCGGGAAGAGGGGGAGAGAAAGAGATGAGAGAGAGTGAGAGAGAGAGAATGAGAGGGGGAGAGAGAAAATGGTTAATATATATATAGAAATATAAAAATTTTCAAAAATTCAGAAAATTATGAAAAAGTACCTCTGCGATCCTTGGGAGGAGCACAACGTCATGGTAATGTCATGGAGTTGGAGAACACCACGGTTCGCCCTACACAGAGTTCCGAAGACACATCAGGGAAAAACACGTGTAAAGCATAAAATACACTCTGAGACCCACTAAAATGATCCGAAAAAAAATCTGGGACATTACAGGCGCCCTCTTAGGGGTCCACCCCGATTACATCATCACGTGCCCCTAGTCCCTCGAGCGCATGCGTAGCATCGGCTTCGGGAGGAGGCGACTCGTCGATCAAGTCCACCACGTCAGCGAACGCTGGTTCGCCCACAGTTGGCACCGGTCCCTCAGCGCCGACCTCCCTAGTGGCAGGCCCTCCATCTTCGCCATCGGCCTCTAAACAGAAAGGAGATGAGGGGGGGGGAGGCTCTGGAGCCGCGATGCCTAGGTTCTCTACAGTGGCCTTCACTGTAGCACTCCATCCCTCCCGGAAGCCACGGTCACGGGCCAGCCCGTAGTACCCCAGCGCCACCTAAGTCAGCTCATCCCGATAAGCCGAAGAGGAGTGGAAGATCTCCACCGCCTCCTTGTTGGCGGTCGCCACCAACGAGCGTAGATCGATGAGCTCTGTTTCGAGCTCTCAGATACGGGTCTCCATTGCCTGGGCGGTCGCTCTCATTCTGGCGGCCCGCTCCTGAGCCGCGGCATCCTGCTTCCTAGCCTTGTCGGCCCGCTCTCGGAAGGAATCCCGATCCCGCTCCATCCTAGCCAGGGCCAATCCTACCTGCGTCAGCTGCTCGCGGGCCCTAGCATAGGCGGCCTCTGTCCCTTTCAGGCGCTCCTCGAGCTGCGCCGGGTTGCTCTCCATCAGGTGGACGAGGTCGTTGAAGTGGCGCCTCCACAAACCAAAGGAGCTAACTACCAGGCAGGCACTCCTCGCGGCGACTGTCATCAGCTCGCGTATGACCTCTGAGCCGACCTCGCCGACGTGTTTGTGCCACTGGGTACTCCGCAGCATAAGATCGACGATGGTGGTGACCCCGGGCAGTCCCGCCGTCAAGTCCACAGGCGGCGAGGACGGGCCACGAGGAGGAACCTCCAAGCGGGAAGGTTAACTTCGCCGACAGCAGGGGCCTTGCGCCTCTCACCTCCGAACCCCGCAGGGGGAGGCACAGAGGAGGCGACCGCCCACTCGATAGATGGCGGGGGCGGTGGAAGCTCAGGAGGTGGGACACCGGTCTGCGGCAGAGGGGGGCCACGGCTCCGAGCGGGGGTAGAATCTCTCCCCCTCTTCCTCGAGCATCGTCGGGTGTCCATCGCCGCCAACACATCATCAGTCGGAGGAGCTCGACTACCACCAGCCATGGCAAATTCTTCTTCCGGCGAGGGTACCACAGGGACATCGGTCGGTACCGGGTATTGAAGCCTTCCCGGGGGAAATAAGATTTGGGCCTGGGGGGTGACGACTGACACCTGGCCAGTCCCCGGAGCAATGTGGTCCACGTAGCGAGGGGCGAACCGCGGCAACCTAACGATCTCGTAGGTCTAATCTCGCGTCTCGACAACCCCTGAAAGTAGAGCGAATGCAACTAAGCATTATTCTCTACCAGTACGACCTAATAGGGGAGCAAAGCTAGTACCCGGCGGCAAAGGGGGGCTCAACCCCAGCTCCCGTAGCAGCCCCGGAGTCAGGATGAAGTCCACATCAACAAAGGGATGCCGCTCTATGGCCTTCAACTTCTGGCGGTCCTCGGCCCTGAGTTGGGGCTTCGTATCACGCCAGGTGCGGCGACATCCACGACGCATCCAACTGTTGGGAGCCGCGTCCAAGTCTTTCGACTTGATAAGATACACATACCGCTCCGCCCACCCCTTGTGGTTAGACACGTTACAGGAGACACTGATGATGCGATGGTGAGTGTGAGCCTTGAAATAGGCAAAGTAAAGGTCGGATGGGCAACTCTGGAGAAGGAAATAGTGCCAGAATAGATCGACACTCGGCTCCACCGATGCCCTATGACACGAGCAGACAAATCCACAAAGGGTGCTATACGAGTTGGGGGTTATTTCCCCAGGGAGCCGCCTGTAATGGTGAAGGATAGACGCGATAAAAGGGTGAATTGGTATCCGGAACCCCGCCTCGAAAGAGGCTACCGGGACCATGAACCCGCCCAAAGGGAGGCTCATCAGGTAACCGTTGACAGTGGGGAAGATGATGTCGTACTCGGGGGGAATCTGAATCGATTCCCGTAAGCCGTAGACTACCTTATACGGTAATAGCGGCAGGGAGCCGGGATGACTAGGACCGGCACCTGATGTCCTCGGCATACCACCCCTACCTCGAGGTGTTTCCTCAGAAGAAGAAGACTCAACCCTAAGGAGCCTTCTACGCTGAGGCATAGCTACAGTAGACGAAAAATGCAGGAAAGGAAAAGACCCTCACCGGACGCAAAGGAGGAAGACACCTACGACGAGCTCGGCGATCAGCGGAATGTGGATGAATTAAAACTACAAATAGGTCAAGTTGTAGTTCTTATAACCGCTCATTACGGAACCACACTCTCCTCTAGAGTAGGTGAAAAGGCGTTGTGGACACCTAAAATTGCACATCCAAATGTCATGCTCGGCCCAGCATCAACAACGGCGCCGAGTGAAGAAACCCCGGAGAAATCAAGCACAAAAGGCCCCACAGCCTGTGGGCCTCAAAGAGAATCAAACGGGCCATGACTCGTGCCCACAATGGGCTCAGAACGGTCCCCGGGTACACACACCCCCTGGCGGAGCCCCAGCGGCACGCCCTGGAGAGCCCTCCAGCGGCACACCCCCTTCAGCGGTACACCCCCTGGGGGTTTTCAACGGCACACCCCCCCTGGGGGGGCTTCAGTGGCACGCCCAGCAGGGGCTTCAGCGGCACACCCCCTTTGGGGTCCCAGCGGCACGCCCTGCAGGGGCTTCAGTGGCACGCCCTGCAGGAGGTCCAGCGGCACGCCCTTCAGGGGCTTCAACGGCACGCCGTTTTGGCTCTCCAGCGGCACGCCCTTTTCAACTCGCCAGCGGCACAGCGTTGAAGCTTTTCAACGGACGACGTGAAGCCCATACCCTACGCATCCTTGGCGCGCAGTGGAGCCGTCTGAGGTGGCAGCTGATCGTTGGGCCACATAGCCTACCCCACTGACACTCAGGACGGGGTAGGTCAACCGCCATCATCACAATCCACTTCCCGCCTTTGACGGCCGTGCTCAAAGGCTCCGGCTGTTCGGAGTATAAAAACCCCCTGCTTTCGACGAGGAAAAGGGGAACACAGACAGAAGACGAGGGAGAAGACACACAACACACACACAGGAGGAAGAGGAGAAGAGAGAAGAGAAGAAGAGGCGTCCCGACGGGAGCTTCCTCCGATGACCATCGGGAAGAAGCAAGAGTACGAGAGAGAGAGAGCTTGATGTAATGGGGGAGAGGGTTGGGGATGGTGGCCCATGTCTTAAGCCCCAATGCTTTTTTTTTCCTTTTGTATTCCATTCCACCTCCCGTTCTCTGTCGTGGATTTTTCCCTTTTGTCCATGGCCTCATTTGGGCATCTTTTTTTTCTTGTGATATGCACGTAGGGCCACGCCCTTTTGCTTCCCATGAATGAAAACAATCGCCCTCCTCGGGCCTTTCCTGCTATTTCTGTTGGTTTGCTCCCGCCTTCACAATGCATGTAGTGTGTTGCCCGTTTTCTCCGTTCCTTCGGTTTCTTTCGAGCCACCATATCAACGTGATGCCTCCCCTGTGAAGCCTAACTTTGTGAGCCTTTCGCTCATCTCCAGTAGCCTTTCCTTGGCCTCAAATCCCCCCCCCCTCTTTTCCTGAATGGCCTCCAAGTCTCCCAGCTTGTACACTCTGTTTGAGCCCCCAGCGATGCACCCTTTTGGCCCCTGGGCGGCACATCCATTCTGGCCCTCAGCGGCACGCACATTGCTGGCCCTCAACGGTACACCCCTTCCTGCCCTCAGCGGCACACACACCCTGTCACCCCTGGTCGGCACACTCCTTGGCCGGTACACCCGATTGGTCTTGGCCGGTACACCCCCCTATGGCCTTCAGCGGCACACCCTTCAGTCCCTCAGCAGCCCCCCTTCTTGGCCTTGCCCCCGAGCCCTTTTCTTCACGTTTTCCGAGGCTCTATAAAGGTGTTGTTCCCCCGGGGGCCCACCTCCAGTTGTCAGGTTCTGCCACTCCATGTGGGCGCATTCCCTTTATCTCCCTTACGCCCCGGGCCAAGGGGAGATGCTGCCGAATTTTTGTGAGAAAATAACAAAATATTAAAAGAGGCAAAAGGAAGCAACAAACGAACAGGATAATTAATGAAACCTTCCAACTAATCAAACCACTGCCGGCACCATAACGAGAACTGAGCCGAACTGATTAACTGCCAGGCAACCCGAACTTCCGACTGACGGCAGAAAGGCCGAGCAGAACAAAGCAGGGGAGAAGTTTATATAAAAATGCATACAAATTAAGACAAGAAGAAAAGAAAAGCCTTAAAATAGGAAATTGAAGATTGGCTGGACCTCCACCATCACGCCCTGATTGGCCCTTCAGCGGTGTATTCTAATCGTCTTCCAGTGGCATGCTCATCCGATCCCGTCTCCGGCACACTCCCATTACCTCACCCCTTTACCGGTACACCTCTTCTGGCCCCCACCACTGCAGCCTCCAGCGGCATACTCCAGACAACCCCCAGCGGTACACCCTCACTGTTGTAGCCTTCAGCGGCGCACTCCAAGTAGCTTCCAGCGGTACACTCTTTCAAACCTTCAGCGGTACACCCCTTGAACCCCCAGCGGTACACCCTTAATTGCCCCCAGCGGCACGCCCCTTGAACCCTCAGCGGTACACCCCAATTGCCCCAGCGGCACGCTCCTTTGGCCTCTAGCGGTACGCCCTTTTCAGCCCCCCAGCGGTACACCTTTCTGCCCTCAGCGGTACGCCCTGTTTCTCTTCGCCGGTACGCTCTCTGCCCTCAGCGGTACACTCCCGTTTTCCCCTTCGCCGGCACATTACATGCATATATATATACATCGTGATAAGGGCTTTAACAATAGCAAATAAATTAATAAAACTTACGCTAATTAAAGGACTCCAAATGCGCAATATTAATCATAATAAAAGAGGCGGGTGGGATAATAAAAAAACAAATAATAATAACAATAACAATAATGAATAAAAGAAGAGAAATCATCTGGAACATATGCATAAAGAAGTAATAAACCGCAGGACGAATCCTAGAACATATAACTTAGAAAACCCCAAATAAAAGACGCTAGGGCCCACACTGCAGCCCCCATCTCTCCCCGCGACCCGGGACAAAAAGAACAATAATGCCGCCATCTCAGGCCGGGCTCGGATCTTGGGAGTCATCCCGACATGGTCCGGTTTCGACCTAGCCTCATGCCGACATCTTGATCAGACCGGGTTTGCTCCTCGTTCCGGATGCCCTCCGAATCATTACTGAAATTGCCGGGCATTCGGCAGACATTTGAATGGATTTGTCCCGGCTTTTCCCGTCGCGTTTCCATCACGGACCCGTGTCCGAACATGAAAAGGTCCACGAGTGACCAACATGGCCGACGATTTGCTGTCTGAATATGACCCTCAGTGTGATCTATTCCCATCTCTCTCTTGCGCATTTAGTATTATTTCTTTCAGCCGCAGGGCCCCTAATTTCGGCAATTAATCAAGGGTGTTCCCTCGTATGGGGGATGTAAATGACGTCGTGACCTTTATGGCGCGACGGGATTCGGTCCCGACACGAACCACACAATCGTCTGACGAAGTCAAATCGAGCGCACCATGGGCTCTTCGGAGCCCGAATAAATTGTCACTTCGGTGACTGGCACGCCCACGCACTCAATAAAACAAACCAGCGACGCCAAAACAGTCGTCGAACGAAAAAGTGCGTCCACAACTCTGGCACGCCCGGTGGGACATGATCCACCCTTCATCTCTTTGCCGAAATTAGGGGCCCCGCGGCCCCCTTCTTGTAATACTAATTGTGCTACCTTCTTAAATGCAGGTAGAGAGAGAAGCATCATGGTGCCAACGATGGATGTCGTCTGCAGCCCTGAGGTTGTGGAGAACCATGTTTGAGGCGGCTACCTGGTGGTGCCCCTCACTTTCGGGAGTTTCCCTCCCACTGTGGGCTTCCCCAACTTCTTGGGGGTGGCCTTCGCCAAGATCCTCGACGTGCAGACGCCCGAGGAGTCCCAGATCAACGCCCCCGCTCCGGGGGCCATTGGAGCTGCTGTCGACCGAGCTGTGGTCGAAGACAAAAATAGCGTCCCCACAACGACGCTTAGCTGCAATGTGCACCACGTGCACCAGACCACCGACCCATTCCACCAAGGGTCGACATCCCACCGGAGAAGGCTCCGGAGAAACAACACCAGCACCGGATCAGGGCGCCGCGCCTCCAACTCCGGGAAGTCAATGACTGTCGGGGCCCTCCGAGTCCGCCTGGACGGGCAGAGGTCCCAGGTGACACCGGACCGCATTGTCCCGACCGTCCCAGTCCACAACTCTTTCCAAGGACTGGAGAGGCTGAAGGAAAGGGCAACGCCCGCAACCCCAGCCGTGCCACTGAAGAAGGCACCGGCTCATAGGCCGGCCAAACTAAAACAAGTCTGGGTACCCAAGGAAGCCCAGCCTGCTGCACCCGCCCAGGCAGGGCCCAGCACCCTCCGCCTGAGGAGGGCCCGAAGAGACGACAGGGTCGAGCTGCCAACCCCGACCCTCCGACTGGCATCCGTCGTCCCGACACCGCCTGAGAATGCTCGCCGCCGTCGCCGAGGGCGCCGGCACACTGCCGCCCGCCCGGCCCTCACGGCCTACTCCCATCCTGCCGCCGTCATCGACGCGCAGCCACAGGCCGCTCTCCCTGACCAGGAGTGGGAAGGGATCGAGCAGGCCATGAGGAATTACCTCCGAGGCCCGGGCAGCACCCCCGCCGGCCGCCAGAGACTGCTGGGGGCAGTGGCTTCCGCCTTCTAGGAAGAGCAGGGGGGACCCGCACCTAGCGTAGAGTCGAGGACCCGCCCGGAGGAGTTGCGCTAGTCCCCTGTACGGGAGGAAGCGCCGCCCCGACGGTCGGTCTTCGACAGGCTGACATTCCCAGGAAGATCGTCCAGGAGGGCGACAAAAAGAAACAAGAACAGAAATTGGCAAACATTCACCTGCAACATGGCAGGAGTTCATGGTCGGTATGGGGCCTTGCCCACCGATCCAGAAGAATTGGCCTGAATAGCCGTCAGGCCGAGACCCCTTACTAGAAGAGGGAGAGCGGCAGGCGGCTGGACACCCACAGGCGCCAAAGGGGCCCTACCTGAAGAGCCCCTTGCGGCCCTCACGGATAACGTGGTCACCACCGGTGACACGAGTGGCGGACCCTCGACATCAGCCGAGGATGCCCCGGTCGAAGAGACAGGGGGCATGCCTAGTCTTCCCATGGCTGACCCTGCAATGCTGCTCATGATACAACGATTCCAGCAGGAAATCGAATCACTTAAAAAGCAGTTGAATGAGCGAAACACACCACCCCCGGTGTCCTGGCAGACGGAGGGCATACCCGAAGCATCCAGGGACAGGGGGCAGTCCTCGGAGGCAACTCTTCGAGCAACCCTCAACCCTCTCGGGGGCGCGCCCCCGCAGCAAGCACATTGCACCGCAGTGACCCCGCCATAGGCTCCGCTCTCACAAGGGTCCCCCATGGCCCCCCGAGCGACCTTGGTAGCCACCCCGAGCGCGCAGCCCGCTCATTTCTACCCGAGCCCAGTCGACCCGGCGGCAGTCAGCCGGTTGATGCTCGAGCAGATGATAGATATGAAGCTGGCCGAGAGGGGCGAAGGGGATCAGACGCCGTTTGATGTCTACCGGGTACCCTACCCGGCCCATTATGCTGCAAGGAAGCTGCCGGCTGGCGTCACCAAGCCGCCGAAATTTGAAAAGTTCAACGGACAGGGGTCTCCCAGGGAACATATTGCCTATTATGTAAATGTCATGGGGGATTTAGCTGCAGATGAAGCTTACCTGCTGAAATTTTTCGGCTCGACACTCACCGGGCTCGCCTTCGAGTGGTGTTCCAGCTTGTCACCCGGGTCGGTGGCCGATTGGCCTGACATGCAGAAGAAGTTCAAAGAAAGGTTTTATGTCGTCGAAAGAGAAATCACTATGGTTTTATGATGAGTCGGCCCTCGACTACATTAAAAGATGGAGAAACCTCAGTATGAGGTGCAAGCGCCCCCCGCATCAGGAGGACGCGGTGCAGATCTGCAAACAAACTTGATGAAAGAAATCCTAGAAAGAATGATCGGCACCGAGGTCAAAACATTCGACCGCCTGAACAACGTGGTACCAGAGATCGAGGCATTTTTGGCCCGATATTCCTCCACTCCAGCCATGTCAAGCCAGAAAGCCAGACAGGCCGAGAAGAAGCCAGCTCCTCCCGAGGTACACACATTAGACTTCCAGGCTTTCAAAAAGCAGAAAGAGAAAGTCAAGGGGACTGCCAACCTTCCTCCGCCCAGAACCATAGAACGGCGGGAAGGCCCCTCACTGAGAGAGAAGATGAGAAACAAGCTATATTCCTTCTCCCGGGACAAGTCCAAGCTCCTGTTCGAATGGGCAACCAGCTACGACAAGATCACGCTGCCAGAGCCGAAGAGGCCCGGTGACCTGAAGAAGAAAGATGACTCGCGCTTCTGTCTATACCACCGGATGCTCGGGCATACCATTGAAGACTGCTACGTCTTCAAAGACATTATTGAGTCCCTAATCAAAAATGGGGAGCTGGACATGGGGCAGCGTAAAGTAGACCCCCCACAGCCGCATGAGCTGCCCAGCATAACCTCCTCCGTCAGCATGGTCTCACTATACCAGGAGCTACCTGAAGAGTGGGCGGAGGCCTGTGCCCGTGCCACTTACGAAACTTTCATTATGGCCCCAGCTCAAGACCAAGGAGGTTGGCAGACCGCATCGAGGAAGAACAGAAAGGTGCGTGCCCCTCGGCCTACCCCACCAATTCACCCGAGGAAGGCGGCGCCCCAGCCTGCACCGCCCCCCGCAAGCCCAGTTTGCCCTGATACAGCCCCTCGGCTAGTCATGAGACGGCCCACCCATAATAAAAAGAGCTCCGTCCCGCTGTGGATGTACAAAAAGGCCAGTCCGACGGTTGAAAGACTCCAGGCTATTATTGATGGGCTTGAAGATTATGAACAGCCCAAAATCCAGCCGGTGGAGCTGAAGGAGTATGTCCCCTGGAAGGAGTTTGAATCACTCGAGCTGGCTCCGGGAACAGAAGCTGAAGCAGCCAAAGAACCTCCCCTGTGGGGTGAACTTCCTCAAGAGCAGCCATCCGCTGCGGCAGGCAAGAAGAAGAAGAAAAGAAGACCAAGGGGCAAGAAGAAGAAGGAGGTCATCATCGCCTGTAACACCCTCTCGGTGCTGTTCGACACCGCCCTCTCCCTGGGAGAAGAAGAAGAAGAGCCACCCCATGAACCGGCGGAGGTGAATCAAGCTGAGGCGTCCACCTCCCAACACGCCACCAGGTCAGGAAGGAAGTGGGGGCGCCCTCCTCAGAACAACCTCAACATCATACTCAGGGGAGAACAACCATATCAGGTCCCCGACCCGGAGGTCCGAGGCACCCAGATCCTTCCTCCATCCGGTCTCTATCCCGGAGGGGCCAAGAGCCAAGGCACCCCTTCATTTGCTGAATTCCTGTTAGCCCGGGCAGGCGGGCAGGCGCGCTCCCCAGTGTCACCTTCGACTGGGGAAGCAAGCGGTCCCCAAGCTCTACCGGCAGCAACTCCTCCTCAGCCGGAAGAAGAATTCAGCGGCATCCCAAACCTTGCCGAGTTCATGCGAGAAACAGAGGAAGCCTAGCAGGCCCCGTCGGCTCGACAGGCTGCAACATAACCCACAGAGCAGGCATCCCCCGATCGGGCACCCCAACCTCAAGATGAGGGCAAGCGTGCCAAACCCGAAGAGATGAAATTACTCAAGGTGCGGGCCGCCGAACGGATAGTCAGACACCTCAAGAAGATCCCGACCCGGTTCACCGTGTGGGAGATGCTGTCCTTGAACGAGGAAACACGGAAAGCCATCATTGCCGCCCTCCAGACGCCAGCACATCTTGAAGCTTGCCTGGCAGAGATGTCACCTGAAGTGGCCGTGGCCTTCACAGAAGATGACATGCTCCTGCCGACCTGCAGTCACAACAGACCCCTCTACATGAAGGGGCAATTGAATGGCCAGCCCATCAACAGGGTCCTGATCGACCCAGGGGCAACAGTGAATATACTCCCTTACCGGGTGTACCAGAAACACTATTTCGACGTACACCTGGTTGAGGTTAAAAATGTCAAGATTGCTGGCTTTAACCAGAAATGTGAGGTGCCCATGGGGGTTGCAGAGTTCAACTTGACCTTTGATGACTTCACTACCAAGGTCCAGTTCCACGTCATCAACTCCAGCACTCCTACAAGGCATTGCTTGGCCGGCCTTGGCTACACCAGAATAGGGTGGTACCCTCCACTTTGCATCAATGCATCAAGTACCCCTGCGAGGGGAAGGAAGTCAGAATCTTCGCCGACCTCCACCCGTTCGAGGTGTTCGTGTGTCACTTGTCAGATGCTAATCTGTACTTGGAGAAGGCGAAGCAAGCTCCTCAAGCTGCCCGAGACAAGGGAAAGAAGAAAGCAGAGTCAGGTGGCTGGTTCCCTCCGCCACCCCCGGGTTATGTGGCTCCTCCACATGTACCGTTTATTGCACAAGAAGAAGGGGTATTCAAGGCGGCTCCTCTCGCCATCTACCCTACACCAAGGGCGCCTTGCCTCGAAGACCTGCTAGAAGATGTCAGGGTCCCGCCAGGGATCGCCAAGCCTGTAATAGAAATAGAATGCCAAACAGCCGAGCAGCTGAGGACCTTCGAAGTACCTAACCCCGAAGGGACGCCCACTATCTTTTATGTTGCTGGGGAGAAGCCAGTCAGGGAGGATGATGATTGTCGGTTCCCTGACGAGTTGCATGACCCACACGTCCCCATTGCGGGACTTCCCCACATGACTGACCAAGCAGCCAGAATGGTCAGAAAGCAGAAGATTCCTCCCTACCAGCCCTCCAGCCGGAAGGAAATGTTTAAGAGAATGTGGAACCCACCAAACCTGGATCGACGGTTGCTGAAAATCACCAAGCACCCCGGTCTGGGCTTTCACTAGAGGAATATTACGAGACTGACGTCATATCAGTCTCGACATGGTCTGGCGACGACCCCGCAGAAGCTACAGATTCGCGGGAAGCCTGTCAAGATGCATATCCTGGGCCCCCGGTTCAGGAGGCACAAGATGAAGAGGTCTTCCTCTGGAAACCTCCCCGCCGCCGCTGCATGGAGAAGACCCCCTCCTTCTCTGAAGTGTCGACCTCGAGAGGGCACACCAGCGAGGCACCTCCACCCCGGCCGGCCGGCGAAACAAGGAGCAGAAGCATGGGCTAGGCTCCGAAGTCCCCTCGATACGACCCCGTCATGTACGCCTTGTACCATAGGCAGCAACGGGAGATCGAGATGCTAAAAGTACGACTGGCTGAGTTGACCTCACTACTCGCCGACCTGATCCAGGGTTCTCTCCCCCCGCGGGGTGGCCGCATGCCTCGGCCCCGAGATGCCAGTCCTGACACCCCCGTCTGGTCAAGAAGGGAATTGAGAGACGCGGCAAGCCTGTTGATCGAGCGGCCAACCAGGCAAGGCCTAACACTCCAAGAGAAGCTGCAGAAATCCTACTCCTTCCCGAGAGAGAAGACTCGGGGCATCTTCGACTGGTCCCGCCATTACGGCAAGGTCTCCCTCCCACGGTCCAAGAGGCCGCAAGACTGCTATGTCTTCAAAGACATTGCTCAAGACCTCATTGACAGGGACGAGCTCAGGATAGGGGATTATGTGGTAGCCCCGCCACGCCCCCACGTGGCGGACAGCCCCAGAGCAGGAGCCTACACCGTGTCTATCCGCTACCAGGCCCCTGAAGATGCGGCTGCCCCAGTCCCCGCCGGGGCTGTCTACGATGAGTACACAGAAGATCGTGAGGTGGCCCTGTGCCTTTCTGCGCCAGCAGACCCCGCGGACCCGGCTACAGTCCAGGGGGAGTGCGCGGTGAATACAGCTTCTGCGCCCAGTTATAAGGAGCAAGAAGGGGAGGATGGCATCCTCGAGCCCGAGGATGACGAAGATCAAGACTTTGTCGATTTGTCGCCAGCCCCGCCGGAGGTTGAAAATGGCGGCCAGGCCACAGTCGACGAATTGATTGAGATCAACCTTGGCACAGAAGATGACCCCATGCCGACCTTCCTGAGTGCTCTTATGCCCCTGCAGGAGAGGGAGGAATATACAAAGCTGCTGCAAGAGTTTCGGGATTGCTTCGCCTGGAACTATAAAGAAATGCCCGGACTCAGCCCCGAGGTGACTCAACACATCCTGTCCATTGATCCCAAGGTGGAGCCAGTGAAGCAGTCTCCCCGGCGTATGAGGCCAGAATTAACCAGCCAGATGTGCAAGGAGGTCGACAAGCTCATAGATGTCGGCTTCGTGGCGGAAAACCAATACACCACATGGTTGGCCAACATTGTACCAGTGAAAAAGAAGAATGGACAGATCAGAATTTGCATAGATTTCCGCGACCTGAATAAAGCCTGCCCAAAAGATGACTTCCCGGTGCCTATCACCGAAGTGATGATTAATGCAACTACTGGCCATGAGGCCTTGTCCTTTATGGATGGGTCGTCCGGCTATAACCAAATCTGGATAGCCGACCACGACCGGATTCACACTGCCTTCAGGTCACCCAAGGGGATATTTCACTACAAGAGGATGCCCTTCGGCCTCAAGAATGCTGGTGCTACATATCAGCGGGCGATGACCAAGATCTTCGACGAGCTGCTATACAGCAAGGTCGAATGCTACATCGACGATCTGGTCGTCAACACTAAGAAGAGGGATGAGCATCTGAATGATCTCAGGGTCGTCTTCCAAAGGCTCCGGCTGTACGGGCTGAAAATGAATCCCATGAAGTGCGCCTTTGGCGTGTCCAGTGGAAAGTTCCTCGGCTTCATTGTCCGACACAGGGGGATCGAGATTGACCCCTTTAAGATAAAAGCCATCCAGGAGTTGCCTCCTCCGAAGAGTCTGGGAGAGCTGAGATCCCTACAGGGGCGTCTAGCTTACATCCGCAGGTTCATTTCCAACCTGTCGGGGCGTTGCCAGCCCTTCCACAGACTAATGATGAAGAATGCACCTTTCAGGTGGGGTCATGAATGCCAGCACGCGTTCGACCAGTTGAAGGAGTACCTGAAGACCCCGCCCATCCTGGGGGCACCTGTCAAAGGTAGACCGCTTATTCTCTACATAGCGGCTACCGAATATTCACTGGGGGCAATGCTTGCCCAGAACAATGATGAGGGAAAAGAGCGGGCCCTCTACTACCTCAGCCGGAGACTGGTGGGTGCGGAAGCCAAGTACACTCCGATAGAGAAAGTCTGCCTTGCTTTGGTCTTCGCAGTCAAGAAGATGAGGCACTACATGCTGTCCCATGAAGTCAGTCTGATATCCAGAGCTGACCCCATCAAGCACATTCTCTCCCAGCCTGTCCCGAAGGGGCGCCTTGGCAAGTGGGCCGTGCTACTCATGGAGTTTGATATCACCTACGTGCCGCAGAAGGCCGTTAAGGGACAAGCCGTCGCAGATTTCTTCGCGGCACACCCCGTGCCCGAAGACTCCCCATTGGCCACAGAGCTGCCCGAGGATGAAACACTGGAGGTAGACCATGTACAACAAGCCATCTGGCAACTGTACTTTGACGGGGCCTCAAGAACGGAAGCGACCCCGTCCGGACGTACCAAGGTGCGGGCCGGAGCGGGCATCATCCTCAAATCCCCAGATGGAGAGGTGCTGCACACTTCCTTCTGCATTAGTAAGCCCTGCACAAATAATGAAGCGGAGTATGAAGCTCTGATTATCGGCCTCCAGGTGGCCCTCCACATGGAGATCAAAATGCTCCAGGTATTCGGCGACTCGCTGCTAGTCGTCAAGCAGGTCCAGGGACAGTTTGACGTCCGGAAACCCGAGCTGCTCCCTTACCACGCTAAGGTGAGGGGCTCATGAAGCGGTTCCACCTCCTCGAAATAGGCCATGTTGCCCGAGGGGAGAATGCCCAGGCCGACGCCTTGGCAAAATTGGCAAGCTCACTAGCAGTGCCTCCAGATGGATCTCTCAGTATCCAAGTAATAAACCAACGCCAGATGCCCAGCATGATAGAAGAAGAACCAGAAGAAGAAGACTTATAGGTCACTACAGTGGAAGCCGTCAGCCTGCCTGACTGGAGAGACCCCCTGATGCAGTGGTTCAAACACCAGCGGTTACCTGACCGAAGAGAAGAAAAGATCAAGCTAGTCAGAACCAAGGACTCTTATGAGCTCCGAAACGGAATATTATTCCAGACTGTGGCTGATGCCAAACGGAAGTTGCTCCTCCGATGCTTGTCCATTGAAGAAGCTTGGAGGGTTATGAAGGAGGTCCATGCCGGGACAGCTGGTGCACACCAGGAGGGACCGAAAATGAAAATTGAAATCAAGAAACTTGGTTATTATTGGCCTGCAATGTTTGACGACTGCTGCAAATATGCTAAGTCATGTCAGAAATGTCAAGAGCATGCCGTCGTACCCCGAAGACCTCCCGTGCAATTACACCCAACAGCGCCCAGTTGGCCGTTTGCCCAATGGGGAATAGATGTGGTGGGTCCCTTACCCGCATCTTCCGCAGGATGCAAGTACATTTTGGCGGCAACCGATTACTTCTCCCGTTGGGCAGAGGCTGTAGCCTTGCGGGAGGTCACCGGAGAGATCGGAGTCAGGTTTGTCCGCCGCAACATTATATTCCAGTTCGGCGTGCCTGACTGGATTGTATCAGACAACGGCAGCCACTTCCGCAACCAGAAGGTCTACCGACTGGCAGAGAAATACAAAATTGATTGGAGGACATCGACTCCTTACAATCCACAGGCTAATGGGCTGGCCGAAGCTTTTAACAAGACACTCTGTACCCTCTTGGCCAAGACTGTCAGCTCTAACAAGAAGGACTGGGAAGAGAGGATGTACGAGGCGCTATGGGCATACCGAACTGTATACAAGACTCCAACGGGCTGCTCGCCCTTTTCTCTCGTATACGGTTCGGAGGCAATCGTCCCCGTCGAACTGGAGATACCTTCCCTCCGGTTCGCCATTCAGCATGGGCTTGTCCTTGAAGGGCAGACCAATGTCGAGCGAAGACTCGACGAACTCTCCAGTCTAGAAGGAAAACGGCTTCAGGCCCAACAGAACATTCAGGTCTACCAGGCCCGGATTGCACACGCCTTTGACAAGCTCGTCAAGGAGCGCGAATTCAAGAAAGCTGACCTTGTTATGGTCAAAAGAAGAGATCTCATGGCTGCCAATCCCAAGGGCAAGCTGAATGAGAACTGATTCGGACATTACGTAGTCCAAAAAGTCTACGAAGGTGGTGCCTATGCAATTGTCAACCATCGCGGGGAAGTTCAGTTCCCGCCTCTTAATGGAAGGCACTTGAGATTGTATCACGCTCCGGCGCCCCCATTCAATCAATAATATTTACCCTTCGCCCTGTTTCGGGTGGGTTTGCGCAATTAATGCCCCAAATAAATTAATCATTATCCACGTTTTCAACAAAAAAAGAGAGAAAAGCAAAAGAAGAGAGAAGAAAAGAGAGAAAGGGAAAGAAAAGAGAAGAAAAAAAGAGAAGAGAAAAGAAAAAAAAAGAGAGAGGAAAGCAAAAGAAGAGAAAAGAAAAGAGAGAAAAGAAAAGAGAAGAGAAGGAAAAGAAGAGAGAAGAAGAGAGAAAGAAAGAAAAGAAAAGAAAAGAAAAGAAAAAAAAGAGAGGAAAGAAAAGAAAAAAAAAGAGAAAGAAAAAAAAAGAGCGAAGAAAAGGAAAAAGGGAGAAAAGAACAAGGGCAGAATAAAAGCTGAGAGGAGGGGAAACCCCCCCCCCCATTTCCAGTCACCGCCCCGCATCAGCGGAGGTACTAAAAGTTTGTTTTAGATAAACTCTACTCTCCGTCCTCCCCGGGGGGTGAGTACTCCTTTGGCTTGGACCTCCGGTCTAAGTCATTGACTAAACAAACTCTTCTCTCCGTCCTCCCTGGGCGGTGAGTACTCCTTTGACTTGGACCTCCGGTCCAGGTCATTGACTAAACAAACTCTTCTCTCCGTCCTCCCCGGGCGGTGAGTACTCCTTTGACTTGGACCTCCGGTCCAGGTCATTGACTAGACCAACTCCTCTCCCCGTCCTCCCCGGGCGGTGAGTACTCCTTTGGCTCGGACCTCCCCTCCGGGTCATTGACTAGACCAATTCTTCTCTCCGTCCTCCCCGGGCGGTGAGTACCCCTTTGGCTCAGACCTTCCGTCCGGGTCATTGACTAGACCAACTCTTCTCTCCGTCCTCCCCGGGCGGTGAGTACTCCTTTGGCTTGGACCTCCAGTCCAAGTCATTGACTAAACAAACTCTTCTCTCCGTCCTTCCCGGGCGATGAGTACTCCTTTGGCTCGGACCTCCCGCCTGAGTCATTGACTAAACAAACTCTTCTCTCCGTCCTCCCAGGGCGGCGAGTACCCCTTTGGCTCGGGCTTCTCGTCCGTATCATTGACTAGCCAAACGTTTCTCTCCATCCACTCTAAACGACAAAAGACCGGTCTCCGACCGAGGCCCCCCGCCTAAGGCCAACACGAGCTTTCAACATTGTGGTGAGACTAGGAAGGTGCCCGTTCGGTACGGTGGAGTGGTCCCCTCGTCCTCCCCCTGGGAAGGCGAGCACTCTCCTATGCCCTGACATGGGTTCCTGCCCGGCTCTCCCGAAGTGAATTATCACGGAAACCTGCATCCTGCCAATGCGTCCCAGCACGAAAATAGGGGAGGGAGATGGAAGAAGAAGATAATATACACAAAAGAACAGAAGGGGAAGAAAGGTCCCTCTGGGACGAATGCGCACACGAAGAACACGTGAAACCATAAACGCTTTTCTCTATTCAAAAAAAAAGGGGGGGAATCACACTACATGTGCTTCGGGGCATACTCCTGCATTACATTCAAAAGAAAAAAGAGAAAGGAGTTAAGAGACGCAACGCCTAGTCAAGGCCCCTGAAGATGTCCTCGAGGGGGAGGATCCCGACGCAAGGGAAGTTCGTCATATCGCGCAGTCGGCCCCTCAATCCCTCAAGACGGGTGAGCTCCGCCTCTACGGACACCAGTTCAACTTCGGCGACGGCAAAGGCTTCCTTCTCCTCTGCGACCGCCCTTTCCGCCTCGGCAAGGTCAAGCTTGGCCGCAGCGAGGTAACCCTCCAGCTTCTCGATCCTGCTCTTGAAGGAACGAACGCTGCCTGCGCCATCCTCCAAGGCCTTTCCGTGGCATTCTTTGTTATGGCGTCAGGCCTCCAAGGTCTGTAGGTACTCGTCTGCCTGAGCGTCAAGGGCGGCACGTTCGTCAGGAGCCTGGGTCTCCAAGAACTCGCGGCGCTTGACATACTTCAGCAACAGCAGAACCCGCCGCGACCATTCCCCCAGCGGGCAGCCAAGCACTTGCAACGCCCCGGTTAGCTGCGTCACTATGGTGTGCACCTCCCGATACGACAAAGAAGGATCGGCGAGGAGCATCGCCCGTAGGGCGATCAGCATCTGGCGGACTGGCGCTTCTGACGAGGTGTGACTGACCGAAGGCACGGCTGGGGGAGTGAATTCCACGGTGCTGTCCACCTCCGCCCACAAGTCGGCGTCCACCGTGACTGAAGAAGATGGAAGGGCAAGAGTCAAGTCGCCCGGCCGGCATGGCTCGACAGAAGGTTCTTGGCCAACCACCGCTAAGGAAATGGCCGAGGCCAGCGCCGAAGCATCTGACGTCTCTATCATCTGCTGCTCCCCTGTCTCCTCTTCCCCGGCTCGGTCTGCTTCGGCCACTAGCTCGGCAGGCGAGGGTGCAGCAGTCTCTACTCCGGCCGAAGGAGGAGCTTCGAGCAGAGCCGGACCCGAGGATGCCATCCACGAACTTCTCTCTCGCGTCTGTGATCCCTCCAGGTGTGCGCGAAGCCCCGTAAATATTTGCCTCAGGAGCGGGTCCTCCATCTGGGCCGGGAGCTTCGGGAAGGGCGGAAGTGGAACCATCAGTCGGGGTAGACGTCCCGCTTCCACCAGGGCAGCAAGACTCGCTGCCCCTGAGTCAGAGACGGGAGCCGGCCCCTCCACCGCTATCGGGGCAATGCTTGGTCTCCGTTTGGCCACGACCTTCCGGACACGACCAGACGCCTTCCCTGGCATCGGCCTCGCCTGACCATGTGGAGAGAAATCAGCCACTCGCCATCAAGAAAAAATATAAATCTTGCGAGGGCAAAGAGACGGAAGGAGACCACAGAACCCGCGTGCTTACCTTGGCCCCTGGGATGATGCTATCATTAGGCGCGATCTCCCCCTCCTCGAGGGGCTCGCCCGCCACCTCAACAGCACTCGAAGGCCCCACGGACGCCTCCTCTTGAAGGGCATCGAGCAAAAGGGCCAGCTTGCCCATGCCAATGGCAACCCCCGTCGGGCGGTCAACTGGCACGGTCGGAGCAGCCCCTCCTGCAGCCTCTGGCTTAACCAATTCCTGCAGAGATTAGGCACAAAAAAAAACAACGACGTCAGTAGGCGACCACAGAAGCAGCCCTGCGCCAATGAAACCACGCCTACGGCAGCCTCCTCCATCAGGCTTAGCGTATTAGCAAATGAAGAAGCCTTAAAGGCCAGCTCGGGCGGCCCGATGCCTCAAGACGCTACCTCAGCGAGAGCCGCTTTGTCGGAAGAGTAGTCGTAATCTACCTCTTCGCCCGATGAGGACTCGACCGTCGTGGGCTCGGCCCTCGCCAGCAAAGGAGCCTCCTCTCCAAGTTCGAGGGTCGGAACATCCTCCTTTGGGCTGGGTGAGGCGGACGCGGCAGGCTTCAGTCTCTTCCTCACATACAGCTGCGTTGCCGGGAGGTACACACGGGGGCCGAATAGCCCAGTAGCTGCCCCGGCCGTGCCTGTCTCACAGGAGAAAAGATGGGTTATACCAAACCCTGTCGGCTCCCAAAGAATGAAAGAAGTAAAATAGGCTGATAAAGACAAATACCCTCTTCGGCTTCTACGGCACGGGGTGACCCACGGGCTTCCTCGACGGGCAAAGCCTTCTCGAGAGTCGCAATCTTACCCTCACCCGGGATCGACACGGGCGCCGGTTCCTCCGTACCGCCTGTAAGAAAGAAACGCATTATCGCCATACGCGTATGCGAGACCAACTCAGAAGGCAAATCAACCCCAAACGACATGGGCGGCCGACGAGCCTCACCAGCGTCGTGACTTGGCCCGGTCTGGGAAGCCTCAAATTCCTCAAAACACAAGATAGAGGCCACCGGAGAGGCTGCCGCCGGAGCCGGGGATTCCTCAGCCTGCCTCCGCTTGGCCGCTCGTTGCCCGGCCTCTTTGGCAGCAGCCAGTGCCTTCTTAACCGGTGACCTCGCACGAGACCTCCCCTTGGCTTGTGGCGGAGGAGTCGGAGTTGGCACCAAGGGCCCTTTGGCCGCAGTCGCAGCTTCACCCGCATCGGGGATAGGTGCGAGAGCCGACCCTTCCACGTCAGGAGCAGGCATGGGCACAGGCTCTTCCACAAGGGCTGAGGCAAAAGAAATATGCAAGTGTCAGGGATCTGCTCCAGGATGAAAATGAAAGGAAAAGAGAAACCTAAGAGGCACGCCAATGGTCGAAGGTACTGACCAGCAGGTTGGCTGGGCCCGGTCCGGGCGACCTCGAACTCCTCAAAGGAGGTGACTCGTGGTGCTGGAGGAGCAGCCATCGAAGCCTTGGACGCCTCCGTCTTGCGCCGCTTGGTGTCCCGCTGCTTAGCCACCTTTGCAGCATCTACCGCTTTCTTCACCGGAGATTTTGCCCGGGGCCTCTTTGCTGCCTTGGGCAAGGAGCCGTGGTCGGGGCCGGTGGCGCGGCTTCAAAATAGGCAGGCTTGTGGGCAAGCCGAAGAAGGTTCCGGTAGGTGGCCACTTGCGCGCTATCGGGGTGGTCTGTCAAAAGGGGAGAAAGAGCAAATACGCATGTATAATTAGCATGCCACCCTCCGCAAAGGCCGTAATGGTAAAAGAATAAAGATAAAAGAAGAAGAGGAGATCACGTACCATGAGGGCCAGTATACAGCCGCAGTGTGATCGGCCAGTAGCTCAGGGATGGCTCTTTATCCCGACGTGCCGCTTCTCGAACGAGCCAGCACACGTCCTCAATCTTCTGGCATCGGTCCGTAAGGTTGGCCAGATCTGCGTGCTTCTTCATGGAGAGGTGGCAGAAGAGGCCGAAGTGGTCCATGCCCCACCCGTCAGCATAATAGTACGGGATGTGCAGGCGCTTGCCCAAGATGGAGACCCTCTGATCTTCGATCTTCAGCCCGTTCACCCGGAGAAGGACATATAGCCACGTGGTGTCCTTATAGTTCTCGGGCTTCCTCTCCTCCCGCCTCATGAACGTGCGGTATGGGCAGAGCGTATCTCTCTCCGGGCGCCAGCTCTTGGCAGGGGTGCCCTCTTCTTCAATAGAGAGCGGATAATTAATGAGCTCCAGGCGATCGCTCCCCACCTTGCACAGGTCCCTCAGCGTCTTATGATAGTTGTCCTTCGCCACCGGAGGCAACTCCACTTTTGGCGTCGGCCTCTTGTCCCGGGCTTCCCGACGAGCCGCCATGTATGCCGCCACCTCCTTCTCCTGCTTGTTTTTGAGGCGAAGAAGATGATCCGGCTCGATATCAAGTACAGGCACTGGTTGCCGGCTGAGGAACCTCCTTTCGGCGCCATCCCAACAGTCGGTCTTGTGTAATCGATAGAAGGCCGTCCGGGCATTCCACCACTTTATATAGTCTTCGGTTACTCGGGGAATGCGACCCGAGGCTGGTACCCTGAAGGAGGCAGAGTCCGCCCGGTGGAAGAAGTCCCACCAGCTTTTGGCGTGCTAGGCAACCGAACCTCCCCGGATATTCCGCGAGGGCAGACCGAACTGTGCATGATAAACAGGGATATGCTGATCATATCCAAAGTTGCGACCAAATCGAAAGGGATAATACGGCTCCAGCAGTACATTATCTCCCTTCCGGAACACTAACACGCTCGGGCGGATAGCCAGCGCCCAATCCCTCAGCTCAGGCTCCAGCAACGGGCGCACCACGTTCTCCTGGCAGATAGGGTGGATGTATTTCTCCACCTGGTCGTCTTTACATTCTCTCTTGTTATTCACAAGGGGGCTTGAATGGGCAGCCAGCGTCCAGAAATGAATAGTGTCGGCCGCATCCCGGGGGACCGTTGTCAACCGCCCCCAGATATCGAACATCCGCGTGGAAGTGGAAGCTGGCTCCGCACTCGCAAACTCCAGCATCCTCGGCACTAGCCCCCAGTCTTGAAGGACTCACGGGGCGAACTCCGGGAACAGTGAACAGACCCACGCGTTGAATAAATGTAGTGGGCACACATGCCGGGCATGTCTCGGAAACTGATGGGTGCTGATATCTCCCAGTGCCTTGTAGATCAAGCAAAGGGTTACCGGGCACAGTGACAGCTTGATACCCCATGCCATCTGACACGTCGGGTAGATGGCATCCGGCCGGATCACTATCTCATCCCCGTACGGCATGGCAAATGAGCACAGCCAGTACGCCAGATAGGCGGCACAGTGAGTTTGTGGGTCGACACCCATCGGGTTGGCCCCGCTCCGACGCCCCCTGGAGGGGATCTTTACGCCGAGCTTAGGCTTCGCGCGCTTCTTGGGGGCAACAGCGGTGCCGACGCAAGGAAAATCTTCATACTGCTTCAGCCCGTCGTAGAAATATTCCAGCCATAGTGCCATGCACACCCTATTCCTATCCCCGCGGGCGGGCTGCTTCCCCTTGTGCGACACCTGATACAGCTCTCGGTACGCCTTCATCAGGTACCGGTATGAGTACCCCAGAGAATAATAGCCATCCCCGTTGGTCTCATCTTTGATCAGGTCCGGGAGGCATACTTCTTCATATGGCTCCCCGTCAATGGGCAAGCCACTCAGCTGACTAAGACTCCATAAGTCAAGTGAAGTCTCGCCCTCCGCCGTGTAGAAGGTGTTAGTCTCTGCACTAAATACCTCTATCATGCCGCAGCAAAGACCCTTGGAGATGGGGTAACCATACCAGGAGGCGTATACGCTGTGGTAAATGGCAACCCGGACCAGCAACGGGGCGTAGTTGAAGAGTACATATTCAGTGAACTCCACTGCCCCTTCCCGAAAACTATGGGCATCTTGAAGCTTCAGCTCCCCAAACCAGCCCAGTGATAGTTCATACTTGAATCTGATGGCCAAGCAGTCCAATATGAACGGCTCCTCCCTATAGCCCCATTTTAGGGGAGCCAAGAATAAGCCAAACCGAGGCGACTCACCATGCACCTTCCCTGCAGACATGTCCCACCTTGCTGGCGTGAATTGGGGGGCTCGCACCAATTTATCTTCAGCTGGCAGCACCCCTTCGATCCCCAGGACTGGCTTCCACTCCCGGGCTTCCCCCACCAGATATATCGGAATGCTCCTGGGAACGCTGTATAATAAACTATCCCGGGCGTGCAGGATGGCCCGCTCAACGGCCTTTATGGTGCGAAAGTCTCTCCCCTCTCGGGAGCGCAGGTGCTTCAGAAATCGGATGAGGTGCTTGTCCTTCGGAAAGTCCTTCCCATATTCTCCCGTGGCCCGGTCAAAGGTAAAGCCGCTGTCAACTTTGGCAAGCCGGCGAAAGTCCATAGTTTCACTGTCGGATCCCGACGACTCAGCCAAGGCAGCTATCTCCGCATGCTCACGGTCCAGGTCCTCCACGTTGAGCCAAGTGACTGCTGGCACGGGACCCCGCGGGATGAGGTCGGCACCGACAGCAGCAGCAGGGGCAGAAGAACCACTTGGGGCAGCCATTTATCTGCAAAGATACACAAATAAAAGATCAGAATAAGCCACATGCAAAAGAGAATGAAAGACTGTAAAAGGGGGGGGGGCTTCACTACAAGTCAAATGAATAAGATATTGCCAATTTCTGACGAAATTTCGGCAGAGCTTCCCCTAGGCCAGAGGCGTAAGGGAAAACACGGGTGCGCGTCCACAAGGAGTGACGGCCCCAACAAAGCATGGTGGGCCCCGAGAGGCAACACCAGAAGTCCGCCGGTCGAAGGAGTCCTCTTCCTTAGCTAAAAATCCCCCTTGGCCCCTTGGCCGGTATAACTCCCCCCACAGGCCCTCACCGACACACCCCAGTGCCCCCTTCACCGGCACAGCCCTTCGAGGCTTCCCCGGCACGCCCTGCAGTGCCATCCCCGGCACACTCCTGGCAGCTTCCCCGGCACACCAGCTGGAGCTGTCTTCACCGGCACGACCTTCACGCGCTCGCCGGTACACCCCCCGGATGTCTTCCCCGGTGCACTCCTCAAGCGCTCCCTTCGCCAGCACGCTCCGAAGGCCCTTCCCCGGCACGCTCCGAAGGCCCTTCCCCGGCACACCAGCTGGAGCTGTCTTCACCGGCACGGCCCTCACGCGCTCGCCGGTACACCCCCCGTGGCTACCTTCCCCGATGCGCTCACTCGTGCCATGTGTTCCCCGGCACGCTCCGAAGGCTGCTTCCCCGGCACTCCCGGGCAAGCGCTCACCGGCACACCCTGGGGAGGTTTCCCCGGTGCGCCCTATGCCTCCATAACCCGGCACGTTCGGCACCACCGTCCGCGGCCCGCCCGGCCGACGGTCTCCTACGACGCCAAGGAAGAAGGAGAAAAGGGGGGGTAAGAAGGAAGACAGAGAGAAGAGATAGAAGAGAGGAGATGGCACGGAGAAAGGAGGAACAGAGAAGAAGAAGGAAAGGGGGGGAGAAGGAGAGAAAGAGAGAGGAGGGGAGAGACCCCTCCGTGCCGTCTCCTCACCCCGGAGATGGAGATGGCGGCGACGACGACGACGGCGGCGCTGGCGTCCGGCGACGGAGAAGACGAAGCAAAAAGGGGGGAGCTTCGTCTGTTCGATCACCAGAGAGAGAGAGAGAGAGGGAAGAGGGGCGGTTCGAAACGGGGTGACCGTTCGAAACCCCCCCCCCCCTATTTATAGGAAAAGGAAAAAAAGGGAGAAAAGAAGAAAGAAAAGAAAAGAAAAGAGAGAAAAAAGGGGGGAAGATAAATAAAAAGGAAAAAAAAGAGGGATAAAAAAAAGAGAAAAGAGAGAGGAGAATAAAAAAGGAGGGAGAATAAAAGAAGAAAAGGGGGAATAAAAAAAAAGGGGGCGGAGGCAAAAGAGCTTTACCAAATAAATATGAACATTTATATAAACTTTACCAAATAAATATGAACATATATATACATATATATATATATATATATATATATATATATATATATATATATATATATACATATATATATACATATATATATATATATATATATATACATATATATATATATATATATACATATATATATATATATATATATATATACGTACATGTATATAAATGCACACACACATATACATCCGCCTATATATATGTACTTACGTATGCATAAATAAGGCACAAAAAAAATAAGATCCTTCCGAGGGGGCGTCCCGTCCCCACGGTCTCGGGCAGACATGCACCTGTGCAAATGGAGGCGACTTTACCCCTGCACACTCCACCTTTGCAAGTGCATCACCACCCTACCAACAAACAAGTCCTTCCTTGGTAAGTGGCCCCGTGCCTCGGCCACTCCCCATCATATAAAATCGCCATCACGGGCCTTACGCCCGGATCGGCAGAATCTCTATCCTTGCGCCGGCAGTATTCCCTTGCCAGCGAATAAATCCCTTTCCGGTGCAAGGCCCCGTGCCCTAGCCACCCACTCCGCACAATACTGCCATTATGGACCTTGCGTCCGAATCGGCACGAATTCTCCCGTTGCGCTGGCATTCTATTCTTGCCAACGAGTGAACCTTATCTTCCGACGCAAGGCTTCGTGCCCTAGCCTACACATGCATATCACTCACTCGTCAAAAATTAAAATAAAATAAAATGGGGTTAAAAATAGAGATACCCCGCCGGACTTGTCCCTACACGGAGACAAGGGTAAAAATGGCAACAACCCGGCTGTGGCGAAAACCCGAAAGGGCGCTACGGGCAAAATCGGGTACCCCGCCACGAGAAAACCCGAGAGGGCGCGTGGGCAAAAGCAAGAGGGGGCCGGTACCGGCGAAAACCCGAAAGGGCGTTTGTATCGGTAATGTGGTACAAAAAAAAAGAGAAGAGAAAGAAAAGACAAGAAGAGATCAACAAACCAGGTCAGCTCCCGACATCCTGTCGGCACTGACGAAGAGACTAAGAGACAACAAACCAGGTCAGCTCCCGACATCCTGTCGGCACTGACGAAGAGACTAAGAGACAACAAACCAGGTTAGCTCCCGACTTCCTGTCGGCACTGGCGAAGAGACCAACAAAGTGATGGGGACATCAGCGACAACCAGCTCACTTTGTGTTTGCATTTATGTCCTTTTGTATTTGTATGTACGCCCTTGTGATATATGCGTACACAATAGTAGGTCTTAGTGGGTTTATTTGCAAAAGGCCATTGGGTTTCTTTGCAAATATGCTTGTAGGCCCTGCAGGGGCCCCCTCCCTCCTCCTTATTGGTCCACATGGACTCTTGGGTCCAAGGTGGCTGGTCCATGGTCCAAATTTGGACTTGGACCATGAATTAAATAAAGAAGACAATTCCAAATTGTCCTCTTTAAGGGGGGGGGGGGGCGGACCTATTAGTTTATTTGGGTTTAATGTGGTGTTCACACCACATCTCAACCCTCCATTCTTCAACCCTTGATCCAAGGGCTCATATTAGATTAGAACCCTTTCATATAAATACTTGTATTTTCTTATGGAAAGAATTAATGAAAGAAGAAATTAGCATTTGCCCCCAATTGGATCTTGAGCCCCTCCCCTCTCTCTCCCTGGTTCCTCCACCTCCAGCCCCCTTTCTAGAGTGTAATCCCTTCCCCCTTGATCCCCTCCAGCATCTGAAGCAACTCCGGAGATCGCCGCCGCCGCCGTCTCGCCACCGATGCGTCTTCACCAACGAATTCGGTTTTCTATCCACTCTGGATAGACCTCTCTTCTCCGAATTGTCCCTCTCTCTTCCCTCATCTTCTGAAGCTCCAATTTTCAGGGTTGGTTCCCCTCTTGAACCCTTACCTCCACAAAAAAATTCAGGCAAAAATTCGTCCTTTAGATATTTTTAGATTTTCGTCCAAGTTCAAATTTCAGTTCTGTCCAGGTTCTGTTTACTGTTCACCAGCTCTGAGTGTACCCCATTCGAACCACTTTTTGATTTCTGTTGGGTCGTCCAAATTTACTGGGATCTCTTTCCACATCCCTCTACCACCATGAATTTTATTAATTTTTGGTTCACCCTCCAAGTATTTTTCAAATTTCGTCCAAGTTCCCAAGAACAGTCTGCCCACAGTTTCTCAGATCCGACCCAGGTCTAGTAAAGAAATCCCAGAAAATCCATTTCGTCTCCAAATCAAAAACCAAAAATAGTCCCGGTTTTCTATCTCAGAGACCTTCAACTTTGCTGAAGAAATCATTGCCAGATTCGGAGGTCTTCTCCCCGGTCAACGTCGATCTTCAGAGAAGTCAGAACCTGCCCCTGTAGTTCTGGCCAGATTCCAGCAAGCTTGTAAAATACATGATCAGAAATACATATCTGATTATTTTTTTTGAAGACCCCTACGTCGAAGTACTCTAAGTCAGCTTTCCAACGGCGCTAACCTCGTTGCATTCCGACGACGGGGCTGATCGCAGCAGCAGGTTTCTCCGAGTCGCGCGCCTGCAAACAGAATTTTCAGATTCGTGGCCGAGTTCCCGGCGAGCGTCGTCCGAGGGCCGCCCGGCGTCCGGCGGTCGTTCCAGCAGCTCGCCATCCCAGGGGAACGCTTCCCAAGTGTCTCCACAATAGAGGAGTCATCAGGCCCCACACGACCCCTCCGGTCAATACGTGGGCCCCCACTAGCACGAGTACGCGTGAAGCCGAAGCATTGCCCGAAACCGCCCGTCAACCCGAGCTTGGTCCTCCCGGGCCCACTTGTGTCGCCCTTTACCTCCCTGCGTGGAGTGGGCTTATTTGTACTGCTGTAAACATAATGTACTAAGTTCCCGGGAGTACGAGCTTTGGCCGGGTGCCGTCTTCGCCACGCCGAGAGCGTGGAGGTATCGCCTTCACCCTTACACTTGGCATTAGCTCAATTCTTTATATGCTTCATATGCCGCTGCTAGAGAGCATGTGTAGGGATACCTAGCCCGCTTTCAATTTATAATATCACTGCTGCGAGAGAGAGCGAAGCCGTCCCGTGACCCGATCCGGGCACAAGTGAGAGCCGACCACCCTAGCTCACAGCCGGTTCCTCAACCGCGCACATCCGACGCTTCCCTCGTTAAGGGACGATCGCGAGCTTGTCGTGTCCGTGGTCCCGTCCCGCATCAATTTGGTATCAGAGCGAGTTTGAGTCTAGGGTGTCAAAAAGAAAAAAAAAAGAGAGTGTCATTTACATCGAGTCATTAGTCGGTTTAAGTCGAGTCTAGGATCATCATATTTTCAAAACAACAAAAAGAGTCGTTTTTGGGTCACATACATCCCTTTACTCGGTATATCAAAAGGTGTTGTCCGAACGTTAGGCTACGCCTATCGGGAAGGCCGCACATTTGCGCGAGTGATCTTCGGATCAATTACCTCCGCCACGTACCGAGTCTTGGTTTACGTCTAGGGTCCTTAGTGTGCATGCATTCTAACTTTGCATTACTTAGGGTCGTGTCTAGTGTCTTGCCCAAATGGCCTTGCATATCCATTCCTAGGGATCCATTCCCGTATTTAGGCAACTATGGCCAACCCATGTCGACCCGTCCAAGGTGATAGGTCCGTGTCCGAGTACATTCGGGCATATCATAAGTATTGGTTGGAACATGGCTTGGGAGAGGAGAGCAACACGGCCGCATTTCAGTTTCGGAGAGGTTTGCGCTTTCACTTCCAGTTAGAATGTCTTATCCGCAATGCATTCTCTCTAGCGGAATCCTATACGGTCGCTCTAGTGGTCGAACCATTTGAGTCACACTTTTCTCGGTATGGTGGCTTTAGACAAGCATCTACCTCCCAGCCGCCTACACCATGGCCTTCACCACGCGAGAGAGTTCCAATGTCATCCATCTCTTTTTCCGAATTTGATTCGGAATCCTCTCATTTGGAACCACCAAGGTCCGAGCCACCCGTATTTCTAACGGGTACGCTTTTCATAGCCGAGCCGCTTCTTAGTTGGCTCAAGGATGGCTTGGTCCCACCTCCCTTCCCATCAATGGACCCCACATTACCACTAGTGTCAAGCAACTCATTTCATACCATCTTCCGGTCTCGTCACTATGTGAACACATTAGACGACCTGCTTAAAGGGTTAGACCGGCAGTTGACCTTTACACATTTATTGGCCCGAGGCTTCGACCAACCCGCTAGTCTTAGCTTCACCCATCCGGCCATAGGGTCCATTACCTCCGTATGTACCACGGGTTGTGTTACCACGGAGGTTCTTCTACTTCTCCCGCTATCGGATGAGCCCGACTTCATTACTTGTCTTCCGAGGGAGGAGTCATATCTCCTATACACGGTCTCATCTATCACGATGGATGGAGGTGACCCTCACCTTCATGAATTCCAAACATGGGACTATGTAACGGCGGAATCGAGGGGTCACGCTTTCTTTGACCCATTCGACCCCTACTCTAGTGGGCCCCATGACTCATCACTTCCTTCATACCTTATCGGGGAAGTCCACTTTCACACCCCTTTCCCATCGGTCGGGCCCTCTACATCAACCAAGCCCGTCCACGATACACCTACACCCGGTTCTTCCACACCCGGCTTTCCTAGCCCTCCCAAGTCTCCGAAATCCAAAGGGCCGTCCATGCATGACTGGGTCATACTTGGACATTTAGGTGTTCCCCATGCCATCCATTCCCAGTTGCCTAACATGCATGCATGGCACATATTCGGGTGTCCTGGTCCGCCGTCACCCATGTACGGGTCGGACTAACATTAGGTGTGTCTAGGGTCATAGTTGAGTCGGTGTGTTTTCTTTGTGTGGTTTGTTTGTGTGGTGATTTTGAGTCGATTGTTTGTGTGATTTTCATTCATGTGTCAGTGCATGGTGAGTCTGCATGTGTCTTGTGCAAGCTCGTGTCGTTCTCTTATGAGTGTGAAGCGAGTCGACTCACTCGATGAGTATGGGATCGGTTCTACATCTATACCCGGATCAGTCACCTATAGGGACTCAGCAGTGATTCCTAGTGAGTCTTTGAGCTGTTTCCTTCCGTTGAGAGTGCCCCTTCGAAGTGACCACCTTTGGCCATAGCAGTGCGCATATCGAGTATATGTGGAATGAGCAGGTGCCGATCACTTGGAGTGGAGCATGCCCGCGCTACTTGGCACGGTGACGGATCCGCCGGAGACCTGAGCAGCCGCACCCTTTACTTGACGGGGTCGAGTTCCTCCCACCCGGGGAGAATTGATGGGGACATCAGCGACAACCAGCTCACTTTGTGTTTGCATTTATGTCCTTTTGTATTTGTATGTACGCCCTTGTGATATATGCGTACACAATAGTAGGTCTTAGTGGGTTTATTTGCAAAAGGCCATTGGGTTTCTTTGCAAATATGCTTGTAGGCCCTGCAGGGGCCCCCTCCCTCCTCCTTATTGGTCCACATGGACTCTTGGGTCCAAGGTGGCTGGTCCATGGTCCAAATTTGGACTTGGACCATGAATTAAATAAAGAAGACAATTCCAAATTGTCCTCTTTAAGGGGGGGGGGGGGGGGCGGACCTATTAGTTTATTTGGGTTTAATGTGGTGTTCACACCACATCTCAACCCTCCATTCTTCAACCCTTGATCCAAGGGCTCATATTAGATTAGAACCCTTTCATATAAATACTTGTATTTTCTTATGGAAAGAATTAATGAAAGAAGAAATTAGCATTTGCCCCCAATTGGATCTTGAGCCCCTCCCCTCTCTCTCCCTGGTTCCTCCACCTCCAGCCCCCTTTCTAGAGTGTAATCCCTTCCCCCTTGATCCCCTCCAGCATCTGAAGCAACTCCGGTGATCGCCGCCGCCGCCGTCTCGCCACCGACGCGTCTTCACCAACGAATTCGGTTTTCTGTCCACTCTGGATAGACCTCTCTTCTCCGAATTGTCCCTCTCTCTTCCCTCATCTTCTGAAGCTCCAATTTTCAGGGTTGGTTCCCCTCTTGAACCCTTACCTCCACAAAAAAATTCAGGCAAAAATTCGTCCTTTAGATATTTTTAGATTTTCGTCCAAGTTCAAATTTCAGTTCTGTCCAGGTTCTGTTTACTGTTCACCAGCTCTGAGTGTACCCCATTCGAACCACTTTTTGATTTCTGTTGGGTCGTCCAAATTTACTGGGATCTCTGTCCACATCCCTCTACCACCATGAATTTTATTAATTTTTGGTTCACCCTCCAAGTATTTTTCAAATTTCGTCCAAGTTCCCAAGAACAGTCTGCCCACAGTTTCTCAGATCCGACCCAGGTCTAGTAAAGAAATCCCAGAAAATCCATTTCGTCTCCAAATCAAAAACCAAAAATAGTCCCGATTTTCTATCTCAGAGACCTTCAACTCTGCTGAAGAAATTATTGCCAGATTCGGAGGTCTTCTCCCCGGTCAACGTCGATCTTCAGAGAAGTCAGAACCTGCCCCTGCAGTTCTGGCCAGATTCCAGCAAGCTTGTAAAATACATGATCAGAAATACATATCTGATTATTTTTTTTGAAGACCCCTACGTCGAAGTACTCTAAGTCAGCTTTCCAACGGCGCTAACCTCGTTGCATTCCGACGACGGGGCTGATCGCAGCAGCAGGTTTCTCCGAGTCGCACGCCTGCAAACAGAATTTTCAGATTCGTGGCCGAGTTCCCGGCGAGCGTCGTCCGAGGGCCGCCCGGCGTCCGGCGGTCGTTCCAGCAGCTCGCCATCCCAGGGGAACGCTTCCCAAGTGTCTCCACAATAGAGGAGTCATCAGGCCCCACACGACCCCTCCGGTCAATACGTGGGCCCCCACTAGCACGAGTACGCGTGAAGCCGAAGCATTGCCCGAAACCGCCCGTCAACCCGAGCTTGGTCCTCCCGGGCCCACTTGTGTCGCCCTTTACCTCCCTGCGTGGAGTGGGCTTATTTGTACTGCTGTAAACATAATGTACTAAGTTCCCGGGAGTACGAGCTTTGGCCGGGTGCCATCTTCGCCACGCCGAGAGCGTGGAGGTATCGCCTTCACCCTTACACTTGGCATTAGCTCAATTCTTTATATGCTTCATATGCCGCTGCTAGAGAGCATGTGTAGGGATACCTAGCCCGCTTTCAATTTATAATATCACTGCTGCGAGAGAGAGCGAAGCCGTCCCGTGACCCGATCCGGGCACAAGTGAGAGCCGACCACCCTAGCTCACAGCCGGTTCCTCAACCGCGCACATCCGACGCTTCCCTCGTTAAGGGACGATCGCGAGCTTGTCGTGTCCGTGGTCCCGTCCCGCATCACAAAGTATGTTAGTTCCCGGCATCCTGTCGGCACTGGCGAAGAGACCAACAAAGCATGTCAGTTCCCGGCATCCTATCGGCACTGGCGAAGAGATAAAGAGACCAACAGAGCATGTCAGTTCCCGACACCCTGTCGGCACTGGCGAAGAGACCAAGAGACCAACAAAGCATGTCAGTTCCCGGCATCCTGTCGACACTGGCGAAGAGACAAAGAGACCAACAAAGCATGTCGGTTCCCGGCATCCTGTCGGCACTGGCGAAGAGACCAAGAGACCAACAAAGCACGTCAGTTCCCGACACCCTGTCGGCACTGGCGAAGAGACCAAGAGACCAACAAAGCACGTCAGTTCCCGGCATCCTGTCGACACCGGCGAAGAGACAAAGAGACCAACAAAGCATGTCAGTTCCCGGCATCCTGTCGGCACTGGCGAAGAGACCAACAAAGCATGTCAGTTCCCGGCATCCTGTCGGCACTGGCGAAGGACCAACAAAGCATGTCAGTTCCCGGCATCCTGTCGGCACTGGCGAAGAGACAAAGAAACCCACAGAGCACGTCAGTTCCCGACACCGCGTCGGCACTGGCGAAGAGACCAAGAGACCAACAAAGCATGTCAGTCCCCGACACCCCGTCGGCACTGATGAAGAGACAAAGAGACAACAAATTGCTTCAGTTCCCGACACCTCGTCGGCACTGATGGAGAAACAAAGAGACAACGAACCGCTTCAGTTCCCGACACCTCGTCGGCACTGATGAAGAGACTAAGAGACCAACATACTACTTCGGTTCCCGGCACCCCGTCGGCACTGATAAAGAGACCAACATACCACTTCAGTTCCCGGCCTCTCGTCGGCACTGATGAAGAGACCAATATACTACTCCAGTTCCCGACACCCCGTCGGCATGGATGAAGAGACAAAGAGACCAATGTGTTGCTTCAGTTCCTGACACCCCGTCGGCGCTAACAAAGAGACCAACAAATAACAAATCAGGTCGGCTCTCGACACCCCGTCGGCATCGACAAAGAGAGAAGAGACGAAGACACCCGAGGGCACCGCCCGGCTCATCCTTCGCCTGCGATACCCGTGGGTGGGGGGCATTTGTGGACACCTAAAATTGCACATCCAAATGCCATGCTCGGCCCAGCATCAACAACGGCGCCGAGTGAAGAAACCCCGGAGAAATCAAGCACAAAAGGCCCCACAGCCCGTGGGCCTCAAAGAGAATCAAACGGGCCATGACTCGTGCCCACAATGGGATCAGAACGGGCCCCGGGTACACACACCCCCTGGCGGAGCCCCAGCGGCACGCCCTGGAGAGCCCTCCAGCGGCACACCCCCTTCAGCGGTACACCCCCTGGGGGTTTTCAACGGCACACCCCCCCTGGGGGGTTTTCAACGGCACACCCCCCCCTGGGGGGGTCATCAGCGGCACGCCCAGCAGGGGCTTCAGCGGCACACCCCCTTTGGGGTCCCAGCGGCACGCCCTACAGGGGCTTCAGCGGCACGCCCTGCAGGAGGTCCAGCGGCACGCCCTTCAGGGGCTTCAACGGCACGCCGTTTTGGCTCTCCAGCGGCACGCCCTTTTCAACTCGCCAGCGGCACAGCGTTGAAGCTTTTCAACGGACGACGTGAAGCCCATACCCTACGCATCCTTGGCGCGCAGTGGAGCCGTCTGAGGTGGCAGCTGATCATTGGGCCACGTAGCCTACCCCACTGACACTCAGGATGGGGCAGGTCAACCGCCATCATCACAATCCACTTCCCGCCTTTGACGGCCGTGCTCAAAGGCTCCGGCTGTTCGGAGTATAAAAACCCCCTGATTTCGACGAGGAAAAGGGGAACACAGACAGAAGACGAGAAGACACACAACACACACACAGGAGGAAGAGGAGAAGAGAGAAGAGAAGAAGAGGCATCCCGGCGGGAGCTTCCTCCGACGACCACCGGGAAGAAGCAAGAGTAAGAGAGAGAGAGCTTGATGTAATGGGGGAGAGGGTTGGGGACGGTGGCCCATGTCTTAGGCCCCAATGCTTTTTTTTTCCTTTTGTATTGCATTCCTTCTCCCGTTCTCTGTCGTGGATTTTTCCCTTTTGTCCATGGCCTCATTTGGGCGTCTTTTTTTTCTTGTGATATGCATGTAGGGCCACGCCCTTTTGCTTCCCATGAATGAAAACAATCGCCCTCCTCGGGCCTTTCCAGCTATTTCTGTTGGTTTGCTCCCGCCTTCACAATGCATGTAGTGTGTTGCCCGTTTTCTCCGTTCCTTCGGTTTCTTTCGAGCCACCATATCAACGTGATGCCTCCCCTGTGAAGCCTGACTTTGTGAGCCTCTCGCTCATCTCCAGTAGCCTTTCCTTGGCCTCAAATCCCCCCCCCCTCTTTTCCTGAATGGCCTCCAAGTCTCCCAGCTTGTACACTCTGTTTGAGCCCCCAGCGATGCACCCTTTTGGCCCCTGGGCGGCACATCTATTCTGGCCCTCAGCGGCACGTACATTGCTGGCCCTCAGCGGTACACCCCTTCCTGCCCTCAGCGGCACACACACCCTGTCACCCCTGGCCGGCACACTCCTTGGCCGGTACACCCGATTGGTCTTGGCCGGTACACCCCCCTATGGCCTTCAGCGGCACACCCTTCAGCCCCTCAGCAGCCCCCCTTCTTGGCCTTGCCCCCGAGCCCTTTCCTTCACGTTTTTCGAGGCTCTATAAAGGTGTTGTTCCCCCGGGGGCCCACCTCCAGTTGTCGGGTTCCGCCACTCCATGTGGGCGCGTTCCCTTTATCTCCCTTACGCCCCGGGTCAAGGGGAGATGATGCCGAATTTTTGTGAGAAAATAACAAAACATTAAAAGAGGCAAAAGGAAGCAACAAACGAACAGGATAATTAATGAAACCTTCCAACTAATCAAACCACTGCCGGCACCATAACGAGAACTAAGCCGAACTGATTAACTGCCTGGCAACCCGAACTTCCGACTGACGGCAGAAAGGCCGAACAGAACAAAGCAGGGGAGAAGTTTATATGAAACTACATACAAATTAAGACAAGAAGAAAAGAAAAGCCTTAAAATAGGAAATTGAAGATTGGCTGGACCTCCACCATCACGCCCTGATTGGCCCTTCAGCGGTGCATTCTAATCGTCTTCCAGTGGCATGCTCATCCGATCCCGTCTCCGGCACACTCCCATTACCTCACCCCTTTACCGGTACACCTCTTCTGGCCCCCACCACTGCAGCCTCCAACGGCATACTCCAGACAACCCCCAGCGGTACACCCTCACCGTTGCAGCCTTCAGCGGCACACTCCAAGTAGCTTCCAGCGGTACACTCTTTCAAACCTTCAGCGGTACACCCCTTGAACCCCCGCGGTACACCCTTAATTGCCCCCAGCGGCACGCCCCTTGAACCCTCAGCGGTACACCCCGATTGCCCCAGCGGCACGCTCCTTTGGCCTCTAGCGGTACGCCCTTTTCAGCCCCCCAGCGGTACACCTTTCTGCCCTCAGCGGTACGCCCTGTTTCTCTTCGCCGGCACGCTCTCTGCCCTCAGCGGTACACTCCCGTTTTCCCCTTCACTGGCACATTACATGCATATATATATATATCGTGATAAGGGCTTTAACAATAGCAAATAAATTAATAAAACTTACGCTAATTAAAGGACTCCGAATGCGCAATATTAATCATAATAAAAGAGGCGGGTGGGATAATAAAAAAACAAATAATAATAACAATAACAATAATGAATAAAAGAAGAGAAATCATCTGGAACATATGCATAAAGAAGTAATAAACCGCAGGACGAATCCTAGAACATATAACTAAGAAAACCCCAAATAAAAGACGCTAGGGCCCACACTACAGCCCCCATCTCTCCCCGCGACCCGGGGCAAAAGGAACAATAATGCCGCCCTCTCAGGCCGGGCTCGGATCTTGGGAGTCAGCCCGACATGGTCCGGTCTCGACCTAGCCTCAGGCCGACATCTTGATCAGACCGGGTTTGCTCCTCGTTCCGGACGCCCTCCGAATCATTACTGAAATTGTCGGGCATTCGGCAGACATTTGAATGGATTTGTCCCGGCTTTTCCCGTCGTGTTTCCATCACGGACCCGTGTCCGAACATGAAAAGGTCCACGAGTGACCAACATGGCCGACGATTTGCTGTCTGAATATGACCCTCAGTGTGATCTATTCCCATCTCTCTCTTGCGCATTTAGTATTATTTCTTTCGGCCGCGGGGCCCCTAATTTCGACAATTAATCAAGGGTGTTCCCTCGTATGGGGGATGTAAATGACGTCATGACCTTTATGGCGCGACGGGATTCGGTCCCGACACGAACCACACAATCGTCTGACGAAGTCAGATCGAGCGCACCATGGGCTCTTCGGAGCCCGAATAAATTGTCGCTTCGGTGACTGGCACGCCCATGCACTCAATAAAACAAACCAGCGACGCCAAAACAGTCGTCGAACGGAAAAGTGCGTCCACAGGCGTCCGCTGCCACGACGGTACGGCTGCCAATGGCAGGCCCCCGTTTCGGCGCCCGCGCTCCCAGAATAGGACAAGACACTGGTCATGATTATGGGCATGGCCTCTGCCACCACCTGAGGTGACTTGCGCGCCAAGCAAGTATCCCAGGGATACCAACGCCTATGGTACGGGTGATCGACATCAAATCTTGAAACCCCAGGAAACCCTCTTCAAAGTCGACTCTCATCCCCCTACTACGTGCTCGACGACTGACAGTAGGGGGGAAGTGAGGAGGGTAAATATGATTTGGCCCAACAACGGCCCAGTGGTCACCGGCCCAGACCCAAACTGCACCGTGAGGACGTATCCAAGAAGTGAGCGCCCACGAACGGCCCAGCAGAGAGAGGCTCGGGCAAGAGAAGCCTCGGATTCTACATCACATAAGGGCCACGGCCCAAGCGGACTTATCACCGGAAGACCCTCTGGCGATCGACTGTTGCCCCCTTAGACGTCGGCATCGACCCCATAACGGGCGAGCACGCTCCATGAGTGTCGTAAGACTCGCCCCGGGACCAGCCAATGCCGGGGCAATCGCCCTCCAATGGGAAAACTCTACCATTATAGTGGAGAAATGTTACTCTACTTCGGACGCCCTTCCCTATCAAGGGATAAGGCCTCCCAGCACTAGGACAACCCCTATAAAAGGGAGAACGACAGAGGAAGACGACAGGGTAGATCTTTCTACTAAAAACATCTCACACTGCTACGCAAGAGGAAGTACGGCGGATACTGCTGCCACTAGAGCTTCCTACTGAGAAGAAGGGCAACCCGACTCACAACTGTGATAGAGGGGCCATCCACTATAACCAGAGAGCTTCCTCCTCATGTGCGACCTTACCACCCAGCGAGCACTCTTCGAGAGCCCGCTGGGAGCGGCGAGCACGCGTGCAGAGGACCTACACGTCTCCTGGATCAAGTACTATGGCCTCTACTTCTCTCTTGCCCTTTTTCCTCTCTATTGCTCATTAATCCCTTGCTGACTTAAGCATCGGATGATTGTCCCTCGGGGTAACACCCGGGACTCCTTCTGACGCCTTTTTAGCTTCTGGTGTGTGCAGGCTTCCACGGACGCGAGACGACTTTCCCAATAAATAAATAGAGAATGTGATACGTGGCCTAGAAACCATTTTCCTACCTCTACACATACTATACTTTAACTTTAGCCTATTTTCAATGAAGAACTATATATTCTAATAGAGTGATCATGTAGGAAAATGAAAGAGCTATATATATAATTAAGACTATTAAGTTGTTGTCCTCACGAGTCACAAACTAGCTGGCATGTGATGGCCATTTGAGGATCTGAAGACTTCGTATGCCCAAGGTGATTCTAGTTGCAAGTGGAAGAAACACGAGCCATATGATGAGTTTAAGCCCACACAACCGTCGTTTTGCCAGTAGAGATTTTGGGCATACTATTATATATATAACATAGAGATTAACATGCTTAATTCATTGGACTAAAAGGGACTTGGTCAATTATGTTGTTAAGGAAGCTAACAATTAATTAAATTTAGTGCATCTTTCATGTTGGATAATGTCGGAAGCTACTTTCCATATTAGGAGCGGATCCCTAGTGTCTTATTATTCTGGAGTTATATAAATACTACATTATAGATGAAAGATACATCCAAACTGTTAGAGTGTGGAGTCAGAACTCTTTTGTTCGTGCACCTCTGCACGGGATCACACTCTGCCTCAGGAGCGCATCCACTGCTCCAGGGAGCATTCACAGCATCAGGGAAGCATGGCGAACTTATGCCATCTCCAGGGGAGCATTCGCTACTCCAAGGGAGCAATCGCTGCTCCAGGGGAGCATTCTCAGCTCAGGGGAGCATGGCGAGCATATCGTATCTCCAGGGGAGCATTCGCTGCTCCAGGGGAGCATCTTTCAGTGCCAGGGGAGCATTCGTTACTCCAGGGGTTCATATGATGTCCGGGTCTAGCAGGAAAGCACATGCTGTCTCTGGAGGGCATTCATTATCCCAAGAGAGCATCACTGGCGTCAGGGGAGCATGCATTGTAGGCTCAAGACACCTCGATGTCACTTGAAGTGTCGACCCGATGCGTCGACTCGTCTTGGCAATGCGTCGACGCAGTCTTGGAAATGCTTTGGTCTGACTGATGATAGGGGAGCATCTGCAGTCGCTGGAGCGCATACTCGGTCTCGAGAGAGCATCCGGTGGGACAGGCGAGCATGCGTGTCTAATGTATCCCGGAAGAGGGTTTCTATTTAACAGGGGTATTATTATCCTTAATACCCTGACTAATGATGCCCTAATCTCCTAGTATAAAAGGATGGGCTGCCTCTTTGTATTGTAAGCGTGTTGGTGATTACCAGTGGAATCCTGTTGCGGCCGTGGAGGTAGGAAGGCATCTTGCCTCCGAACCACGTAAAAATCCCTGTGTGTTCTTGTGGGTTGTTTGATTTCTCTTCTCTCCGTTCTTCTTCCTCCTCTGTTGTTCATCCTCCTGGTTTGGGTACTCTGGTTCTATCCCCAACAACTGGTATCAGAGCCTTGTTCTGGTTCGAGGGAGTAGTGGGAGTAATGGCGACAAATGAAGGAAAGGTGAGGATCGACAAGTTCGATGGCAAGGACTTCGGTTTCTAGAAGATGCAAATCGAAGACTACCTGTATCAGAAGAAGCTGCATGAGCCGCTTCTTGGAACGATGCCGGAAGGGATGAAGAAAGAAGATTGGGATCTACTAGACAGACAAGCACTCGGAGTTGTTCGCTTGACGTTGGCCAGAAACGTCGCCTTCAACATCGTGAACGAGAAGACCACGGCAGGATTGATGAAGGCGCTATCAAATATGTATGAAAAGCCCTCAGCTTCAAACAAGGTATATTTGATGCGTCGTTTATTTAATCTGAAGATGGCCGAAGGTGCTTCTGTTACAGACCACATCAATGAATTCAATGTGATTACAACTCAGTTGAGTTCTGTAGAAATAAACTTTGATGATGAGATTAGGGCCTTGATTCTTTTATCCTCCTTACCTGAAAGTTGGGATGCAACTGTGACGGCTGTAAGTAGTTCTTCTGGTTCTAGCAAATTGAAGCTTAACGAGGTTCGAGACCTGATTCTAAGCGAAGATATTTGCAGAAGGGAATCTGGTGAAGCCTCAGGTTCTGCTTTAAATATAGAGAGCAGGGGAAGAATAAAACAGCGGGGTCAAAATAGGAGCAGATCTAGGTCCAAGAAGAAAGGTCAATCAAAGGTTGGTGGTGATGGGTGCTGGAATTGTGGTAAAAAGGGGGCACTTAAAGAAAGACTGCAAGGCTCCAAAGAAGAAAAATCACAATGAAGAGTCCGCCAATGCAGCTGCAGCAGAGCAAGTTCAAGATGCTTTAGTTCTTTGTGTTGACACTCCTTTAGAGTCATGTATTCTTGACTCAGGTGCGTCATTCCACTCTACCTCACATAAAGAAAGTATACAAAATTATGTTGCTGGAAACTTTGGGAAGGTTTATCTTACTGATGATGAGCCTTTAGATATTGTGGGGAAGGGTGATGTTAATGTAAGGACCACAAATGGCACTTTGTGGAAGTTAAAGAATGTAAGGCATGTACCTGGCTTGAAGAGGAACTTGATATCTGTTGGACAGCTTGATGATGAAGGTTATGTAACAACCTTTGTGGGTGGATCTTGGAAGATCACCAAAGGTGCTATGATTATAGCACGAGGCAACAAGATGGGTACTCTCTACATGACTAGCAACAACAAAGATATAGTGACAGTGGCAAATTTAGGAGTTGACTCTAACATATGGCACTGCAGGCTTGGTCACATGAGTGAGAAAGGGATGAAGGTACTGTTGTCAAAAGGTAAATTGTCTGGCTTGAAATCTGTGGAAGTTGGTCTTTGTGAAGACTGTATTTTTTGGAAGCAAAAGAAGGTTACATTCTCAAAGACAGTTAGAACTTTGAAGACACAGAAGCTAGAGCTTGTACATATAGATGTATGGGGTCCTTCACCAGTACCATCTCTTGGAGACTCACTCTACTATGTCACTTTCATTGATGACTCTACTCGTAAGGTATGGGTTTATTTTTTGAAAAGAAAATCTAATGTATTTGTTACTTTCAAAAATTGGAAGACCCTTGTAGAGAATGAGACAGGTTTGAAGGTGAAGTGTCTGAGATCAGACAATGGTGGAGAGTATGACAACAAAGAATTCAAGGACTTTTGTGCAGCTAGTGGTATTAGAATGGAAAGAACTGTTCCAAGAACACCACAGCATAATGGAGTTGCCGAGCGCATGAATAGAACCTTGAATGAACGGGCTAGGAGCATGAGGATACATGCTGGACTGCCTAAAACATTTTGGGCAGATACAATTAACACAGCAACTTTTTTGATAAACCGAGGACCATATGTCCCTTTGGATGGTGGAATTCCAGAGGAGGCCTGGACAGGGAAAGAGGTAAATCTTTCACACTTGAGAGTCTTTGGCTGTGTTTCATATGTGCATGTAGATTCTAATGACAGGGATACGCTAGATGCTAAGTCTATAAAGTGCTTTTTCATTGGATATGGTTCTGATGAGTTTGGATATCAATTTTGGGATGATGAAAATCGAAAAATTCTGAGAAGGAAAAATGTTATATTCAATGAAAATGTCGTGTACAAAGACAGGGCTGTTGTAGAATCTGACAGTGCAGAGAAACAAGATGAGAATGGTGGACATGTTGAGCTAGAAGAAATTTCACAAGATGATGTGAATGCTAAGATACAGGATGTATCTAAAACAGAAGCACAGCCTTGTACACCGGTGCAACTGAGAAGATCTGCAAGAATACCTAGGCCTACACAAAGGTATTCTCCATCTTTGCATTACCTACTGTTGACTGACGAAGGTGAACCCGAGTGTTATGATGAAACAATGCAGGTTACAGATTCTGTTAAGTGGGAGTTAGCCATGGAAGATGAGATGAACTCATTGTAAAAGAATCAGACTTGGGAGCTAACTAAACTCCCCAAGAACAAGAAGGCATTGCACAACAAGCGGGTTTACAGAGTCAAAGATGAACCTGATGGTAGTAAGAGGTACAAAGCAAGGTTGGTAGTGAAGGGCTTCCAGCAGAAGGAAGGTATAGACTACACTGAGATCTTTTCTCCAGTTGTGAAACTAACCACTATTAGATTGGTGTTGAGCATTGTTGCTGCTGAGAACTTACATTTAGAGTAACTAGATGTGAAGACAGCTTTTCTCCATGGTGACTTGGAGGAAGACATCTACATGTTGCAACCAGAAGGGTTTTCAGTCCCAAGCAAAGAAAATATTATGTGCAAGCTTAAGAAAAGTTTGTATGGTCTGAAGCAAGCCCCCAGACAATGGTACAAGAAGTTTGATGGATTCATATGTAACAATGGTTTCATTAGATGCAATATGGACCATTGTTGTTATCTTAAGAAGTTTGATAATTGCTATATCATATTGTTGTTGTACGTGGATGATATGCTTATTGTAGGATCAAGTATGACAGAGATTAACAATCTGAAAATATAATTATCAAAGGAATTTACTATGAAGGACTTAGGAGCAGCAAAGTAAATTCTTGGGATGAGAATTGTGAGAGATAGAACAGCTGGCACTGTGAAGCTATCTCAAGAAGGTTACATCCAGAAGGTGTTGGGCAGATTCAACATGCAGGATGCAAAACCAGTTAGCACTCCTTTGGCAAGTCACTTCAAGCTGTCTAAATAGCAGTCACCAAAGTCTGCTGAAGAGCATAAGTCCATGAAGAAAATTCCTTATGCATCAGCTGTATGAAGTCTGATGTATGCCATGATTTGTACCAGGTCGGACATAGCACATGCAGTGGGAGTTGTGTGCAGACATATGGCAGATCCGGGCAAGCAACACTGGGAGGCAGTAAAATAGATTCTGAGATACTTAAAAGGCACCTCAGGCAAATCACTTTGTTTCAGGAAAAGTGATGTTATTCTACAAGGTTTTGTTGATTCAGATCTTGGTGGTGATCTGGACACCAGAAGAAGTACCACTGGCTATGTTTATACATTGGGTGGCACTGTAGTGAGTTGGGTTTCAAAACTTCAGAAGGTAGTTGCTCTCTGAACAACAGAAGCAGAGTATGTAGCTATCTCTGAAGCTAGCAAAGAGATGGTATGGCTGAAAAATTTTCTGAAGGAGTTGGGCAAGGAACAAAGCAATAGTGTGTTATTTTGTGACAGTCAAAGTGCCATTCACCTTTCCAAGAACCCAGTCTTTCATGCAAGGACTAAGCACATACAGCTGAAATATCACTTCATTCGTGGTTTGCTTGAAGATGATGTTTTGCTGCTGGAGAAAATACTTGGTGCAGAGAATCCAGCAGACATGTTCACCAAGATGGTTACCACAGAGAAACTGAGGCTGTGCAAGTCCTCAGTTGTCCTCCATGGATGATTGATGGAGGGGTGCCGTAGCAGTTTATTTCCATTGTTATATAGAGCAGGTTATTACATTGAGATGTTTACTTTCTTTGGAGTTCAGACTCCAAGTGGGAGATTGTTAGAGTGTGGAGTCAAAACTCTTTTGTTCGTGTACGTCTGCACGGGACCACACTCTGCCTCAGGAGTGCATCCACTGCTCCAGGGGAGTATTCACAGTATCAGGGAAGCATGGCGAGCTTATGCCATCTCCAGGGGAGCATTCGCTACTCCAAGGGAGCAATCGCTGCTCCAGGGGAGCATTCTCAGCTCAGGGGAGCATGGCGAGCATATCGTATCTCCAGGGGAGCATTCGCTGCTCCAGGGGAGCATCTTTCAGTGCCAGGGGAGCATTCGTTACTCCAGGGGAGCATATGCTGTCCGGGTCTAGCAGGGAAGCACATGATGTCTCTGGAGGGCATTCATTGTTCCAGGAGAGCATCACTGGCGTCAGGGGAGCATGCATTGCAGGCTCAAGGCATCTCGATGTCACTTGAAGTGTCGACCCGATGCGTCGACTCATCTTGGCAATGCGTCGGCGCAGTCTTGAAAATGCTTTGATCTGACTGATGATAGGAGAGCATCTGCTGTCGCTGGAGCGCATACTCGGTCTCAGGAGAGTATCCGGTGGGACAGGCGAGCATGCGTGTCTGATGTATCCCGGAAGAGGGTTTCTATTTAACAAGGGTATTATTATCCTTAATACCCTGACTAATGACGTCCTAATCTCCTAGTATAAAAGGATGGGCTGTCTCTTTGTATTGTAAGCTTGTTGGTGATTACTAGTGGAATCTTGTTGCGGTCGTGGACGTAGGAAGGCATCTTGCCTCCGAACCACGTAAAAATCCATGTGTGTTCTTGTGGGTTGTTTGATTTCTCTTCTCTCCGTTCTTCTTCCTCCTCTGCTGTTCATCCTCCTGGTTTGGGTACTCCGGTTCTATCCCCAACACAAACTATATCTAAGACTTTGTTTAAAAAGGTCGGCATCTCAAGACAGTAAGAGTACTTATCCTCGAGACTAGGCATTAGAAAAATACCTTGAGACATGCATCTTAGATTTTTTACTCGAGACTTATGTCTTTTGTTGATCGAGATGGTGTGTATTTACTGACATATACTTAGAGATTTATTCATCAATTGAGAAGGTGATATAGTTAGATGTTGTAAGATGAATCCAAGATTTTTATATTTTATTTATCGTCATTCAAACATAGCATGTATTTATTATTGAGTCAAGATAACATTAACACATAAAATGAACATTATTTTTGACCGTTTTTGATGATTTTAAACATTATTTTCATAGACCACTGAGACTTACGCTTCATTATGTCTCAAAGAGAGTTACTTATTACGAGACTTAAACATCGATCAAAGAGTCTCGTAACAACTTTAAGATCTTTTAAACTATGATCTAAGATGTAAAGATTATTTGCTAACCTCCGGATTACCCTTATTCACATCCCATATTTTGTTTTTCCAAGGGAAGATATTTACTCTGGACGATGATGCTCTTGGGTTATATATTTGTAGGCCAATGTGCAAGCAATTATTTCCCACTGTGAGCAATTATTTGGCAGTGATGCCAATCTTTCAAGTGAAGGTGAGAAGCTGCATTATATCACGAAACGATTCGATTCCAATCACTTTCCCATGGAAAGTCAATGCCGCCGTCAGTGTTTATAAAAGAAGGCCGAGATGCTGCCGTCCATTGGAGTTTGAGTGCAAACAAACGCAAACGAAGAAGCAAGCAATCTTCTGTCAAATTAACAGTAAAGGATAGTGGACATTTTTCTATGTATGTATGCATGGTTTATGAAATAACATAATGCGCACGGATGCAAAGCATGTTCATGGACTTCATTCAACTACGTACGTCACCTGGTGAAATTCGGACTGTCTATACCTTCGTTGGAATGGAGTCGGTAGTAACGTAGATGATGTAATTAAACATTACCTTCTGTGCATCATTGTAAAAGTATAAGTACTTGAGATGATTTGACGAGCTCTCTTACAATAGAATATGCACACCCCTCGTGTCTTCCCGATTGCATCCTGCGGTAGGATTTAGGATTAGAAAATTAGTCCAAACGTTGATAAATCATCTAAATATTTATAAGATAGGTCGTCACCTCTTAAGTCAAGAAGATTTTTTTACAAAAATAAAATCTCACCTCTATTCTAGAGAAAATATCTCTTAGCAATTAATTCGCTCACACCATTTTACTTTCTTAAGGGAGATCAATATAGTGAGATCACTTTTTAACTCAAGAGGATCCTTTTATAATGACAAATTAAAACCTAGTTACAAGATTAGTCTTACATGTTGAGAAAATAATCAAATATTTATAAGATATGTCTTCAACTCTTAAACTAATAAGTCCCTTTTACAAAGACGAAACTCGTTCTATCCGCGCATGCAGAGTGCTCCTTCCAGTTCAGCATGGCCTCGATCGGCCAAATGAGGAGACCAACATTACAGAGCGACAGCGGTGTCTGAGCCTTCCATGGAGACACAGGCCAGCAAGGGAGAGACGTGAGCTGGTTGCACACGCGTTCCTTCCAGTAGTCTTCCGCCCGACAAGTTCCAGAACTTGTCTGCTTCGTACTTCGTCAAGTACCCACCCCCCCCGCCGAAACATCTCTCTCGAGAAGACTTCTCCTAAAGTCGTATTGCAGTAGTACTCCCCGTGACTCGTACGTACGCTTGTCACCAGTCTGACCGTGCACAATGTGATGCGACCGTATGATGGCGGATTTTTCTTGCACGACTTGTGAAATCCCTGAGGAGCCCTTACATGCATCTGGTGTAATCATGATTTATCGACTTGATTCGTCTCAAAGTTGATTTGGGCACGTCGTATCGTATCTAAAAAAATTCGATATGATACGGGTCACCTCGAGTCAAGTAGACTCACAGTAAGAGAGGAGATGATACACATCGAGTTAGACTGAGTCGATTATGACTCGAGTGTATCGTACCGGATTAAGAAAGATCGAGTCAGACTGAGTCGATTATGACTCGAGTGTATCGTACCGGATCAAGAAAGATCCGATCCGATATGGATCATCGAGTTGACGAATCTTTGTAATGCGTGCATGGAGATTCGCCTCATATTTATACGTGATTTTTTAGTGCAATATATATGAACGATCTGAAAAGTGAGATGCTTAAGTACATTTCAAAATTTACTATTATTATTGTTGAAGTCAAGGTTGGTCGATTCAGTGATCCGTATCAGATCGGGATCATCGTATTTTAGTAAAATACGTCCGAGTCACATGTAAGTCGGGCCGACTCGATCTAATCTATCTCACCCTGGTGCCTCTCACCTAGTACTTTTTTCCCCCACTTTGGTGCATGCCCTCGCCCCACACCCCCTGGAGACCTTCACTTCCTTACTCTCAGCCCTTTCTCAATCTCTCATCTCTCTCACTGTGACTCCACCCTGCCTAGCATATCTTAGGATTGGTAGTATTGTATCGAATTTTCTCTTACATGGTACGACACATCTGAGTCGATTCGAGTCGGATCAAGTCACGAACCACGCATAGTTGAAATAACACATTTTTATGGGTGTGGAACTATTACTCTTTCGAGGGACCAACGGTTGCACGACTGCACCAGACAAGTCTGTTGGCGCGATGACATTCTCTGGAAGAAAGTAAGATGATGCATGCTATTTTAACAGTGGCCATGATTGAGAGGCCACACACAATAATGCAACGACTTAAACCCGACAGAAATCACTGTCTTCGTTTGGCTTCGTTGGGCTTGCCTCCCAGCATTACTCTGCATCTCTCCGTAGAAAAGATCACAAAGTCTACTCCCATCTCTGTCTAGGTTTGCATGCTCACTAGCTAGGCGGAGACATCACAGACTCCCATCTACGTAATAAGACAAGGCCGTCTCCACCCCCGCGTTACGTCCATGGGCGGTCGAGCGTACATCACCTACTCAAAAGTGACAATTAAAATTTTCAAATTTTAATTTCAAAGTATGAACTTTGTTACGATATACTCTAAATTATACCAATTAAACATTCATTCGACTTCTAAATCTAAAAAGAGAAGTGTTAGTTGTCTGTTCTAGACGGGGAGATGTTCTACTCGTTCAATATGAGATAATTAGTCGGTTAGAGTGTGAAGTTTGAATTCGTCATTGTGCGTCTTCGCATGCGGATCGACCTGTGGGATCATGTCGCGTGGATCTCACTATAACAGGGGTATTCTTGTCTTTGGTATTCTGACCCATGGCGCTCTAATCTCCTTGTAAAAAAAGGTGCGAACTCTATCTTTATATTGTATCTTAGTGTGGTTATTTTAGTGAAAATCCTACTGCGACCGTGGACGTAAGAAAACACATCGCCTTCGAACCACGTTAATCTCTGTGTCCTTGTGACTTTAATCTCTTCTTCCCCTTTCTTCTTCTGCCTTTGTTATTTGTCCATCTCTATAGATATTCCGATTTCTAACATAATCCACATGTGAGCACTAGTTGTGAGTCATAACATCTACATGAATCAATCTCATCTTAGACGGATAAGAAACCGCCCCACGGATATTAAGCATACATCACTTAAAAAAACATACGTGAATGATCAGATGACATTACATATATAATTCAACACTAACTAGATCATTTTTCTTTTATATATGCATGCTACTTATAGAAAATAAGTTATTTGGTTTTCGAGTTGTAAAATCAAGTTTAACCGTTTAGATTGGAAATCAAAGATGAACCCAAGTATATATTTCTTGTAAGTGGCACAACGCCTGTCGTGTGCGGCAATGAACCCTATATATCTCTCCAGGTTTGATCAACTTCTTTTTTTTTAAAAAGAAATCCTGTCTTATGTTCGTACTCGCTGAATAGCCATTGAATCCATAGGCGTTTAATCTTCTTTATAAATCTTTAAATGGCGCCATTTCTGAAGTGGCACATGCTAATTGAGTTGAGGTACTTCCTGGATATAAGTTAGCATACCGCGAATGGTATCCCACATATCAGCGAGCTTCTCCCATACGAGCCAAGAACATACCATGGCAGCTGCAAATTTGAAGTCATCAGATCATGGGCAAGCTGTGCATACCGATCCAGCTGCGCTTGTTCTCGAAACTAAAAATATCACCCGGAATACTCTCGCATATATATATATATATATATATATATATATATATATATATATATGCAGAGCATTAGACAACAGGCGCAAGTGCCGCAAACCCTAACCGGGATCAGTGGATCAGTATCCTAGATAGCTAGCGTTCTCACAGGCCTTCTTCCTGGGCTGCCAATTATCCCTTCTGTTTCTTTATATCAAGGTGGGGGGTGGCGAGTGTGTGTTAGAATATTCCTAGAAATAGGTTTTAACCAAATGCATTTAAAATAAAAGTTCTCTACATTTAATATCTTAAGCGTTTGAGTTGAATAACTTTAATAACTCTAATATGATTTTAGAACCTAATGTTATGATTTGAGCCGGACACTCAATATTTGTCATAATCCATGTGACATAATTTAACTTAATATCAACATGAAAGGGCATGTTATAATAATTTAATATTAAAAATGAATTAAGTCATAAGGAGCAGTGTGTCATAAGGAGCTGGTCATGAGTGCGATCCAAGAGAATAACTCTATGATGCTTAAGTCGGTGACATAAGTAGGTGAATGCAGAAAAAAAAAGAGTGAGATGCACGTCTAAGCGAAGGAAAGAGTGCTCGGAGTAGACACTAAGAGCCCAGAGGAGCGATCTGACGTCTGGAGATTTTTAGTGACGTGATATGCTCTATATATCTCTAGTTGTGTGGTCATGTTTGAGTGGAAGTCCATATATATGTGAGTATGAATGTGTATTTCAGGGCCCATTCAATACCCTATTTATATGATTCTCCTTGATGCCGTTTGTTTCCTGTAGCGGGGGTTTGGTTCGTGGATCAATGAATTGCTCGATCATGGAGAACGTCTGCTTCTCATTCGCTCTCGTTCTCTGAGGAAGGATATTGTGCCGGATATCTTGACGACATGGGTGTGACCCAGCATTCGTTGGGGATAATTTTTCATGATTCTGGTCTCAACATTCACTCGTTGGCAGGTTTCATGGCATCTGAGATACACATGTGTGGGGATTGGGCCTGCGGGCCATCTAGCCTCGAGTGGGCCTCAACGGATGATGTTTCTGGACAATAGGTCAACTGGCGAGGGTCATACTGAGTCTGGCGTCAATAGACCACATTGGATCCGACACTAGGTCACATTGGGCTTGGCGGTTTTCCCACGCCTCATTTGTGTTTATATTAGAATCTATGTTTTAAATTTTAAAAGGTTTGAGTATTGGGTTCTTTATGTGTCTCTTTAGGTTCCTCTCTTTAGGTGAATGGGTGTGACTCCGTCAAGGGTCACTTCTCAAGAGGGTAGTTGAGGAGAGTTATTTTCATGTGAGAGACACGGCTTATGGTTCTCTCTCATCGAACGGCTATCTCTCTCGAGCTCCTCTCTCCCAATCGTTTTCTTTTCTTGCAAGAGCTTCTTGTCACAGTGGTGTTCGCCCCCTCCAACGTGAATTAGAATTCACCTTCACATCGTCATCGGTTTGAGTCGTCGTATCTTGGGAGAAATTCCGTCGTGAAGTTTATCTGCACCGGAGTAGAGACGGAACGTCTCTGAAGAAAATGACTATATGCTTCGACCCGAGTTTACTTTTATTGATCATTTTTTTGATTTATGGGCTTAAATCTAATAGAATATCTCCACTCGGACATAGTTGTTTCCAACAGTTTAAAATAATAGAGCTTTATTCACTCGATACTTTGAAATTTTGAGAGAGAGAGAGAGAGAATGCGGAAGGATGCTGGTTCGACGGCATGCAGCCGGTGCAAAGGGGACCACAGTCCACTCTCCGCAGTCATGTGTTACAGCTAATAACAACGACCAAAGGGGCTGTCCACTGCTAGCCCTCCCATGTGCGCCGGGAAGGCAGCAGGCAACAGAGGCCCGGGGTTTCCCCCGGCGGATACGGATGCGTCCTAGGAATTGTCCAGGAAGATGCCCGTGCTGGGCAGGCATTCCTCAGATTACAAGCTGGCCTAAAGAACAGGCTCAGCAGTAGATCCTCTCAACATGGGGTTGCACCAGCCTCGGCCCGGAGATGGGGGGATATAAATTAAAACCTTCCGAGCTAAAAAAAAAAGGGCACTGCTCCCTTCCTTAATCCTGCAGTAACGTGCCCGAGGAGGAGTGTATGTACTCGTTTGGATTAAGGCCACTCGCTGTAGACTGTAGTGCCCCCCCCCCTCTCTCCCTCTACCCTACAGAGGAGGCTAGCAGACCGCCACCAACCCTGTAGCGAGGGACCAGAACACTGCTCCCTTCCTTAATCCTGCAGTAACGTGCCCGAGGAGGAGTGTATGTACTCGTTCGGATTAAGGCCACTCGCTGTAGACTGTAGTGCCCCCCCCCCTCTCTCTCCCTCTACCCTACAGAGGCAGCTAGCAGACCGCCACCAACCCTGTAGCGAGGGAGCAGAGGATTTTGTGGGATTCACAAAACAGGGTCCAAGTCGGGTTTTCCTTCGATTCACCTGTTCATGCACCGACCGAACAGCGAACGGCGGATTTGTCAAGACCAACACCATTATCCATTCCCCGGCCCTCCCCCGGAAGCCTCCTCCCACTCCTAAAAAGTTAAGCACAACTTTTTTTTTTTTGGAACTTGATCGTGCGCAGGGACAATGTGCGTCTTATCATTGCCTCCCCACAGCGCCCAGCCCCACAGCTAAGTACAACGCAGGCGACTGTGGGCATCAGTCCCGTCGCCGTCAGTCCACGTAGAAAGCTCGCCACCTTTACGCCAAAAGCAGGGCTCCCATGTTGCGTGCCTCCAACGGCCGGAAACCCCACAGTAGATACGTACACAGAGGGAGGGGGGGGCAGCCTGCAGCCTTCGGTGGTGGTGGTGGTGGTGGTGGATGTTACTCGGTGAGCCGGGTTCCACATCTCCCCGATGGGCTGCTAAAAGCATTTAAAAGCATGGGGGCATGCATGACCAGTCTCCCATGCCCATCCCATGCCGGATCCGAACAGCTCCCCCCCCCCCCTCGCCTTTACCTCCTCGTCCAATCCCACCACCATCACCGAGCACCACCACCACCACCACCGCCCATCAGGTTATGATCACCAAACAGGCGCAGGCACCGAACCGACCACGTGTGATGTCTCCCCACCCTCCTTCCTCTCCTAGGCCATCTCATCACGGCCCCTTCACGAAAACACAGAGCCCCGCAAGTGGGGAGCATAATGGAAGTCACATAAACACATCCACAGCGGTCTTCAATAACCCAGGGACTGACAATTATTCCCTCTCACTTCAAGGCCATCATGTCCCGGCTGTCATGGAATGTGAATCCCCCAAGTCAGAAACTGCACCTTCGTCCACAGAAGCATCGGGGAAACCGGGCTCCGGAAAGAAAAAAAGGAACAGACACAGAGGTGAATGTCAAAAGAGACGGCCTGCCCTTCCCTGCCGGGTTTAACCTGCAGGGTAGAAAATTAATTAAAAAGGAGAGAAGAAGAAACATGTGATTGTGGAAGTGGTGATTGGTGAGTCTACGTTCTACCACGACCGGGAGTGCTGCTCTTTTCGATCCTTCCTTGGCATGCAGAGCATATTGGTGGGACTGGCGGAAGGAGTAGTGGTGGTGGTAGTAGCAGCGCGGCCGCAGCAGGACTAGTTGAAAAGGGCGATGCAGCGTGGAAGTGGAACGCCCCCCCCCCCCCCCCATGTGGTCTGGACGGCGCAGCGTGGCGTAGCGAGGGCTCGAGAGTTGGGGGCGGGGGGAGTACTGGCTGGGCCACCACGGCGACGGCGCCACCGACCCACCCCACTACACATACATATCGCTGTCCCTCTCTCAGACCCGGCCCCCCCTTTTTCTTCGTCTTCGTACGAGCGCACCTTGTGGGAGGGTGCACGGCCGATTCGGGAGGTTCACGTGCGTGGGGGCGTCGCTCGCGGTGGCACGAGGGCTTGGACGCGTCCGGGCCGGGGGGGAGGAAGGCCCGGGGGGGCCCGTCCCGGGTGCTGTGGCCCCACGTGATCGCAGGGTTAATTCACAGATTTTATTTTATTTTTAAGATTTTTATATAAAAATTATTATTACAGGTGAATGTATAAAAAAAATTCTTAGAAATAAATTAATAGATATATCACTCGGTTAATTTAAATTGTGCATAAATATCATTCAAACGTTATTTTTTTACATGTTGTTCATAAGAAGAAGTGTTGTTTGTTCATAAGAAGAAGTGTGGTTGATAAGAAGAAGTACACATATGTAAGTAAGTAAATATGATATTTTAACATAATTTAGATTCAAATAGTGATATACTTGCTAATTTATTTTTAAGAATGAATTTTTTTATAAATTAACCTCTAACAATGACTTTTATGTAAAAAACTTTTTATTTTTTTCGGACAGAGGACGAACTCCCAAACGTGATCGCAACCCTCCGATGGAAGGCACTTCCTTGAGCCCCGATGATCATCCGGTCAAGCGCCTGCCTACTCGCCACGGCCCACTAGAAAGTGACAAATTTCATAGTCCCGGACTAGGGCTGTCAATAAATCAGGTCGACCTGACAAGCCCGCAGGCCTGGCCCGATTTTAGGCTAGATCGTAAGATCTTTTTCGACCCGTGGGTATTTAGTCGGGCCTAAAAATCTGACCCGACTAGGCTCACGTGTCGGACTCGAGTTTTAAGTTCGGCCCGTGAATCGGTCCGACCCGTTCTCTTTTTTTTTCTTCCTTTAAAATTTAAAAAACTACTTAACTAAAAATATGTTATTTTACTTAATTAAAATTTTTTAAAATATATTTTCACACAAATTATGTAATTAATATCAAAACTCTAACTAATTTAACGAGATTATAATTTTTATATTATTAAATATATATTTTTTTTATTTTTTTTATTTTTTTATTTAAGTCGTCCGATCGAGTCGAGTCTTAGTTGAATTTTATAATTTTTTTAATAGTGTCAGGACTGACTCGACTCGACTCGACTCGACGCGACCGAATACTAACTAAGGACTAGATCTAACTCGAACTTTAATATTAATAAATCAATTCAATATCAAATCTACCTAAGTTTAAATATAACTCGACTAGATCCACTGACAGCCCTGCCCCTAACTCGGGAGGAGGGCTGGGGTGGGGCAGTTTTCCGGGCAAAAGTGCCCTGTTTATATAGATAGAAAGGGTTCGGGAGGAAATGGGCTTTGAATAAAGTGTAGAGGTAGGTGAGGGGGCTACGTCCGGGGGCATACCCGATGCGACGTCGCCGTAACACACGGCTCAGTAATTAAACCCTCTGCGTCCACATCTCTGGCAATTGATAAACGGGCCGGGCCCGGCCCGATATAAACAACACCAAGGAGACTGTGTGTGTTGTTGTTGTGACACATGCCGATGCCCTCCCTCTCTCTCTCTCCCCCTCCCTTCCTCTCTCTCTCTCTCACGAACAATTATGGAAGGAACAGTGTTTGACAGAGACAAAAAGAGACCTGAGGATGTAATCGCAAGGCAACGTGTCGGGGGGTCAAATGCCGTAGGTCACCACGATGACCAGTCAACATGGTCCCCCCCCCCGCCCCCCACCTTGGCGAGCCAATCTTTTGGTTTTTTTACCGTGCCAGCGTGTTTTTTGGACGCTTCCACACTGCCGACCAGGGTGAAGCGTGAACAGCGGCCGCGAAGCGTGTCAGTCTGTGTGCGCTGATGGAGTTTTACTGTCGGAGCACCGTAGAGTCTGATTTTTATCTAAATATATATTTCTGACTAAAATTTCTAAGATATTATTATAATAATACCCGTTACTTGCTACCTTAAGTTCTTTGTATTTAAGCTAACATATTTTGTAATTGTAGTTGCGAGTGTAGATGCCAGGGATGTCAACGGATCGGGTCGGTCTGACAGGTTCACGGGCCTGCCTCAATTTCAGGTTGGATCGCAGAGTCTTTTTCGGTCTACGAATTTTTAGTCGGGCTTAAAAGTCCGACCCGATTAAATCCACGGACCGGACTCGGGTTTTGAGTTCAGCCCGCGGGCCAGCCCGACCTGTTCTTTTTTTTTTATTCTCACTTCAAATTTTAAAAATTATCTAGTTAAAATTATATTATTTTACTTAATTAAAAATTTTAAAGCTCTCTTTTCACATAAATTACGTAATTAATATCAAATTTTGAATTGATTTAACAAGATCATAAGTTTTATATTATTTATCTATTTATTTTTATTATTTTTATTTTTATTTAAGTTGTCTGGCCGGACCTTAGTCGGACTTTATATTTTTTAAATAATGTCGGGCCCGGACCGGGCTCGGGCTTATCTTAGGTCGGCCTGGCCCGGACCCGACCCATTGAGAGTCCCATTAGATGTAGGAAGATACATCGTCTCTCTAAACCACGTAAAAATCTTCTATATTCACGTGGATCTGATCTCTTCTTTCCTCCTCTTCCTTCTCCCTCTTCCTTCATCCATCGTTTACAATTACTCCGGTTCGAAACATTTCCTTCCCCTCGGAGGGCATTATTTTCTCCTAGGTCGCGTTCGACATTTCGCGCGACTTTTATTTTTTAAAAAAAATTTATTAAAAAAATAAAAAAATAAAATAAAAGAGTTTTTAGAAATTTTAAAAAGCAAGTTATCTTCTCTCTATTTCTTTTTATAACTAAAACCTTATTTTTTTAAAAAAAATGATGTGATTTAGATACATTTACTTTGATTTCAAAGGGGTTGAAATTTAGAAGCTCAAAAGTCAAAATCCAATAGAAACGTCAAAGGTGGCCTCGAGATAACCTCACGCCCACGGACTTGCTTACCGCCCTAGAACTCTATATCAGATAATCTTTCCACACTACGACATTGAAATCCCTGGCCTCCTCCGTGGGGTTACGATTACTATATATATATATATATATCTATATATATATACATATAAACAAAAGGAATACCAATCGTTAATCATGGGCGCGGTCGTCAAACGGAACATATGCCTAACTCCCCTCCCTCGACATCCACGCCCCGCTACGTACGATCCGATGACCCCGCTCGCTTCGCAGGTCCATGGGGTTGTTGAGTTAGCGAGGGGGCCCCCCTCCCCCACCCCAACCCCGTTTTCAAGAAGGGCTCGCCCTTGTTGTGAGCTGGTTGGGCCGTGTTTCCCTTTCAGGGCGATCGCATCGCCACTAAGAACTTGGATTAGATCTCAGTAACAGTCGGGGGAGGAGGACAAGAGCTGGGGGGATTCCCCCCCTAGCCTAGCTAGAGATGCCCCTGGCCCGTGCTCGACGATTTGTTAATGGTGGACACGCGAGACGGCAGCAGCAGCAGCAGCAGCAGCTGCTGTTTTTGCTGCGGCAACGGGTGGGGTGGGGGGGGGGGGGGGGCGTGGGGGCGGGCGCTCTTCTATTTGGCACTGCGCACGCCATCACCCGCGTGGCTGCCGCCGACCCCCGGAACAGAGACGGCTTTGTTTAAGCGTGCTTGCGGTTAGCCGCTCCTCCGTGACGAGAGGATGCCATCATCGGCCGCGCCAGGCCGGATGCATGCCATTCGACACCAGGGCTTTGAGTTGTGCCTATTGTGACACGGACTCCCCTGGGTGACACCCTTAAAAGATCATCCCTAGAAATTGGCAATAACTAAATCAGAGTACTTCAGATATGAATGACAAAAGTCTAAAATATTAAACGGAGAAAACGGCCGTTTTAACTTTGCAAGAGAAATGTGAACTATCCGTCTTAGACTAGATCTGTAAGGCCCTCTTTGTTAATCAATTAGGATAGATGAACCTGGCATCCGACGAAAGAGAAATGTGGGGGGCCCACACCTTCCATCTCACACACATGTCTCTTGCCCGACCTCAGGTAAGATATTCGACCTCAGGGAGTCGAATATCTTAACCCGGTTGGATTTTCAAACATGCCCTAAATGAATCGGATACGGAGGGAGCGAATAGTGTGATATCCGACTTCGTGTTCCGTTAATAATTGAATTATCCGTCGGATATTTTATTCAAATAATTATCGGATCAATACGAATTCAAATTCAATTCAAATTTTAAACGGATAATTACTAGACCTATTTAGAGGTGAGTCATGTGAGCGGCGTGAGAGCGTCTTAAGTTATTTTCTCAGAAAAAAGAGTGGAAGTTATTTTTATTTTGGGAGATGTTATCAAAAGATTAAACCTAATCCTAAAAAAATAGGAGATAACTTACCACATAGGTGTACGTGAAGTTCTTATTTTTAAGGGTTTTTTGCACGAAAATCATTGTTAAAAGTGAATTTGTAAAAAAATCATTCCTAAAAATGCATTAGCAGGTATATCACTGAGTTAATTCAAATAGTGCATAAATGTCATTTAAACGTGATTTTTTTGCAAGTTGTTGGTAAAAAAAAGTGATATGCATGCAAATAAATATGGCATTTTTGTACAATTCAGATTACACACTGATATACATGCTAATACATTTGTAAGAATTAATTTTTTACAAATTCACTTTTAACAATAATTTTCATGCAAAAAATCCTATTTTAAAATTATATTTTGAGAGAGAAAAAAAGTAAAAGGAACAATCAAATAACATATTAAGATTTGAGTTAATTATATATAGAATATGTATATCTTTAGATATTTATCTAAGGGTTCATATTCGGTCGGATAATATCTAACACGGATATCTCAATATCCGAATTCGTATCCGATTAATAATCGGATATCTGAATATTTTATTTGAATTATTATACAATTAAACGAATACGAATTCAAATTTTAAACGGATAATTATTAAACATATCTTGATGAAAGATGGATAAGTTGGATAGGTAAGAAATCTATACGTCACAATATAATATTGGATGATAACCTCACGGAACTAAAGCCAATGAGAAGGTTTAATGTCCCAACACAATTAAATATTCGTCTTGATCACTTTAATCTAAAGTCCTACTCTATGCATATGCCGTAAAAAAGTATACATCGACCCGCAGGAAACCCCTTCACCTTATCTCGATGCGTGATACATTTCGCCTCACACGTACGCAGTGAGGTGCCGGCACGCAATGCGAGGAGGATTCGGACTTGAGCGAGGTGTGTCGTCTTGAAGACAACACGTCATTCCCTCCCGTGCCTAATTATCTCTCGATGATGGGTGCGGATGGCGCCCGTGCGACCGCATTGGGGGTGGGTGGGTGCGTGTGGGTGGGGGGGGGCATATATTCCAAAAGGAGAAAATCTCTCCCTCAAAGAAAATTTTGTTCGCACGAAACCGGATGCCTCCCTCCCCTCGCGCGAGCTGCGAGCTCACAAACGCCAAAAGCAACGCAGGAGAGCCCACGGCTCTTTGCCACGCCCCGGCGGTACCGCTGCTGCGCCGCCCCCACCGAGTTCGACCACGTGACCCGGCCGGGCCAGGCCTGCCCGGGTCGCCGGCAGCCCATCGCTATCCCGGACCGGCCACCGCGGCGTCCATTTGTCCACGTGGCAAATCTGACGCAGAGGACGACAAGTGCCGACCTGGCGTTTGCTGATGCAGCCCGACAGGGTGGCCCCACATGTCATGTTAAAGCAGGCACTGACACAGAATGTGGGCCACGGACTGCCGCGTCAGAGGGCTACATGTCCGGAGACAAATGTATCGGATGTCCGGGACGTGCATGGCGCCATCCCGCTGCATCGGCCGTCCATCTGGGCCCCCGGGCTGGGCGACGCCCCGCCCCCCCCCCCCCCCGCCCTCCTCAACAGTCCCAGCACCATGACGATATTGATGACATGCGCTGTGGTCGCGCCCTTCGCCCTTCGCCGCCCTGCCCCTCCCCCCCTATAAATACGCACCCCCGCCTCCCTTACTCTCCTCAAACCGCTCCCACACAGCAATTCAGGATTTCCCATCGCGTTCACGGGTCCAGCCTCTTCTACGTCTCTCCCTGCAGTTCCGTCTCTCTTTCTCCCCTCCCCACCGCTTCTGACTCTTCCCGGTTCCAAGGTCTCCGACCGCTTCCATGGCTGTGGACTCGACGCTCCCTTCCCCTCTGGGACCGCCGGCCTGCGAGCACGATGCCAAGAAGCTCCAATTCATCGAGGAGATGACGAAGAGCGTCGGCCAGGTGCAGGAGACGGTGCTTGCAGAGATCCTGACCCGGAACGCGGAGACCGAGTACCTGAAGCGGTACACGCTCGGGGGAGCTACTGACCGGGACACGTTCAAGGCGAAGCTTCCGGTCATTACCTACGAGGACCTCCAGCCCGAGATCCAGCGCATCGCCAACGGTGATCGCTCGCCGATCCTCTCAGCGCAGCCCGTCTCGGAGTTCCTGACCAGGTACATTAATCATTTATATCTCCTGCATCGCCACCGACTCCGATCACTTATTAAAAATTTCGGCCAGGTTAAGAAAAATGTCGAGTGCTATTAGATAATCATCAGCTAGCGTTGACGTCTAAGCTGGGGTGTTGCCCTTTGCAGCTCCGGGACTTCGGCTGGCGAGAGGAAGCTAATGCCGACGATTAAAGAAGAGCTGGACCGCCGACAGCTCCTCTACAGCCTACTGATGCCCGTGATGAACATGTGAGCTTCAAATTCTTAATCCTTATCGTTCTGGCATTTCATTTAAGAATGCTTTCAGATCGTGTTTGTTTACTATGATCGCTAGCGAGACGCGGGTTAGTCTCTGAAAATCCTAATTTTGGTGTCATAGTTACGTGCCGGGTCTCGACAAAGGCAAGGGCCTCTACTTCCTCTTTGTGAAGTCGGAGACGAAGACGCCCGGGGGACTCACCGCCCGCCCCGTGCTCACCAGCTACTACAAGAGCGACTACTTCCGCACCCGCCCCTACGACCCCTACAACGTGTACACCAGCCCCACGGAGGCCATCCTCTGCGCCGACTCCTTCCAGAGTATGTACGTGCAGATGCTCTGTGGCCTCAACCAGCGAGAAGAAGTCCTCCGCGTCGGCGCCGTGTTCGCCTCGGGCCTCCTCCGGGCCATCCGGTTCCTCCAGCTCCACTGGGAGGAGCTCGCCCACGACATCGCCACCGGGACGCTCAGCGCCAAGGTCACCGACCCCGCCGTCAGGGGGTCCGTGTCGGGTCTCCTCAAGCCTGACCCCCGGCTTGCCCAGTTCATAATCCAGGAGTGCTCAGGAGGTGAGTGGAGCGGCATTGTCCGCAGGATCTGGCCCAACACCAGGTACCTCGATGTGATAGTTACCGGCGCAATGGCACAGTACATCCCCACGCTCGAGTACCTCGGCGGGGGACTGCCGATGGCCTGCACCATGTACGCGTCCTCCGAATGCTACTTCGGCCTTAACCTCAAACCCATGTGCAAGCCCTCCGAGGTCTCCTACACCATCATGCCCAACATGGCCTACTTCGAGTTCCTCCCCTACGAGTCCTCCAACATCACCTCCAGGGACCCCCCGCCGAGGCTTGTCGACCTGGCGGACGTCGAGGTGGGCAAGGAGTACGAGCTGGTGATCACGACCTACGCGGGGCTCAACCGCTACCGCGTCGGGGACATCCTCCGCGTCACCGGCTTCCACAACGCTGCCCCGCAGTTCCACTTCGTCCGCCGCAAGAACGTGCTCCTCAGCATCGAGTCGGACAAGACCGACGAGGCGGAGCTGCAGAAGGCGGTGGAGAACGCCGCCGAGCTCCTGAAGCCCTACGGCGCTAGCGTGGTGGAGTACACCAGCCACGCGGACACCAAGGGCATCCCTGGCCACTACGTCATCTACTGGGAACTTATGGTGAAGGACCCGGCGTGCGGCCCGGGCGCGGAGGTCCTGGAGCGGTGCTGCCTAGAGATGGAGGAGTCTCTGAACACGGTGTACCGCCAGAGCCGGGTGGCGGACGGCTCGATCGGCCCGCTGGAGATCCGGGTGGTGAGGAGCGGCACCTTCGAGGAGGTCATGGACTTCGCCATCTCCCGGGGGGCATCCATCAACCAGTACAAGGCCCCCCGCTGCGTCAACGCCGCGCCCATCCTTGAGCTGCTGGACTCGAGGGCGGTCTCCGCCCACTTCAGCCCTGCCCTCCCCAAGTGGACCCCCCACTGCCGCCGCGCCTAGGCGGCCGCTCCACCGCCTGCTCTATCTGTTTCCCCGCCATGGAACCGAAATCCTGTTAATCAGGTCAATGCGCGTACACGGAACCACATGAAAAGCAAAAGACAGAAAAGTTACCCCCCCTCCCCCCACCCCAACTATTTGTCGGGCTTTTCTTTCTCTACTTTCTTCTCCCCCGCCCCCGCCCCACCTATGTTCATTTATGTGTGACCTGTTAAAAGGTTCCTTCCTTTCTTCTCTCCTCCTCCTCCTCCTCCTCCGCCTTTGTTAATGGTTCGGATTCTTGAAACACAAATGTTCAGATATCAATGGAAGATACCACTTATGTAATTGTGAATGTGTGATCGTCTGATCATCTTTTGTCGGACGGAGACCTGGGAAGTGACCATAACATGCCGCGTAGAAGTCTAGGCGTGCGCATGCAGCCGAGGTCATGGTCAAAGGCTGACCTTTTGACCCCCCCCCCCCGTCTCTCCATTAGTCTCTCTGCACGTTTTCCTGTTCCTCTCCCCGCCGTCTTCCCGGGATAGAACTTGTTGCGGACGCCGTCCGCTAATTTAAGAGGATGCAGAAGATGAAACCACTACGGAGCTCTCGCCTCCTCGTTCGTGTGCGATGGTGCGCATCTCCTTTTCCTGCCCGTCTCTCCCATTGATGGAAGGGAGAGAGAGCTGGTGCAAGATGTGAAAGGGACGGGTTCCGGTGGAAAAGCCTAAAGAGGCACCTGATAACTACGTGCACCAACTCCTTTGAAACAGCGCTTTATAGTATATATTCCGACATAGAAATATGTCTTTAGGATCCCGTTCCACGCAAGCTAAATTTATTGACGTGGGTCGTCAAGGGGCCTCCATCGTTCGCGAGCCACACCCTCCCGGCCTTCTCGCACCGGGCAATAAGTCAGCTGCGCCTGCTTGTTTGGTTGGGCTCTCTGCATGACGACGCCCTCGTTAGGTCTGGGCTCTGGTTGCCTGCCTTGTTGCACTTTGTATATCTTGTTTCCTTTTGAAGAACATGCTCTAGAGTTTGAAAACGAGGGGCTTCAAGCACCGCGAGGACAGGCGTGCCCCGGGGCCTCATCCCGAGAGGATAAGGGTGGAGGAGTGCGGGAGGCTCCGCTGCACCACAGACGGTGGGGAGATAAAGGAGGGGTGAAGGACGAGGCGGGCGCCGTGACCAACCGGACCACCGCCAGTGGAAGGAGATCAAGCTTTCTTGTAGTTGAGAGGGATACGGTCAACACCTCCTTTTCAGGTCGACAGCCGCCGCTATATGCAGAGATCAGTTGGCAAGTTCTCCGCGTAGGATTCAACCCCGGCCGTGGGTTGTGAGCATCGCACGGATCGAGGGACCCCTCCACTTTTTTTGCGTTAGAACTACTCCCTCTGTGGCAACAAGGCGAGGCCCCGTTGACCCGGATCCCCACGATGCAAGCGTATCCAGGGGGTGTTGACCTAGATCTATCGCCATGATGAAGTTGCAAACCCTGAACGGGTCTACACCCCACTACGAGCTGGGGCGCTTTGACCTTTACTCAGAAGAGAGGAGGGTCAACCATGTCACTTCGTGATGCAGAAGGGAAACACATCTACCGAAAAGATGGTGTAATGTTGACGGCTTCATAAGGCAGAAGGGCTGGTTGCGCCCTCGAGCGCCATGGCGATGGGGTAAGTGTTGACCACCAGCATTTGTTACCCACTGCTTTCTGTGGTGGTTCTATCCAAGTAGCCAGCCAGAAAGAAGTCAAGAGATACTGTTTCAATAACTCGAATAGTGCTTTTCAATCATAGGATCGTCCATTGATGATTAAGTCTCCACATTAATGAGCTTTTGAATGATAGGATCGTGCATTAATGATTAAATCTGCACATTAATGATTAGTATTACATTTTATTGAATTAGAATTAAGTATTCACATTAATATTAATATTAAATTTTATTATATTGAATCATCCAACAGATAGATTATGTCAAAGTCAATCATGACAACTAAGATGGTGCACGGGCGAGCAAATTAAACTCTATAATGTGGATTTGTAGAGGCGAGAAAATAATTTCTCGAATGCCGTATCTTATTTTTAATATTTATTTATTAGGAAAGATCGTCCAACCACCTGCGGAAATCTGTTAACACCAGAGAAACGGCGTCAGAAGGAGTCATGGACGTTATCCCATGGGGCAACCCTCCGATGCTTAAGTCAGAATTTTATTACGTGGAGATCAAGGGAGGATGAAGGAGAGAGAGATTAGGGCCGATATATCAAGTCTGGAGTGAGGAATAGACTTCTGAAGAAGTGTTCGCCACGCCTAACAGGTGCTTGAAGAGTACTCGCTTGACTGGAAGAGTGCTCGGAAACAAACCGGGACCCTCCTCTGTAGAAGGTGCTCTTTGCAACTGTCAATCTACTGTAGCGTACGCAAGAGTCTATCTCACCATATGTCCCCCCTTTGTCCCTGGTCGAAGATACATTTATAGGGGTTGTCATGACGGTGGAGGCCTACGTGAGTCGTAGGGTAACGTCTCCCCGCGATCATGGGGAGTTTTTCGTTGAGCATCCGTTCCTCCGGAGTCGGACGACCTTTAGAAGAGTCTTACGGCACCCGAGGGACGTGCTCGCCTTTATTGGAGTCGAGGCCGACGATGGCGAGAGTAACGTTCGGTTGTCGAAGGATCATCTGGCGTCCGATATGTCCGGGTTGATACCCTTCGTGGGCTGACGAATCCGATGATCGATCCTATTGGGTCACCTATCGTGAGCCGTGGTTGTCGGGAGACCGTCATCTACGTTGCGAACCTTGTGCCGACTCGAACCTGACGTCAACGGGTCGCGCATGGACCATGTCGATTTTACCCTCCTCGAGATCTGATATTATATTAGAGTCATATTAGATTGAATTATTCAACTCAAAATCTAAAAATATTGAGTGTATAAAATTTTAATATGTTAAATATATTTTATTTTAACCTGTTTTCAATCCGGGACATCATTGAACAACCTCAAGCTAAAGTGATTCATATTTTCATCCTTGAATCTCGAGAGATGAAACCACTTAATTAGAATATTATAGCGAGTATGGTATGAAAAGGTCCGTGATGCCTGAGATCATATGGTCGAGTCTAGACTTCCTAGCATATGAATTATTGAGCCTAGACTAATACGTATGCATGTTCTAATCACGCTGCGTGCACCTGTCAGCACCACATGAGAGAGCATCCCCTGATCGAGAAATAATACTCCTGTAGACAGTGATGGGCATTCTCTTCTCTCAGTTCTTGCCGGAAAGTGCCACCCGTACGTGACGGCCTCTTTCTCTATACCTCTAATGACCATGCACTATATCGTAATTATAAGCATACTCCTCTCTCTCTCTCTCTCTCTCTCTCTCTCTCTCTCTCTCTCTCTCATATATATATATATAAGTGCAACAAGGAAAGCCCACAGTCCCTTGTCAAACTACCCAACGCCGTTGAGAACCTTGGTCTTCTGTTCATTAGGTTCAACACCATTAATTGATCTCTTTGGTCTTCTGACGAAGTAGAGCTCGCTCTGTTGGAAAAAAAAAAAAGAACCCCCCAGTCCGCTAGTTTTTCTTACTTTATCACGCTCCCTCTCTCTCTCTCTAAAATCTTCCTCCTTCCTCTATTATTAGAGTTTATATTAGATTGAATTATCCAACTCAAAATTTTAAGATGTTGAGTGAAGAGGACATCACAATTATAATCATATTATGTTTTAACCCGTTTTCAATTCGAGATTATTCTCTAACACGTCCACTCACGCAGGTCGATTTTAGACTTTATCACGTGAACCATAACAAATACGGAATGCAAGACCTAAATCATAATCATGAGCTCTGATACCAAGTGAGAGAACAAAACTTCAAAAGGGGATTTTTGTGGACGATAGAGGTGACAAGATAAGAAAGATAAGGGATTGACCCCAAGACCATACTCTAATATCATATAGCAAGTCACAAAATTGTAATTCTAAGATACACAGGCCCATGGTGAAAAACAAATGAAGCACAACCTATTAACCGATATGAGATTATTGTATAAGAACTATGCCCAAATTCTAACATCCATCGACACCAAGATCAGGATCCTTGATCATGTTGGATGACTAGTTTTAATTAGCACGAAGTCTCTGATTAGCTGATCAGGATAAGTGAGGCCTATTCAGGTGGGTCTCACCCTAGCTAAGTAGTAATTCACTGATCATTTAATCCAATCACCTCATCTAATTATCTTGTGCAGGCTTCTTTGCTAAATTAATCAAAGACTTCGTTGGGTAGAGGGTGATACAAGTAAGTCACCTAAGTGGATCTTGTCAACACCAACCTCCAACCCCAAATTACTCTCCCCAAGTCCATAATGGTGGCGGAGACTTCCCAAAGAAACGATACTTACTCTTCCTTATTTTCTTTATTATATTTTCCCTACTTCTCGAAGAAACCAGACCCTGTCTCTCTACTATTTAATTTTTACATCTCCTTATCCTCTCTCTCTCTCTCTCTCTCTCTCTCTCTCTCTCTCTCTCTCTCTCTCTCTCTCTCTCTCTCTCTCATGTGAATCACACCCTCTCTTATCCTTCTTAGCGCTTAAGCGTCTAAAAGCCATAGGAGTTTAATATGACCGTTGGCCACACGTTTCAATTTTTAACAACAAAGTTTGAATGGGTCGGACTTCAACGCACGTAAGGAGACAGAAAGCACCATTGTTTAACGTTTAACCAGCCCCGTCGTCAAAGCATGACCAAATGCTATCAGCCCAGCGGTCTGTCTCCACGAAGGAGATTGGAAAGCTCGTGGCCGAGCACTTGGGGTTGGCGAGCCGAGGAAGACTGGAAGAGGTCACCCTGGAGCTCAAAAGGACTGCAAGCCTTCAAGGACTACGTACGTATATATCAAGTTGCATGCGTCCCAGAACTTCTTGGAGCTCGCTAGTCTCTGGGAAATGCCTTCTCATGCACAGGTGCCTTTGAAAGCGGGTTACTCTCGGACGTAAATACGTTACCCGACTCTTAATAAATGTCCGTGTGTACGTGAGAGAAGCGACTGAGACCCATATTTCTCTCTCTTAAGTTTAATTATACTATTTTAATATCAGACAATTTTTAGAGTATTAGAGCATATTGTCAGAGAATAGTCTTGTATTGGAAACGGGTTAAAAATATAATGTAATTATAATTGTGGTAGTCTCTCTCCATTCAACACTTTAAGATTTTGAGTTGGATGACATAATCTAATAAATTTTAACATCGATATCAGATTCCATAGTCATGATCTGAGTCACGCACCCCGTGTTTGTCATGTGACAGAGTCTAAAATCGACCTGTACGTGAAGAGACGTGTTAGAGAATAATCTAATATTAGAAACATGTTAAATATATATTGTGATTATAATTGTGGTGGTCTCTCTCCACTCAACATCTTAAGATTTTGAGTTGGATGAGTCGATCTAATAAGATTTAACACATATCTCGGAATCCATTCAGCCATCAGATAATGAAAATATTGAATAACAAATTTAAAAAAAAATTATGCAAGATTTAAATGAAAAATCATAGAATCGGGAAAAAAACATCAGCCAAATTCGATACACCATGTAGTAAAATGTAAATTATAAATTACACGCAACTCCATATATTCTCAAACTATAATATGAGAACGACATTCTCCACAGAAAAAAAAAATCACACACGTTTCTGACTCTGACGGCCAAATGTTGGAGACTGTGTAGTCCCACGCAAGAACTTCTAGAAAAGCTGGAGACTATGCCAACCTTCTCTCCTGCTTCCCCCTCTTCTCCCCCTCTCTTCTCTCTCTTGCCGGTGTGCTCAGGAGCCACTGCGCAGCTTCTTTATTCCAACGTGCGTCGGGCACTGAAGCATGCGTGCGTTTGATGTTTCTAACAAGGTCATGCCCTGCCGGTCCGCGTGGGCCGGTAATGAGGCTAGCAGATCCATCAACTAAGGCCCAAACCTGTGTTTTTTTTTGTTGTTGTTGTTCCTCCCTGGTTGAATCTACAATGGGACCTCCTATTTCGTTGACAAGGGTCTTATATCATCAGACTCACCCCGAGTTCTTTTTATTATTATTATTCCATAGGTACAAACTAGGGCTGTCAATTGACCGGGCCCGGGCCGAGGTTAGGTCGACCCTACCCGAGTCCGACTTATTAATATTAAAGCCCGAACCCGACTCGTGCCTGACTTATGCCGGGCCGGGTCGGGTCCGACATTATTTAAAAAATACAAAACCCGAATAAGGCCCGACCCGGCCTGGCAGTTTAAATAAAAAATAAATATAAATATATTTAATAATATAAAATTTATAACTTCACTAAATTAATTAAAATTTAATTTGTGTGAAAAGAGAGTTTTAAAATATCTAATTAAATAATATAATATAATTTTAACTAAGTAATTTTTAAAATTTTAAGTGACAATAAAAAAAGAGAACGGGCAGGGTTGGCCCGTGAGCCGAATGCAAAGCCCGAGTCCGACCCGCTGGTCTAGTCGGGCCGGGCTTTTAGGTCCGACTAAAAACTCGTAGTCCAAAAAGGATCTTGCAACTCGACCCGAAATCGAGCCAGGCCCGCAGACCTGTCGGGTCGGCCCAACCCGTTGACAGCCCTAGTGCAAACCTGTGTTGTTGAGGTTGAGATGGAACTCCAACTTTGGGCTGGGGTGGTTTGTGACGTTAACCGAAGACTGTGGAGCTGTCGCTAGCCAACTTAACGGACTAGAGGCCTTACGCTCGAAGAGGAGTAGGCATTCTGAAATTCTGAATAGATTGTTTGATCTGATGGTAAACGATATCTAGAGTTTTTTTTCCAATAAGTAAGGAAACTGTACTAATGTGTGCAAAATATACATAAAGCTACTCTCTACCCAGGCTGTAGACTAGTAAACTAGAGGAAAATGAAGCTTATTCATGTCCACACAAGACTAGAACTTTCTCAGTGAGGGGAGCAGCTATGGAGCCTTAATATTGAATCTTTTGAAGATGCCCTTCCTTCTTCTAGTCCGTGGGTGAGGCAATTGTGCTTCTCAGCCTTCCCTAACTAGGATCCTCTAGTATGTCCAACATCAATTGGGCTTTCGTAGTCATGACATCTTGGAAGATACAAGGACATCTTTCGCGCCGCCATATTCTCCATACTGCAATTCGGAAGATTAATTGTGCTAGTTTGGTGAAGGGTCCTCCTCTGCCTGGGAAATTTTGCTTGAAACTCTACAATTCTGGGTGAATCCCTTTCATTGGCGATCTGTGTAAATCAAATCTCAAAAGAATATGCTTCCAAATCCGAGATGTACTGCATGCAAAAAATAGATGGTCACAACCCTCTCCATTATTTCGGCATAGATACAAACGCCGACAAGATGGCAGCCCCGCTCCGATCCTGCAACATGTCAATAGTGGGTAGTCTCTTATGGCATGTTTGTTAACCGATTAGGTTAGCGCATCAGATGGGAGAGAGCGGTGTGGGCCCCACCGCTCTCTCACTCACAGATGCGCTAACCGTGCCCGGTTAACAAACTTGCCCTTAGAGAGTGACTTGCCAAGCACATAAAGAAGCTCTTCGTGCTGTGGCACCTCGACATATCCAATCATGATATTCATATATAGGTAGGATGATTTTAAAGGTCCTATTTGATAAGCGAACATAAAAAGATGTCATGCCCTATCCTGCAGGTGGATAATGTACTTCACCCCTCCAGTTGGAATAAGGTATTCTATCTTGTTCGAGCAAAACAAGCCGAAAAAGGCTTGTTCGACCCGGTTAGGCTAGTGACCATCAAAGTCGATTTTGAATGCTACCATCGAATAAGCACTGGAAACCAACAAATATCATATTCTGATCGGCATATTCTTTTAGGGTTACTTTTATAATGGAATAAGGGTAGAATAGGATGAGTTATTCCATTTATACGCTCTTAACCGAATTTGATAGCATGATTAAGTTACTTGGAGTCATTTAGGGTTAAGACCTTTCTTCCAGGGTTAACTCCTTCAACCCTTTCATATGGAATGAGTTAATCTCATAGTAAGAGTAAATTATCAAATCTAAAAAGAGAAAACTCGAGGAATAACTCACCCGGACCTACCCCGGACAATATATTCTAACCCGTTATTAAGGTCGTCCTTACCAAACAGAGCCTAAGTATCTCCCATGCTCTACTAGTGGTAAATATGCCATTGTGGTGTTTCCAAATTATTCCATCCACTCCATGACCAGCAACATGAATGCGATGGATAGAAGACCATAAATCAGCCATGTCTTGCGAGATTGCCATTGGCAAATTCGAAGCTCCTTGGGAGATAAACAATGATAGCTTTGCTGACTCTTCTCAGTGTTTAGATCATGTTGGATTCGATCATCATACAGTTTCTGTTATGACACGTCCACTCCGACGGACAGAGTGACGGCCCAAGATCTCGATCCGCACAACAAGAAGAATGGAGGAAGAAGAAAGAACAATCACATAAGGTAGGAACACAAGGATTTACGTGGTTTGGAGGTTCCCCCCCTACGTCCAGGGGTGACGGCGACAGTGAAAATTTCACTAGATGTGGAGAATAATACAAAGAGTACACAACCCAACCTGGAGGAACAAATCCTCTCACACAAAACTCCCTCAAGCTCTCACGCCAACCCTCTTAGCTCTCTCTCTCTAAGGAGCTCTTGGGCTCTCACCTTGGGATACTAAACATAGAGGACATGGTCCCCTTTTATAGTGACCATTCAAATAGCTTGCCTCCATCTTGCATGGGAATTTAATTCCCTTTAGTTATAGAAGCAATTCCTTTGGAATGGCTTGTGGAGATGAGACACTCCACGTTACAATTCTATAGAATGACTTGTGGAGATGAGATGGTATTAGAATGACTTGTGGAGAGGAGATGGATTAGAATGACTTGTGGATATGAGACACTCCACGTCGATTCCTTTGTAATGGCTTGTGGAGATGAGACACTCCACATTACAATTCTCCTCTTGGCTCTTCTTCATAAGTCGCATCCAGTGACAAACTTCAGCACGATCACCATTTCCGTCGATGCCCCCATCGGGGCCACCTCACGTGCTCTTCAAGCCAATCAAGCCCAAGCAACGCTTGAACTTCTCTGAAGGAATATGCTTCGTCAACATGTCTGCAGGGTTCTCTGCTGTAGAAATCTTCTGAACAGCTACGGTACCCTGCAAGATAACATCACGAACAAAGTGATACCTGACGTCGATGTGTTTGGTCCTCTCATGGTACATCTGATTTTTAGTCAGATGTATAGCACTTTGACTATCACAGTATACCGAAGTCATCTCTTGTACATGACCCAGATCGTCAACCAAACCTCTCAGCCACAAGGCTTCTTTCACTCCCTCTGCCGCTGCCATATACTCTGCCTCTGTAGTAGACAAAGCCACAGTAGACTGCAAAACAGCCTTCCAACTAATAGCACAACCTGAGAAAGTAAAGACATAACCTGTCAGGGATCTCCTCTTATCCAGATCACCAGCGTAATCTGAATCGACGTAGCCAACCAGCTGACTGCCATCACTGCTTCCTTTATCATCTACAAGGCAACACGGTGATGGGAAGTGCCAATCTGGCACAAAGTTCAGATGATTCTACCCAACTATGGCACATGCGACTGGGCCATATGAGCGAAAGAGGCATGGTGGAGTTGAGCAAAAGAGGTTTGCTTGATGGTCAGAAGACTGGGAAAATGGATTTCTGTTAGCACTGTGTATATGGTAAGCAGTGCAGGGTGAAATTCAGCACAACAGTCCACAGGACTAAAGGCACCGTGGATTACATCCACTCTGACCTTTGGGGTCCTGCTCATGTTGTCTCAAAGGGTGGTGCAAGTTATTTGCTGACCTTTATTGATGATTTCTCAAGAAAGGTCTGGGTATATTTTCTAAAGAAAAAGAGTGAGGTGTTCGCCACTTTCAAGCAGTGGAAGGGATTGATTGAAAGGCAGACTGGAAAGAAGATCAAACGCCTCCGTACTGACAACGGTATGGAATTCTGCTCGAAATAATTTAATGATTTCTGCAAGAAGGAAGGTATTGTTCGACATCGCACTGTAGCAGGAACACCACAACAGAACGGTATTACAGAACGGATGAACATGACACTCTTAGAAAGAGCGAGAAGTATGTTGTCTCAGGCAGGTCTGTCAAAGGCATTTTGGGCAGAAGCTGTCAACACGGCTTGTTACTTGGTGAATAGATCTCCATCCACAGCCATAGAGTTGAAAACTCCCAAAGAGGTATGGTCTGGTTCTCCTTCCGATTATTCTCACCTTAGAATTTTCGGTTGTCTTGCCTATGCTCATGTCACAGGTGACAAATTGGAGCCAAGGGCAAAGAAGTGCATTTTCGTAGGATATGCACAGACACAGGGTGTGAAGGCGTATCGATTGTGGTGTACCGATCCTCAGTCACCCAAGTTCATAATTAAAAGAGATGTGACCTTCGATGAGTATGCAATGCTCCGGACGGGAGAGAAATCAACAACAAAAAATGGAGATCATGTTAGTGGCAAGCAGGGAGAGCTGGAGGTGAAGCTCTCAACAGAAAGTGAAGTGCAAGAGGAGACAGTGCGAGTCCCAGATGTGCCAGTTGATGTGCCAGAGAGGAGTATAGCACAATGGCAATCCCCTAAAAGGCAGTACAGCATTGCAACCGACAGAGAGCGAAGGGTGATTAGACCACCCAGCAGGTATAGTCATGCTGACATGGTAGCCTTTGCTTTATCTGTTGCAGATGATGTTGAGGGGAAAGAACCATGTTCTTATATAGAGGCAATTGCATCATAAGAGTCCTCTGAATGGCAGTTGGCCATGCAAGAGGAGATTGAGTCTCTACAGAAGAATAACACATGAAAGCTGGTGAAAGTACCACCTGGTCAGAAGATTGTGAGGTGCAAATGGGTCTTCAAGAAGAAAGAAGGAATCTCTGGTGTGGAAGATGCTAGATTCAAGGCACGGCTAGTGGCAAAGGGTTTCACACAGTGAGAAGGTATTGACTTCAATGAGGTATTTTGTTCTGTCGTGAAACATACCTCTATTCGTGTGTTGCTTGCCATAGTTACTTTACTTGATTTAGAGCTGGAGCAACTGGATGTTAAGACATCATTCTTACACGGTGAGCTGTAACGACCCGAGAATCCGATTACCGGGAAGGCTCGATAACCCGAGACTCGCACCGCCACCCACGAGCCCGAAGGCTCGGAAGGGTTAAAAGGATGGTGTGGAAACTACACAAGTATCACAAATAATTACAGAAATTAAACAGTTATAATATTAAGCAGGAAATAAATTAACATTTTACATGGTCCACAATAAAATAACAACAGTAACAGTAGTCCACGACTAGTACAGTGACAAGAAAGAAAAGTACAGCTACACGGGACATACCCCGGCTCTGACCTCTGGCACTACCTCTGGGCACCCGCACCACGCTGCGCTCCTGACGCGCTCCCCGAAGGTGGCGCCTCACCTGAAACACGGTGAAAACACGCAGGGAATGAGTCTTGGAACAAGACTCAGTAGGGATCACTCGAACCCTACCTCGTAAAACGAGAAACCACTACACTAGCGGTAGAAAAGTACCTCAAAAAGGAAAGCCATGTACTCTACAGAACTAGACCCTACGGCACGCAAACCGACACATGTGCCACGGTACGAGAAGACCGAAACTCTACGGTCGAACCGCCAAAACCCAAAGGTCGGAAACACACGACTGACAGTCTGACACTCCGTACTCGACAGGAGTACCACCCACTAGAAGCACAGCCGGTAGCGTCCGCTGACGTCTTACACCGCACCGCAGGTGAACCGCCTGACGTGGTAGGTCCTACCCGAGGCGCAGACACCGTACAAGTAACCACAAACAAGTAACTAGCTGGGTCACGCCCGTCGACGTGGGTCCAACCGCCCCCAACCACGTGTGCACACACAGACCACGCGTCACTAGGTCTGGTCCTCTGACCGGTTTTCCCCCATAGCCGGACTCTGGCTACCGACGAGGGGCCTACGGTAACCGGTCCATAAACCGTCTCGAAAGGTGGGTGCCCGTACACCACTCCCAGGTGAGACCAGCACCTCGTACTGGTGGGCTACGACTAGTGGAGGGTCACTGAAGGAGTAGACTCTCGAGTCAACGAAAAATGACGTCCGAATCCGACAACGTGTGGGAATCACCCCACGCACCAGCCCCATCGCACGGTGGCCACGGTCGGAGTAAAAATGGGGTTACCACCCTCATGGGGCAACCAGGCATGTGACGGTCCACCCTATGGCCGTCACAAGCAAGTAACGGTCTAGGCGCGACCGTTACATGCGCCTAACGGTTCAAGATAGACCGTCACACGGTCAGGAGGAAAAGGGATGTAACGGCCTGACCCAAGCGCGTCACATGCATGTAACGCGCTTGGCCCCATGCGTTACACACCCCCACGCACCCAAAGCCAAAAAGGGATGTAACGCCCCTCTCATAGTGCGTTACTCACATGTAACGCGCCTGGCCCAGCGCGTTACATGGCCCTTACACTCGGGGTGGGAATGGGAAGTAACGCGCCTGCCCCAGCGCGTTGCACGCAAGCAACACGCTGGACCCAGCGCGTCGCTTGGCCCTCGCCCCTGGGGTAAAAACAGGGAGTAACGCGCCTGCCCCAGCGCGTTACACGCAAGTAACGTGCTTGGCCCAGCGCGTCGCTTGCCCTGACCCCCAACGGTCAAAAACCAACGGTCGAAAAACCATATAACGGCCCTGCCCTGGCGCGTCATAGGCAAATGGCGGTCTATCGTAGGGTCGTTACAGCCCCAGACCCCAAAAGGCTAAACGAAGGGCAAGCGGCGGCCTAGCCCAGGCGCGTCGCTTCAAGTGACGGTCTCTGGAAAGGCCGTCACATGCCCCCGACGGCGAAAACGGCGGGAACGCCCAAAAACTCAAGCCACGCCCCCATGCCTCCACCGGAGAGGGGGAAATCAAAGGGGAAGACCCCTGGGGACCCCTAGCATGCGTCTAGGCCATCCAAACACGAAATCGCGGGCTAAAACCATAGATCGGGCGGCTCTCCCCAAATCATGGAAAAACCCCAAACATGCTCGATCTAGCCCTTCTCGGCCTCCCCGTGGCCTACAAACCACGGAAATGAACGGCAAGAGGCTAAGGAACGTCACCCTACCTCAATGGAGCGAATGCTCTGCCGGATCACCCACGAATCACGAAGAATGCTCGAAGCTTCACGAACTCCCCACGCTTCCTACGCTCGCCGCACGCCCCCACGCTCGCCTCGCTGCCGCCCACGTCACCGCGTCGTCGCCCCGCCGCCGTCTGCAGCCGGGGAGAGGTCCGCCGCGGTCAACCGGGAGGAAGAGAGGGAGAGGGTCACGGTGGAGGAGGAAGGAGGAGGAAGAAGAAGAAGAAGGAAAAGGTGGAAAAGAAAAAGAAAATAGGGGGGGGGTATTTATAGAAAATCCGCTTTTTCGGAAAAATATCAGAAAATAGAAAAATACATTTCCGGAATCCTCGGAACGCACCGATCGCAACGGTACCACTCGTGCCCGGGTGAACCGCCCGGTTCGCCCGCAGCGAGCTTCCGAAGGAAAAGTCGAAACACACACCGGGAATCAGAAAACACACGCGAAAAAGCCGCGGAACGCCTCCGGGCCTCCGAAACGACTCCGGATCGCGCCGATCCGAACACGAAAGATGTCCGAAATGAAATTTCGGACACAACGGAGCCGGACACTCCGAAAACCAGATCCGGGACCCACGAAGAAGGATCCGAAAGGTCCGGGATATTACAGAGCTAGAGGAGGAAATCTACATGCACAAGCCAGAAGGGTTCATGGTTTCTGGTAATGAAGATCATGTGTGCCTATTGAAGAAGTCTTTATTTGACTTAAAGCAATCACCTAGACAGTGGTACAAGAGGTTTGATACTTTTATGCTGAGCCATAGTTACACCAGAAGTGATTATGATAGTTGTGTGTATCATAAAAAGCTTCCAGATGGTTCATTTATTTACTTATTGTTGTACATAGATGACATGTTGATAGCTGCCAAGAACATGTCAGAAATTAATCACCTAAAGTCTCAATTGAATGGTGAATTCGAGATGAAAGATCTTAGAGCAGCAAAGAAGATTTTAGGCATGGAGATTCATAGAGACCGTGGCACTGGAAGGTTGTACTTGTCACAGAAAAAGTACGTGGAGAAGGTGCTGGAGCGGTACGCATGAAAGATTGCAAGGCTGTGAGCACTCCATTGGCAAACCACTTCATATTGTCTGCTGATGATTCACCAAAGATAGAGAAGGAGATGGAACTGATGTCTAAAGTTCCATATGCGAGTGTAGTTGGTAGCATTATGTATGCCATGGTATGTACTCGACCTGATATTTCTCATGTTGTTAGTGTGGTTAGCAGATATATGGGAAATCCTGGGAAGGTCCACTGGGAGGCTGTGAAGTGGATTTCTGATTTTTAGTCAAATGTATAGCACTCTGACTATCATAGTACACTGGAGTCGTCTCTTGTACATGACCCAGATCGTCGACCAAACCTCTCAGCCATAAGGCTTCTTTCACTCCCTATGCCACTGCCATATACTCTGCCTCTGTAGTAGACAAAGCCATAGTAGACTGCAAAACAACCTTCCAACTAATAGCACAGCCTGAGAAAGTAAAGACATAACCTGTCAAGGATCTCCTCTGAGGTTTGGTCGACGATCTGGGTCATGTACAGGAGACGACTCCGGTGTACTGTGATAGTCAAAGTGCTATACATCTGACCAAAAATCAGATGTACCATGAGAGGACCAAACACATCGATGTTAGGTATCACTTTGTTCGTGATGTTGTCTTGCAGGGTACCGTAGTTGTTCAGAATATTTCTACAGCAAAGAACCCTACAGACATGTTGCCGAAGCCTATTCCTTCAGAGAAGTTCAAGTGTTGCCTGGGCTTGATCGGCTTGCAGAGCATGTGAGGTGGCCCCGATGGGGGCATCGACAGAAACGGTGATCGTGCTGAAGTTTGTCACTAGATGCGGCTTATGAAGAAGAGCCAAGAGGAGAATTGTAACATGGAGTGTCTCATCTCCACAAGTCATTCCATAGAATTGTAACATGGAGTGTCTCATCTCCACAAACCATTCCAATATATATATATATATATATATATATTCTACACATCACCGTGATCTCTCAACTCAAGTCTCTAACGTCGTCGATCAAAAACCCCAACTCCACGTCAAATTACATGATTACCAATAAACAAAACCAATTATCATGATCTGCCCTTGACCCGTGACTGCTAAAGATTTCTGCGCAATCATGCAATCTGCCCTTGACCCATGATGTGATTTTTTTTATTTTTTTTAAATAATTTAATCGTGACATGATTTACATGTTAACTTGAGATATCTCCAGAATCACTTTAAAAAGAATTAAAAATAAAAAAATTCACAATTAAAATGTGCAACACTCTGAGGGTCATTTTGACATCCGGTTAGAGTTAACCGAGTGGATGAGAGAGAGAGCGGTGAGCTCTACTCTCTCCTCACATCCAGCCGCGTTAATCGGAGTCAGTAGATGCACTAGACCCTTGAGGTCGAGCACGCTAATCACACTCGATCAACAAAGGCACCCTAAGTGTGCAGTGAACTTTACTCGACTTGTCATATATGTTGTACCTCTTGATGAATATGGCCCATGAATCCCTGATTGTATTCCGATTGACATCTCGGAACTAGACGTTACTATTAAAATGTAGGGTATGTTCATCTATTGATACTATTTTTTGTGTGTATTGGCTTCAAATTTGTCCCCCCTGTCATCATTTGTCTTTCCTGTCGCACGTGCACAGACCCATGCAATGATTGCCGTCCGTGGGTGACCCCTATCATAAGATATTATGATGGAATGCAAAAATTGACAAATAATTAATTTAATAAAATAGTCATCTGCTCGAGCGATTTCACGCCCTCTCGCATGGTTGAAAAGTTACGTGCTCGATCATAGAACTGGGTGAAATTTAGATACGAGATAGGTGAACAATTATCCAATGGACTGTTATTAGTTTATGATTGTACACCTCCGATTTTCTATTAAGTTATTTATAAAAAGATAATACATCAATTAGTTCAATTAATGATCCTATTAAATATTAAACTCAAGGTGTCCGGATTAATTCTTAAATCAATTGTTTTAGATTTCAAATTATCAAAAAAAATCATGCTATATTTTTAGGGCCCCTTTGTTAACCAGTTGCGGTTAACTTACTTGACCCTGGAGGGTCGAGTAAGTTAACCGAACCCGGTTAGGTTGGCTGTGTTGAATATGTCCATCCTAAATGAGAGGCTGGTGGTAGGAGAGAGAATTTATTTCCATAATCAACTCTCCTCCATACACCTCATAATGGGTTTTGTGGTTATTATTGAATGCTTTACACTATAAAAGGAGAACTCATACATGCAAGGAAAACACAACGAAGGTCACAAGAAAGAAGTCCCTTGCACACATCGGTGAGAGAGAAGAGAGAGGTGAAGAGGAAGAAGAAGAAGGGAGAAGGGTTGCGGCATCTCCGGGCTTCCTCGGATATCTCTTTCCTCGAGGTTCTCATCTCGGATATCAATCCCAGAGTTTGACATTGGGGTCTCAGGTGTGTGGTCTCCATACTTGTGTGGATGTTGTAATTCTCAGTTTATAGTCTGAGAGTAGAGTCGATGTATTATTTTATTTTATTATATTGGATTGGATTTGTCCAATTATTTTTCCCAGTTTATAGATTTTTACATAAAATCTTGTACGTCGTCTTTGTTGTATTTTATTTTTGCAATTCTACATTTTGTGTTTGTGTGGTTGCCGAGTTCATCCTCAGTCGTTCACGCGGACGAGAAAAGGGATAATTTTCTCAACACTGTGGTATCAGAGCCTGGTCGTCATATTATTGACAGCGTGAGACGAGATGGATGCAACTGTCGGCAGGATGATATCACTCAGTGGTAGCAACTGGGTGATATGGAAGGCCAAGATGGAGGACATCCTTTATTGCAAGGATCTCTACACACCCATTGAAGGTGTCGAGCACAAGTCAGCAGATATGTCAGAAGCCGTGTGGAAACAGCTAGATCGAAAGGCAATCGGCATAATACGACAGTGGTTGGATGATAGTGTGTTCCACCACGTCTCAGGTGAGACGGCTGCTAAATCTCTATGGCAGAAATTGCATGATCTCTACGAGAGAAAAATTGCAGGCAATAAAGCATTCTTGATCCGACAATTGGTGAACCTCAAGTTAAAGGAGGGGAATTCAGTTGCAGAGCACTTAAATGAAGTGCAGAGCATCATAAATCAATTGTCTGCAATGAAGATGGTGCTTGAAGATGAGTTACAAGCCCTATTGCTACTCAGTTCATTGCCTGACAGTTGGGAGATCCTTATAGTCTCTTTAAGTAATTCTGCTCCAGATGGTGTGTTGACTCTAAAGCTAGTAACAAGTAGTCTTCTAAATGAGGAGACAAGAAGAAAGTCGTCATTAGGTGCCTCAACTTCACAGATCTTGGCAGCTGAAGATCATGGCAGAACAAGATATAGGGATAAAACCTATTATTAAAAAAAATAAAGATCAAAGTCTAGATCTAGAATCACCGGCAAGTGTTATCATTATGGCATTGCTGGCCACAAGAAGATAGACTGCAGAAAATGGAAAGAAGCAAAAGATCAAAAGAGAAAGGTTGAAGATAACGGGAAAGATAAGGAGATTACAGCGACCGTGTCTGACGAAGAGATAGTAGTTCTTCTCTCTAATGGTGAAAATTATCTTACAATGGAGAAGGGTGGCACAATTTAGATTTTAGATTCTGGAGCATCCTACCATGCTACACCGTGTCGACATCTGTTCTCATCATATAGAACATGTGATTTTGGTGTTGTCCATATGGGCAACATAGACACTTCAAAGATTGTGGGGATAGGAGATGTCCGTGTTGAGCCTTACACAGGGTGTCGACTCATTCTCAAAGATGTGAGACATGTTCCAGACCTCAGGATGAATCTGTTATCTGCAGGAAAGTTAGGTGAAGATGACTACTCCACTACTTTCAGTCAGACAGGCTGGAAGCTGACAAAGGGTGCAGTTGTGTTAGCAAGAGGTAGCAAGTATGGTACTCTTTATGGCATGAAGACACGGGTAGGCAAATGTGAGATAAACACCATGGCCGATGGTTCCTTGTCAGATTTATGACATAAAAGACTAGGACACATGAGTCAGAAGGGGATGGATCTACTTGTGAAGAAAGATCTTATTCCAAATATGAAAGGTACGCATCTAAGCCATTGTAACCATTGTTTAGTTGGCAAGCAACATAGAGTTTCTTTTCAGAGAAATCGCCCAAAGAGAGCCAGAGTTAGTTTATTCTGACGTTTGTGGTTCGATAAATGTAACATCAAAAGGTGGTGCTTCTTATTTTGTTACATTCATTGATGATGCATCAAGAAAAGTGTGGGCATTTGCAATGAAAAGTAAAAGTGAAGTCAGTAAGATTTTCAAAGTGTTTCATGCTACTGTTGAGCGTGAAATAAGAAAGTCTTTTAAAAGGCTGCGCACAGACAATGGTGGTGGATACAGGACTTGGTCATTTAAAAAACATATGAAACATGACATTCTGCATGAAAAGATTGTTCCCTATACTCCACAACAAAATGGAGTTGCAGAAAGGGTGAACAGGACCATTGTGGAGAGAATCGGGAGTATACTCTCCAGTTCCAAACTACCGAAATCCTTTTGGGGTGAAGCAATGCGTACTGCAATTTATTTGATTAATCGATCTCCTTCAGTGCCATTGGATGGAGATATTCCAGAGAGAGTTTGATCAGGAAAAGAGGTGTCATATGATCATCTAAGGGTCTTTGGTTGCAACGCATTTATGCATGTGCCTAAAGAGCAAATATCAAAGTTAGATGATAAAGCAGTGCCACTTATATTTCTTGGATATGCAAATGATGAGTTTGGTTACATACTCTGGGATCCAAAGGCGGAAACAATCCGTAGGACCCGTGATGTTGTCTTCAGAGAGGATCAGACAATTGAGGACTTAGATGTAACGACCCGAGAATCCGATTACCGGGAAGGCCCGATAACCCGAGACTCGTACCGCCACCCACGAGTCCGAAGACTCGGAAGGGTTAAAAGGATGGTGTGGAAACTACATAAGCATCACAGATAATTGCAGAAATTAAACAGTTATAATATTAAGTCGGAAATAAATTAACAATTTACATGGTCCACAATAAAGAACAACAACAGCAACAGTAGTCCACGACTAGTACAGTGACAAGAAAGAAAAGTACAGCTACACGGGGCATCCCCCGGCTCTGACCTCTGGCACTACCTCTGGGCACCCGCACCACGCTGCGCTCCTGACGCGCTCCCCGAAGGTGGCGCCTCACCTGAAACACGGTGAAAACACGCAGAGAATGAGTCTCAGAACAAGACTCAGTAGGGATCACTCGAACCCTACCTCGAAAAACGAGAAACCACTACTCTAGCGGTAGGAAAGTACCACGGAAAGGAAAGCCCTGTACTCTACAGAACTAGACCCTACGGCACGCAAACCGACACACGTGCCACGGTACGAGAAGACCGAAACTCAACGGTCGAACCGTAAAACCCGAAGGTCGGAAACACACGACTGACAGTCTAACACTCCGTACTCGACAGGAGTACCACCCACTAGAAGCACAGCCGGTAGCGTCCCCTGACGTCTTATACCGCACCGCAGGTGAACCGCCTGACGTGGTAGGTCCTACCCGAGGCGCAAACACCGTACAAGTAACCACAAACAAGTGACTAGCTGGGGTCACGCCCGTCGACGTGGGTCCAACCGCCCCCAACCACGTGTGCACACACAGACCACGCGTCCTAGGTCTGGCCCTCTGACCGGTTTTCCCCCGCAGCCGGACTCTGGCTACGACGAGGGGCCTACGGTAACCGGTCCACAAACCGTCTCGAAAGGTGGGTGCCCGTACACCACTCCCAGGTGAGACCAGCACCTCGTACTGGTGGGCTACGACTAGTGGAGGGTCACTGAAGGAGTAGACTCTCGAGTCAACGGAAAACAACGTCCGAAACCGACAACGTGTGGGAATCACCCCACGCACCAGCTCCGTCGCACGGTGACCATGGTCGGAAAAGAAACAGACGCATTGCCCACGGTCAAACGCCTGACCGAGGCAAACGGGACTTCCGGACACCAAAAATACGGTCACGGAACTCCACGGGGTGCCCGGGACGCACACACGGCCCAAGGGGAACACCCAACAACGAACAAAATCGCGCTAGGGATACCTAGCGCGACAGGGCATGTCGCGCTAGGGTCCCCTAGCGCAACAAGGGTTGTCGCGCTATGGCCCCATAGCGCGACACGGACCATCGCGCTAGGGAACCCTAGCGCGACAGGGACCATCGCGCTAGGTCCTCCTAGCGCGACAATGATGATCGCGCTAGGGCCCCATAGCGCGACACGAACCGCCAAACTGTTCATCTTCTCCGATGAACGCGCTCGGTCGGGGCAGCGCGACCTCCAAGAACGCGCTACTGGAGTATAGCGCGTTCTCAGTCCGCGGCCGAAAACGGTAAGAACGCCCAAAAAAATTCCAACCACGCCCCCATACCTCCATAGGAGAGGGGGAAAACAAAGGGGAAGACCCCTGGGGACCCCTAGCATGATTCTAGGCCCTCAAAACACGAATCCATGCATTGAATCCATAGATCGGGCGAGCTCTCCCCAAATCATGGAAAAACCCAAAAACGCTCAAATGATCCCCTCTCGGCCTCCCCGCGGCCTATAAATCACGGAAAAGAACGGCATGAGGCTAAGGAACGTCACCCTACCTCAATGGAGCGAATGCTCCGCCGGATCGATCACGAATCACGAAGAATGCTCGAAGCTTCACGAACTCTCCACGCTTCCCACGCTCGCCGCACGCCCACGAGATCTCCTCACCGTCGCCCACGCGTCCGCGCAGTCGCCCCGCCGCCGTCCGTAGCCGGAGAGGGGCTCGCCACGTCCGAATGGGAGAGAGGGAGAGAGAGGGGGGCTCACGGTCGCGAGAGAGAGGGAGAGGAAGAAGAAAGAGAAAAGGGAAAAAGAAAAGAAAAAGGATTAGGATTTATAGAAAATCCGAATTTTCGGAAAAATACCGAAAAATAGAAAAATACATTTCTGGAATCCTCGGAACGCACCGATCGCAACGGTACCACTCGTGCCCGGGTGAACGGCCCAGTTAACCCGCAGCGAGCGTCCGAAGGAAAAGCCGAAACACACGCCGGGAATCGGAAAACACACGCGGAAAAGCCGCGGAACGCCTCCGGGCCTCCGAAACGACTCCGGATCGCGCCGATCCGAACACGAAAGATGTCCGAAACGAAATTTCGGACACAACAGAGCCGGACGCTCCGAAAACCAGATCCGGGACCCACGAAGAAGGATCCGAAAGGTCCGGGATATTACAGCCCTCCCCCCTTAAGGAATTTCGTCCTCGAAATTGAGAACAACCAAAGGGGAAAGAAGAGGAAGACTCACTCAAACAGATACGGGAACTGCTGACGCATCTCGTCCTCACGTTCCCACGAAGCCTCACCACCAGAGTGTCGTTGCCACACGACCTTCACCAAGGGAATGACCTTGTTCCGCAGGCGCTGCTCTCGCCTATCCTCCACGCGGATCGGAAACTCTGGGAGAGAAAGATCTGGAGTCACCTCAGGCCAAACAGAAAACTCGAGCACATGAGAGTCATCGGGCATATACTTCCGCAACATCGAGACGTGGAACACGTCATGCACCGACGCCAACTCAGGAGGTAACTGCAACCGGTAAGCAACCTCACCGATGCGTTCCATAATCGCGAAAGGACCAATATAGCGAGGACTCAGCTTCCCACGCCGTCCAAAACGCATCACCCCCTTCATCGGAGAAACTCTCAAGAACACATGATCGCCCACGGCGAACTCGAGGGGTTGCCGCCTACGGTCAGCATAGCTCTTCTGCCGACTCTGGGCCGCCAACATGTTCTGACGAACCAGGTGCACAACGTCCACACATTGCTGCACCAACTCCGGTCCCGTCAAAACACGCTCACCCACCTCAAACCAATCAAGTGGAGTCCGACAAGGACGCCCTTACAATGCCTCATAAGGAGCCATGCCGATGCTCGAATGATAGCTGTTGTTATAGGTAAACTCCACCAACGGTAGGTGATGAATCCAACTCCCCTGCCACTCCAGGCAGCAGGATCTCAGCATGTCCTCCAAAGTCTGAATGGTCCTCTCAGACTGACCATCTGACTGTGGATGATACGCCGAGCTAAATGCCAACTCCGTGCCAAGAGCTCGCTGGAAACTCCTCCAGAATCCAGAAGTGAAGCGCGGATCCCGATCCGACACAATCGAAATGGGAACCCCATGCAACGGAACGATCCGCTCCACATACGGACGAGCCAACCTGGACACGCTCAAGCTGACCTTGACCGGTAGCAACCGAGTCACCTTCGTCAGTCGATCCACCAGTAACCAAATACTGTCCTGCCCACTCGGGGTCCTTGGCAACCCCACCACAAAATCTGTGGTCACATGGTCCCACTTCCAAGCAGGAACATCCAAGGGCTGGAGAGTACCTCCTGGTCGCTGATGCTCCGCCTTCACCTGCTGACAGATCAGGCACCTGGCCACAAATTCGGCAACATCTCTCTTCATGCCAGGCCACCAAAACTGCCTCCGCAAGTTCCGATACATCTTCGTCGCACCCGGGTGTACAGTGTACCTGCTCCCATGAGCCTCGCGTAACACCGCACGACGAACCTGCTCCTCCGCTGGGACGTACAACCTGCCACGAAACCTCGCAGCACCGTCCTCGCCGAGCTCCACATCAGCCATCGCAAGAATCCGGGGCAACTCAGGGTCCGCATGCTGAGCCTTTGTCACCTGACGACGGATAGCAGGAGTGACCGTCAGACTCGCAAGCACTGCCAACCCTCGCTCCTGGGGAATCTTGAGCCTGAAAGATACCTCGGGCACTTGTTCCCAGAGCCTCCACTTCCTCAACATCAAGGTACTGACCGCCACCTTCCGACTCAAGGCATCGGCAACGACATTCATCCTGCCCGGCTGATAAGACAGGGTGAAGTCATAGTCCTTCATGAACTCCATCCAACGCCTTTGTCTGAGGTTCAGATCTCTCTGCGAGAACACATACCTCAAACTCTGATGGTCAGTGAACACCTCGAACTTCTCACCGTACAGATAATGCCTCCAGATCTTCAGCGCGAAGATCACCGCTGCCAACTCAAGATCATGGGTAGGGTAGTTCTCCTCATGGGGCTTTAGCTACCGAGATGCATAAGCCACCACTCTACCATGCTGCATCAAAACAGCACCCAGTCCAACGCCGGAAGCATCTGTACACACCACAAAACCTCCCGATCCAGAAGGTAAAACCAACACCGGAGCCGAGGTGAGCAACCTCTTCAGTTCACTGAAGCTCTGCTCACACTCCTCGGACCAAACGAAAGGCACATCCTTCCGCGTGAGCCTCGTCATCGGGGTCGCAATGCGGGAAAAATCCTGGATAAACCGGTGATAATAACCCGCAAGCCCCAAGAAACTCCGGATCTCCGTCACCGACCTCGGCCTCGGCCATTGCATCACAGCCTCGACCTTGGCGGGATCCACGGAAATGCCATCACCAGAAATCACGTGCCCCAGAAAGTGCACCTCGCTGAGCCAAAACTCGCACTTGCTGAGTTTCGCATACAACTGGTGATCTCGCAACGTCTGCAGCACCACACCCAAATGGTACGCATGCTCCTCAGCAGACCGCGAATAAACAAGGATGTCATCCACAAAGATGACCACAAACTGGTCCAAATACGGATGAAACACCCTCTGCATCAAGTCCATGAAGGCTGCCGGGGCATTGGTGAGCCCAAACGGCATCACCAGAAACTCATAATGCCCGTACCTCGTACTGAATGCAGTCTTCTCCACATCGGACTCGCGAATTCTCAGCTGATAGTAACCAGACCGCAAATCAATCCGCGAGAACACCCGCGCAGACTGAAGCTGGTCGAACAAATCATCGATCCGCGGCAACGGATACTTGTTCTTAACGGTCACTTCATTCAGCTGCCGATAGTCAATGCACAGCCGCAGACTACCGTCCTTCTTCTTCACGAACAACACGGGCGCACCCCAAGGGGAAAAGCTCGGACGAATATACCCCTTGGCCAGCAGTTCTTGCAACTGCGCCCTCAGCTCCCTCAGCTCAGCGGGGGCCATACGATAGGGAGCCTTCGCCAAAGGTCCCGTACCAGGTACAACCTCGATCACGAAATCGATCTCCCGCTGGGGAGGTAATCCAGGCAACTCCTCAGGAAAAACATCGAGAAACTCGCACACCACCGCAATGTCCTCGACATTCGGCTCCATCCGGTCAGACACAACCACAGACGCGAGAAAACCCTGACAACCTGAATCAAGCAATCGACGGGCTCGAATAGCAGAGATAAGAAATCGAGAAGAGGTGGAACGGATACCTTGGAAATAGAAGGTCCTCTTGCTCGGATGCTGGAAGTAGACCCTCTTCATCCCACAATCCACCACCGCTCCATGAGTCTCGAGCCAATCCATGCCTAGAATCACGTCGTAATCCCGAATCTGCAATGCATACAACCTGCCTGGCATACTCCGCCCATCGATCCACACCGGAACCTGGTCGAAGCAATACGGAGTGACCATAAAATCACCCGAAGGCAACTCCACTGCCAAATCACAGGACAACTGGGTCACCGGCTCCTCGACGCTCGACGCGAAATCCTCCGAAATAAACGAATGAGACGCGCCAGAATCAAATAAAACCCGAGCCGCACAACCCAAAATCTGAACGGTACCTTCCACGAGCTGCGACGCCACTGCCTCTGCCCTGGTCAAGTGCGTGATCTGGCCACGAGCCCTCTGCCTGCCTCCCACACTAGCTGACCTGGGTAGCGGCGGATACTGTCCCTGCTGCTGCTGCTGCTGGGGAACCTGCTGCTGCGGCGGCCTCTGAGGACAGTCACGCGCCATGTGCCCTGGCTGGTCACACCGAAAATAGATGATCGGCGCCGTGCACTGCCTGCCTGGGTGGGTACCACCACACCGTGGACAAGGTCCTCGCGATCCACCCACTGATCCCTGACGCTGCAAAGGAATCGGCTGCTGTACACTGCCCGATGAAGCTTGCCCTCACTACAAGAAAAAGTGGCTATAGCGACCGACTTAGAGACCGATTAAATCGGTCGCTAGTCGGTCCCAAATAGAGACCAATTCGGCGACCGAAATAATCGGTCGCATATGTGAGACCGTTTTGGCGACCGAATTTAGTTCGGTCTCCAATCGGTCGCTGTTCTTGCGACCGAATTTACTTCGGTCTCCAATCAGTCGCTGATCCCGTTATACTCCCCACTGCGGCCCCCGCCCGCCCGAGCCCCTCTCCGCCCGAGCCCCCCCTCCCGCCCGAGCCCTCCCGCCCGAGCCCCCGCCCGAGCCCCCTCCCCCTGCGGCCCCCTCTCCGCCCTAGCCCCCCCACGCCCCTCCCGCCCGAGCCCCCCTCCGCCGGAGCCCCCCCTCCCCCTGCGGCCTCCCGCCAGAGCCCCCCTCCCCCTGCGGCCTCCCGCCCGAGCCCCCTTCCGCCGGAGCCCCCCCTCCCCCTGCGGCCTCCGCCCCCCTCCGCCGGAGCCCCCCTCCCCCTGCGGCCTCCCGCCCGAGCCCCCCTCCCCCTGCGGCCTCCGCCCCCCTCCGCCGGAGCCCCCCCTCCCCCTGCGGCCTCCCGCCCGAGCCCCCCTCCCCCTGCGGCCTCCCGCCCGAGCCCCCCTCCGCCGGAGCCCCCCCTCCCCCTGCGGCCTCCCGCCCGAGCCAACCTCCGCCCGAGCCCCCCTCCCCCTGCGGCCTCCCACCCGAGCCCCCCTCCGCCGGAGCCCCCCCTCCCCCTGCGGTCAAAGCACAGTTCACCTTGGAGGTCGACTCCTCGGACACGATCGACAACGTGAAGGCTAAGATCCAGGGCAAGGAGGGCATTTCCCCGAACCAGCAGCATCTCATCTTCGCCGGGAAGCATCTGGAGGACGGCCGCACCCTCGCCGACTACAACATTAAAGGTTCCACCTGGCACCCTCTCTCTCTCTGATCCCTCTCTCTCTGTGTCACCCCCTCCGGCACCCGAACCAGCAGAATCGACTTCAAAGATTTATGCATAGTCATGCATGGTTATGTACTTAGGTGTGGAATTTTTCTGTGAAAGCTAGCACAATCCACGTGCAGAGGTGATTACATGTCTCCCGACAGTTTACGTGCCAAATTCATAAAACAATAAATCTTTGTTCAAACAACTCAACTCTCTGCAAACTATCAGTGGACTGTAGAAGTTACATATTGATTTTAGCTGAAGAATTCAAAACTTTGACTTAAGGTTTAATTTGCTTTATAGACATTGTCATTTCCACATGCATGCATGGAGACTGCCTATAGCATTCTGAAACTGAAGGGTTTCACTATCTTCTTTTTTTTTTATGTGAAAGCCCTGCCTAGTGGAAAGGTTGAGAGAAGAACTCTACCACCTAACCACCAGTGGGTATTTTATTGAGTAAAAGCAATTGTAAAGATAAATTACATCAAGCGGACACTGGGCATACCCAGTTTATCAAGCCTAACAGCACCTCTAATGAGAGTAGGAAGCTCAGAGGAGGAATAGGATGCATTACATTTCAACTTACAAGCTAAAGAAGCTAAGGAATCAGCCACAGTGTTCCCTTCTCTAAAGATGTGATTAATGGTATCTGCAGGATTAAGGAGGCTCCATATCTCCCTGACATAGGACAATATCGACCAAGGGCAGGTGGCTTTCCTTTTGATAATATTGACAATAGTTTGAGAGTCACATTCAATTATTGCTGCTGTGGAACCAGTGATTTTGATATACTTCATTCCATCTAATAGGGCAGGGGCCTCAGCAATGATGCTATTTGAGAATCCATAGTAGTGGCTGAAAGCTAGGATGACATTTCCAAGGTGATCTCTTATGACCCCACCTCCACCAGATTCACCATTGGCTTTAGATGCTCCATCAGTATTTAGTTTTAAAGAAGGCCAAGGAGGGCAAAACCATTTAATGGCTATAGCTCTAAGCTGCTTTGGTTTAGCAAATTGAATTCCTAGAGCATCCAGAATTCTGATATGTTCCTGATTGGCTTCGGGTAGTGAGGAAATCTGACATATTTCTTTGACTTTGTATCTGATTTTGTGGAGGAGACCCTGGCAGGAAGTTTTGGAGTCATCATATTTGTCTGAATTTCTAGCACACCAAATCTCCCACATACTAACTCCGACAGCAGCTAGACCAAATAGGCCAAACATTGATTTTTTCTGAGTGGAGCATAAATTGTTGAGTATCATTGAGGTAGCTGAATTTTCTTCAATTTGCAACCCCTTAGATCTGAAATATGTCCATATGTAAGAAGCCCAATCACCGAAAATAAATAAGTGGTTATAATTTTCAGTCTGTGGGGTCTTGCAGCAGCAGCATTTTGAACAAATTGGAATCCCTATCTTCTGAATGTTGCAATCCAGAGGAAGACACTTGTTGATAATTTTCCACAGATGAATGGAGATCTTGGAAGGCAGCCATGGTGACCAAATGCTAGTCCACTGATTGAAAGTCTGAGTCTCTTGGTTCCTGCTAATAGCCTTTTGGGTGGATGAGACTGAACAGTTCCCCGAAGAAGAAAGGCTCCAAGCAGGTAGGTCATGTTCCTGATTGAGTTTAACATGCTTCAAAGCAGTGCTAATTTCTTCAGTAAAAAACCTGTTAGGCCAATTTGTGTCTTCTGAATTCATCTGTACAATAAAGTCCCGAACAGAGAGCATAGGGTTGATGGTGTTATCAGCCAATGCAAAATCAGCAAGGGTGTGTTGGCCTATCCATCTGTCATACCAGAAGCTTGTCCTGCTGCCATCTCCAATAATGACCCTCTTATGCTGAATAATTAAATTTTTTGCAGTGATCCACCTTCTCCTTTCAAAACCCTTCATATTTGTAAACTGAACCTGGATGAGAGGACAGTTCCTAATATATTTGGCTCTGAAATACTCGGCCCATAATGAATTTGAATGAAGAGCTTGCCACAACATTTTAACACTTAAGGGAGTTTCCATATTCCTTAGTGATATAATACCCAGTCCACCTTAAGAGATAGGAGTGCAGATTTTGTTCCATTTTCTCCAGTGCTTCCTGTGACCATGATCAGATGAACCCCAGAAGAAATTGGCAAGTGATTTTTCAATAGCTTGGTGAGTTCCAATATGCAGTGAAGAAGATGTAAGAAAGTATATGGGCAATGAGATCAGGACATGCTTGATAAGGACTAGTTTTGCTCCCTAGGAGAGCATCCCACATTTCCAACCTGAAATCCTCCTCTGAATATTGTGTAGAATACCAGTGTAGTGAATTTTCTTGCATCTTCCTTTGATCAGGGGAAAACCAAGATACTTATGAGGGAAGGAGTGTTTAACAAAACCAGTGACATCCTGAATTTTCCTGGCAGTAGAGTTATTATTCCTGGAGTGTATGAAAAAACCACTTTTACCTGTGTTTATTGACTGCCCTGAAGCTCTTTCATAATCTTGTAGTATCTTAAGGAGATTCCTTATTGAAATAAGATTGCCATTGCAAAAAATGATGGTATCATCCGCAAACAAAAGATGTGAAATATTCGGGCAATGTCTAGGACTAGCATACCATTCTATGAGGCCACATTGGAAGGCTTTTGTCAGAGATCTACTGAGTACCTCTTCTGCAATGATAAATAGTGAGGGAGCAATTGGATCACCTTGACGCACCCCTCTTGAAGATTTGAAGAATCCAGCAGGGGTACCATTTATAAGAATAGAAAACCAGTTATTGTGCACCATTTTTCTAATAAGCCTGATGAACTGGTCATTAAATCCAAACCTGTTAAGAACATTGAAGAGAAAATCCCATTCAAGCCTATCATAAGCCTTAGCCATATCAATCTTTATCATCACATTAGAGCCCCTTATTTTCATGCCAATTTCATTGGTAAGTTCCTGGGCCAAAGCAATATTCTCAATAATATTTCTGCCTTTGACAAATGCAGATTGTTCAGGAGATATGATCTTAGGAAGAATGCTGGCAAGCCTAGTATTAATGATAGAGGCAATAATTTTGTAAAAGAAGTTGCACAGGCTAATAGGTCTAAACTCAGAAATTCTGGTAGCATTTGTTTGTTTTGGAATGAGAGCAACCAGGGTAGCAGTGACAGATCTGGGTAAGTCTTCATGGGAAGTAAAGAATTCCTGCACAGCTCTTATCACAGTGGAGGCAATTATCCCCCAAGCAAATTGGTAAAATGCACCTGTGAATCCGTCAGGGCCCGGTGCACTATCTTGGGATAGCCTGAAGACATAAGTCTTGGATTTCTGCGGCAGTAGGGATTGAGCAGAGGGTGTCAGTGTCTAACTGATCAACCAGAGAGGGAATACAGTCAAGAACAGTACTATCTGCTAAATGATGTTGGGAAGAGAAGGCTTCCTGAAAATGTGTCACAGCAATTGAAGTCATTTCCCCAGGGTCCGAAGTGAGAAGGCCTGCAGAGTTTTGAAGTTGAGATATGCACATTTTTTTCCTCTTAGCTAAAGTGGTAGAGTGAAAGAATCTGGTATTTCTATCCCCTTCAGTGAGCCATCGGACTCTAGATTTCTGTCTCCAAAAGCATTCCTCCTGAAGCAACATTTTGGACAGAACAAGTTTAGCCTCATCCAGGGCAGTCTGATTTGTAGTGGAAGGCTGGGTGTCATAAGCGTGTTCTGCCTTAATAACATCATCCTCCGCTTTTGCCACATTATTATGAATATTACCAAAGACTTGATAATTCCAAACTTTAAGCATTTGCCTGAGACTCTTGAGCTTAAGATAAAGGGTTAAGGTAGGTGAAGAAGCTAAAGGACTAGTATCCCAACACTTTTTAACATCAGCAAGAAGATGGTCATGATAAGTCCACATTTTTTGGAAACAGAATCTGGTTTTCCTTTTAATCTGGGGAGTCTGCAACACAAGTAGAGGGGCATGATCTGAGACTTCCCTGGAAAGATGTTCAACGGAGAAGGCATAATGAGCCATCCAATCAGAATTGGTTAGAATTCTATCCAGTCTGGCCCAAATACCCCTGCTTCCTGATTGATTGTTATGCCAAGTGTAGGAAGATCCTTTGAAACCAGTATCCAAAAGTGCACAATTTGATATACAGTCCTTAAAATCAGTCATTGCAATCGAATTAGGATCATTACCACCAATTTTTTCCTTTGTATCAGTAATGTAGTTGAAGTCTCCTGCCACCATCCAAGGACCAGAAATGTTAGAGTGGACGTTAATTAAAGAAGTCCAAAGACCCTTTCTCTCAATCACATTGCATTTTGCATATACTGCAGTTAAGTGAAAAGGGACTTGACCATTAAGACCCATGAGAAGAGTAATTTGCTGATCATCTCTAGTAACCAGAGAAACATGCAGATGGTCTTTCCATAATACCCAGATGTGGGCCATTTCATCAGAATTTGCAATAATTTTAGACATACCCCTACGAGATAATATCTTCTAGGCACAATAGTTGAGGACTGTCGAGACGTTGCAAATCATGTAAACCCGCGCCTTTTTAAAATGGGGAATCTGTCAATGGAAGCTACTAGTCATCTTGTAGATTTTCAAAAAAAAAAAAAGATTAGCAGTCGTGGTTGACAACCTCATAAATTATTGATATGTTTAAATTTACATGACATGAGTATTAGAGAAACATTGACATTTTAGAATTGTAGCTCAGTTTCTTAATTTTAGAATATCTAAAACATGTCATTAGCTAAGAGTACTGTTTGGATAGTGTTGGATGAAAAGTAAAGTGTGTTTTATTATTGTCTTATTCAGTGACGATACTATCAATTTCTTTACTTGATTTCTGCATAGCTAGTGACAGTGTTGTCTTTAAGCTAAAAAGTATCATGCTATATTTTATTTCTGCTAAATAGCTAGTGAAAGTGTTGTCTTTATGTTGGATGTTAAAATAAAATTCATGTTTTCATTGTGTACATGTATTGCCAATTTCACATGTTACTGCTATGTTTTTAGATTGTGTTATTATCTTGTCAATATTTAATTAGTTGGGTGTTGTATGTGAGCTGAGATGCGTGGGTGCAACCTAACATTGCACGCATCTTAGGAGAGCGTGTTAAGCCCGTGCCAATCAACCTACCCGTTCAAGACTTTGGGATTGATATGCACGTTCTCATTTTGAATGATGAGAATGTGTATATCTAACTCAAAGTCTTGAATTGTCCCGTTTGGACAGTCTGTGAATGTTTGATCGCACTTAGGTGGTTAATTACTATATGTGTTTGTGTTGTTTGTTAAAAATTTTGGCTGCGTCTTCTCACTCCTCTCTGATATACCTTTATTGATTTTGATTATTTTCTTAACCACTTATTAGTAAGTGTTTAAGAAAATTTCTTAATCAATAAATATTTTGTGGTATATCGGAGAGGTGTGGGGAGATGCTGCCGAAATTTTTAGCAAACAACACAACACATATAGTAATTAATCGTGCGATCAAACCTTCACAGATGGGTTAAAAAGTGAAGATCTAAATGATATTTCCGTCCTATTTAAAATGGCAGACATGGACGATGTGAGGTAAGGGTTGTACTTTTTATTTTGTTAAACATGTTAAAGTTTTGTGTGTTTACATTTCATTCGCATAGGGAAAATGTCTGAAGATCGTTCATGGATGTACCGTAGAGTAGTTGATCAGGTGGTGTCTATAGAATTTAAAAATGGAGTTGAGAGATTCATTCAGTTTGCTTTGAGAAATTCTATTGAAGCTGTAGATTGTGAGGGTCGTATCCGATGTCCTTGTGTAGTCTGTAAGAATTTGAAGTGGCTGACAACATGGGATGTACAACGTCATTTATACAGAAAGGGGTTTGTTAAAGATTATACAAACTGGATATGTCATGGTGAAACATTGTGGTCGACCTACGAGCCTGCCAATGTTGGAAGTGGAAGTTCATATGTTGATATGGTCATAGATGCTGCTGGTCCAGGATTCAATGTTCACGAGGAGCATGTACATAATGAAGAACCGCCAAACAAGACAGCTGAAAGATTTTATCAGCTACTCAAAGATGCTGATGAGCCATTGTGGACTGGATGTCAAAATCACTCTCGACTGTCTGCGGTGTCACAATTATTGAACTTGAAATCTGAATTTCACATCAGTGAGATTTGTTTTGATCGTTTGTTACTGATTATCAAAAGTATGTTGCCACAAGATGAGAAATTACCTGAAAATTTTTATCGTGCAAAGAAGATGGTCACTGACTTAGGGCTTGGATATGAGAAAATAGATGCATGTCCTAATCATTGCATGCTATATTATAATGAGGCTAAAAGTAAGGTATCATGTTCCATATGTGGTCAACATTTGGGAAGCGGAGAAATGGAATGCCAATTCAAACAAAGCAAAGCAAAACAGAGCAGCGCATCCTGAAGCGAATTTACACACGGGTGGCTCTGTCTCCTTTGCAACACATAAAGCGAGATTAGTAAGTACACTTCTACATATATAAATTTTTTGTTTCTATTATGAAACTGTGATTTATTTGAATAACAGGAAGCACAGTTAAAGCGGCCAGCTCAATTTCATGAACTTTTTGATCGAACTCATAAGAAGAAAGGGACAAATGCTTACATTAGTGAGAAAGCTCGGGAGGTAGCGGTAAGTGTATACATTAATAGTTTTCATTTAAGATTAAATTGTAGAATAATTTGGTTTTGTTTTTTTTTGGTTTTTGCAGGACTCATATAGTAGACGAATGGATGAGAGGTACGGGGATGACAGTCAGCGTCCAGAGTTGGATCCTGCCATTTGGGTTGCAGCATCTGGGGCACCCAAGAAAGGACATGTTTATGGTTTTGGACATAGCTTGGGCACGACTAGGGTGTTATCATCATGCTCGAGTTCGGTCTCACATGCGACCTCTCCATTTACCACACCAGCAGCCCCAGATGGTTCTTCCAGTGCCGCCCCGACCATGACTCCAGATATGTTTAGGCAGATCGTCAACGAGACCGTCTCTCAGAATATCTCTCAGAATATCTCAACCATCGTCGCTCAGACCGTCTCCCAGATGCTCACATCCTTGGGAATTGATAGTAGTAGAGCACCTCCTGCACCTCCTGCACAGCAGCCTCCGGTAAGTATTTTATTTGATTGATTTTCTATTTGTTAACTCTAAATATCATCTTACAAAATATAAGAATTTAGATTGAGGAGGGGAAAATATCATTTTCTTAACTCTAAATATCATCTTACACCTATCCTCTGGATATTAGAATCAACAGGCAGACTGTTCTGCAGGATTTTCCATAGGTGTATAGAGATTTTGGTTAGAACTGAAAGTGAAAAGATATGTATAAATTCTATTCACTTGAGTGGGGGAGGATACAGATCTATAAATATTCATAAAGCTAGAATAATATAAGGAAAGTAACATGTAGACATGAATAAAATATGCCAATTTAGGTGAAAAGATCTCCCCAAAGTCTGGTAACTGTCATGGCAGGAAGCCAGGAACAGCACCTCTAAGCAAAGGAAGGGCAGTTCATACAAAGGAGCATAGGTCATAAGTTACCGGTCGGATGGCCGTGCCGGTCATTCCAATACGACCGGGGAGATGAAAGTGACTTGTCAGAACTGACGGAATCCAAATCGGATGCCCGGTTTGAGCTCGGCGCTCAAACTTCATTTTTAAAATACACTTATTTCAAATGAACTGTTAGGACGGGTCCGGGGGTCTAAAATCTGAAATACCGGTCGGATGGCCATGCCGGTCATTCCAATACGACCGGGGAGATGAAAGTGACTTGTCAGAACTGACGGAATCCAAATCGGATGCCCGGTTTGAGCTCGGCGCTCAAACTTCATTTTTAAAATACACTTAGTTCAAATGAACTGTTAGGACGGGGCATTTGGTTCTAAAATCTGAAATACCGGTCGGATGGCCGTGCCGATCATTCCAATACGACCGGGGAGATGAAAGTGACTTGTCAGAACTGACGGAATCCAAATCGGATGCCCGGTTTGAGCTCGGCGCTCAAACTTCATTTTTAAAATACACTTAGTTCAAATGAACTGTTAGGACGGGTCCGGGGGTCTAAAATTCGAAATACCGGTCGGATGGCCGTGCCGATCATTCCAATACGACCGGGGAGATGAAAGTGACTTGTCAGAACTGACGGAATCCAAATCGGATGCCCGGTTTGAGCTCGGCGCTCAAACTTCATTTTTAAAATACACTTAGTTCAAATGAACTGTTAGGACGGGGCATTTGGTTCTAAAATCTGAAATACCGGTCGGATGGCCGTGCCGATCATTCCAATACGACCGGGGAGATGAAAGTGACTTGTCAGAACTGACGGAATCCAAATCGGATGCCCGGTTTGAGCTCGGCGCTCAAACTTCATTTTTAAAATACACTTAGTTCAAATGAACTGTTAGGACGGGTCCGGGGGTCTAAAATTCGAAATACCGGTCGGATGGCCGTGCCGATCATTCCAATACGACCGGGGAGATGAAAGTGACTTGTCAGAACTGACGGAATCCAAATCGGATGCCCGGTTTGAGCTCGGCGCTCAAACTTCATTTTTAAAATACAAGATGAAATTTGAACTTATATTGTGTGTGTGTATTTATATATATGAAAATGAGCTGGCTTAAACTATTGGCATACTCTTGTTAATGCTTGATTTCTTTATTAAGTCTTGTTAATGCTTGATTTCTTTATTAAGGATTTGATTATAATTTTTTTAAATGATATACAGGATCATCCGTCGCGAGATGTTGGACGAGACGACGACCAGGATGATGTTGGACGAGACGACGACCAGGATGAGACATATGTGGAGGATTTGTGATTTTATTTTAGTTGTGTATGTTGTCATTTTATTATTATGGATGTATGATTAATTTGTGATTTTATTTTAATTGTGTGTAATTTGAGGTTCGTGGAGATTGTGATCCGTGTAGTTGATTTATTATTGTTTTATGAAATTGTTATTTATCAGGTGCTTGTATGTGATGAATTTGAGATTTGTCGATATTGTTGTCTGTGTAGTTGATTTTATATTTATGTTATGAATTTGTTATTTATCAGGTAATTTATTTATCAGTTTAAATAAATTTTTAAAAAAAAAATAATGCAAAATTAGCGACCGCATGGAGACTGAATTGCGACCGAATAGCGACTATACGTTATATTTCTTTTATTAAATAATTATACTTGGCGACCGACTAGCGACCGAATTGAGACCGAATAAATCCAATAGGTTAATTTTATTTTTAAAAATACAACATAATTAGAGACCGAATAGCGACCGAATTGAGACCGACTTAATTAGCGACCGATCAGGCGACCGATTATAATCGGTCTCTGGTAACGACTGATACTGCGACCGAATTATGTCGGTCGCTATATAGCGACTAGTATATAGCGACCGACATGTTCGGTCGCTAGATAGTCTCTGTTCGGTCGCAATGCAGATTTGCGACCGATCTACGACTGAATAGCGACCGCTAGGTCGGTCGCTATCCGCGATTTTTCTTGTAGTGCCTTGATCCTTGTGCTTCTTCCGAAGACTCTTCTTCAAGAACTTCTTGATCTTCGAGCCGAAGGACGCAGATCCTGCCACTGACGCTGCCGGTGCCGGTACTCCTGAACCACCCGACGCATGCTGGAAGAAACCCTGCTGCTGGGTAGCCGACTGCTGGCTGCGACCTGACAAAGACTGCCCCTGGCTGATCGGTCCTCGAGTCCTCTGCATATCCATCTCCAAGGAAATCGCAACACGAGACGCCGTCTCTAGATCAGTGGCCCCATTCGCGATCAATTGGTGCCTCAGCTCCAACCTCAAGCCCTGCACAAACTGCGTGGTCCTCACCCTCTCATGCTCCATGATATGAGGTGCATACCGACCCAGCTCGACAAATCGGGCCCTATACTGCAACACGGACATGTCACCCTGCACCAGCTCCAGAAACTCCCGCATCCGCTGCGTAGCAACGACGTCTGGACAGTACGTACGCTCGAAAGCACTGACAAAGTCACCCCACTCGACCTGCTCAAGTGGACGAAACTGAAAGGACGTCTTCCACTCGGAAGACCACCACCTCCGAGCCGTACCCTGCAACTGGTTGTAGGCCAACCCCACTCTGTCCTCGGCAGTACTCTTCGCAGAACTGAACACCCGCTCCATCTCATCGAGCCAATCACGAGCCGCATCAGGGTCTGCCTGGCCGCTAAAGTAAGGTGGATGGAACTGCATGAAGTCCCTCACCGCTCGGCCTGGCCCACCCCTAGCTGACGAGCCCTCGACAGCCTCTCCGCCAAACTGCTGAGACATGAGATGGTACATGCCACGGAAGAAATCCTCGGCCCCCGGAGCCCTCGCAGCATCCGCGGCCTCGGTAGCTCCCGGAACTCTGCTATGCTCCTCCTGGTCCCTCTGGACCCCCTGCTGGATCTCCTGACCTCCAGCCGACTGCCCCTGCTGAGAGCGAGAACTCCTCCTCGGCGCCATCCTCGCTCCTGAAGCACAAGACAGAAAACACGGAAACGGCAATGTCAGAATAAAACATGCGGTGCCCAATGCCAGCGTCACATGTACATCATCGTTGTGGACTAGTGGACCACTACAATTACCTATGATTCTCATGTAATTCCACAACCGCGCTCTGATACCAGCTGTAACGACCCGAGAATCCGATTACCGGGAAGGCCCGATAACCCGAGACTCGTACCGCCACCCACGAGTCCGAAGACTCGGAAGGGTTAAAAGGATGGTGTGGAAACTACATAAGCATCACAGATAATTGCAGAAATTAAACAGTTATAATATTAAGCCGGAAATAAATTAACAATTTACATGGTCCACAATAAAGAACAACAACAGCAACAGTAGTCCACGACTAGTACAGTGACAAGAAAGAAAAGTACAGCTACACGGGGCATCCCCCGGCTCTGACCTCTGGCACTACCTCTGGGCACCCGCACCACGCTGCGCTCCTGACGCGTTCCCCGAAGGTGGCGCCTCACCTGAAACACGGTGAAAACACGCAGGGAATGAGTCTCAGAACAAGACTCAGTAGGGATCACTCGAACCCTACCTCGAAAAACGAGAAACCACTACTCTAGCGGTAGGAAAGTACCTCGGAAAGGAAAGCCATGTACTCTACAGAACTAGACCCTACGGCACGCAAACCGACACATGTGCCACGGTACGAGAAGACCGAAACTCAACGGTCGAACCGTAAAACCCGAAGGTCGGAAACACACGACTGACAGTCTAACACTCCGTACTCGACAGGAGTACCACCCACTAGAAACACAGCCGGTAGCGTCCCCTGACGTCTTATACCGCACCGCAGGTGAACCGCCTGACGTGGTAGGTCCTACCCGAGGCGCAAACACCGTACAAGTAACCACAAACAAGTGACTAGCTGGGGTCACGCCCGTCGACGTGGGTCCAACCGCCCCCAACCACGTGTGCACACACAGACCACGCGTCCTAGGTCTGGCCCTCTGACCGGTTTTCCCCCGCAGTCGGACTCTGGCTACGACGAGGGGCCTACGGTAACCGGTCCACAAACCTTCTCGAAAGGTGGGTGCCCGTACACCACTCCCAGGTGAGACCAGCACCTCGTACTGGTGGGCTACGACTAGTGGAGGGTCACTGAAGGAGTAGACTCTCGAGTCAACGGAAAACAACGTCCGAAACCGACAACGTGTGGGAATCACCCCACGCACCAGCTCCGTCGCACGGTGACCATGGTCGGAAAAGAAACAGACGCATTGCCCACGGTCAAACGCCTGACCGAGGCAAACGGGACTTCCGGACACCAAAAACACGGTCACGGAACTCCACGGGGTGCCCGGGACGCACACACGGCCCAAGGGGAACACCCAACAACGAACAAAATCGCGCTAGGGATACCTAGCGCGACAGGGCATGTCGCGCTAGGGTCCCCTAGCGCAACAAGGGTTGTCGCGCTATGGCCCCATAGCGCGACACGGACCATCGCGCTAGGGAACCCTAGCGCGACAGGGACCATCGCGCTAGGTCCTCCTAGCGCGACAATGATGATCGCGCTAGGGCCCCATAGCGCGACACGAACCGCCAAACTGTTCATCTTCTCCGATGAACGCGCTCGGTCGGGGCAGCGCGACCTCCAAGAACGCGCTACTGGAGTATAGCGCGTTCTTAGTCCGCGGCCGAAAACGGTAAGAACGCCCAAAAAAATTCCAACCACACCCCCATACCTCCATAGGAGAGGGGGAAAACAAAGGGGAAGACCCCTGGGGACCCCTAGCATGATTCTAGGCCCTCAAAACACGAATCCATGCATTGAATCCATAGATCGGGCGAGCTCTCCCCAAATCATGGAAAAACCCAAAAACGCTCAAATGATCCCCTCTCGGCCTCCCCGCGGCCTATAAATCACGGAAAAGAACGGCATGAGGCTAAGGAACGTCACCCTACCTCAATGGAGCGAATGCTCCGCCGGATCGATCACGAATCACGAAGAATGCTCGAAGCTTCACGAACTCTCCACGCTTCCCACGCTCGCCGCACGCCCACGAGATCGCCTCACCGTCGCCCACGCGTCCGCGCCGTCGCCCCGCCGCCGTCCGTAGCCGGAGAGGGGCTCGCCACGTCCGAATGGGAGAGAGGGAGAGAGAGGGGGGCTCACGGTCGCGAGAGAGAGGGAGAGGAAGAAGAAAGAGAAAAGGGAAAAAGAAAAGAAAAAGGATTAGGATTTATAGAAAATCCGAATTTTCAGAAAAATACCGAAAAATAGAAAAATACATTTCTGGAATCCTCGGAACGCACCGATCGCAACGGTACCACTCGTGCCCGGGTGAACGGCCCAGTTAACCCGCAGCGAGCGTCCGAAGGAAAAGCCGAAACACACGCCGGGAATCGGAAAACACACGCGGAAAAGCCGCGGAACGCCTCCGGGCCTCCGAAACGACTCCGGATCGCGCCGATCCGAACACGAAAGATGTCCGAAACGAAATTTCGGACACAACAGAGCCGGACGCTCCGAAAACCAGATCTGGGACCCACGAAGAAGGATCCGAAAGGTCCGGGATATTACATTAGAGAACTCTTCAGAGCCAGAGGTTACTGCAGACGATTTTCCTATGCCTGTGGTAACAGAACCTCAAGAACAGCCTGATGAGCAAGACGAGGCTGATGAAGAAGCTGAGGAAATAGACTCAGAGGTAGAAGAGCAACAGTCAGGTGACTTTCCCATGGAAGATCATGTTGATCATGGACAAAATCTAGAGGGGGAGCATCCCTCTCAAGCAGAGCCAACTGAAGAGCAGTATGGGAGAGGAAAAAGGATCTGAATTCCTTCTACCAGGTATCCTTCCAATGAATATGTTATGCTTACTGACTGTGGTGAACCAGAATGTTTTGCAGAGGTGCAGGGTGATATGCATAAGGATATGTGGATGCAAGCAATGCAATAAGAGTTAGATTCTTTGCATAAAAATCACACCTATGATTTGGTAGAGTTACCGAAATGTAAAAGGGCATTGCAAAACAAGTGGGTTTACAAGTTAAAGAATGAAAGACAAGGACAAGTAAGATACAAAGCCAGATTAGTGGTGAAGGACTACAGGCAAAAGAAATGTATTGACTTTGATGAAATCTTTTCTCCTGTAGTAAAAATGTCATCTATAAGGGTGATATTGGGCTTGGTGACATGTCTAGACTTAGAGCTAGAACAGATAGACGTCAAGACTGCATTCCTTCATGGTGATTTGGAGGAAGAAATCTACATGGCACAATCAGAAGGATTTAAAGTTGCCGGAAAAGAACACATGGTTTGCATATTGAAAAAGAGCTTGTACGGACTGAAGCAGGCTCCTAGACAATGGTATCGAAAATTTGATTCATTTATGGTAGATCAAAGGTACCAAAGGACAGGAGCAGATCATTGTGTTTATATCAGACATTTTTCTGGAGGTAACTTTATTATTCTTCTGTTATATGTAGATGATATGTTGATTATTGGGCAAGACATTCACATGATTGGCAGGTTAAAGAAAGGCATGGGTAAGTTCTTTGATACGAAGGACTTGGGACCAGTACAACAAATACTGGGCATGAGGATCACTCGTGACAGAAAGGCCAAGAAATTATGGTTGTCACAAGAAAAGTATGTTGAAAAATTGCTTGATAAATTCAACATGAAAAATGTCAAACCAGTTAGCACTCCACTTGCAGGTCACTACAAGTTAAGCAGTGAGCAGTGTCCATCTTCTATAGAGGAGTAAAAGAGTATGGGGAAGGTACCATATTCCTCAGCAGTGGGGAGTCTCATGTATGCCATGGTATGTACACGTCCAGAGTTAGCTTATGTTGTTGGCTTAGTGATCAGATACTTGCATTGTCTAATCCAGGTAAAGAACACTGGGAAGCAGTGCAGTGGATTATGAGGTATCTCAGGGGTACATCAAACTATTGTTTATGTTTTGGTGGTTCTAAGTCAAAAATAGAAAGATTTGTAGATGCAGACATGGCAGGAGATTTGGACTCTAGAAAGTCCATATCTGGTTATGTGTTTACTTTTGTAGGGGGAGCTGTGTCATGGCAGTCCAGGTTGCAGAAGTGTGTTGCTCTGTCAACTACAGAAGCAGAGTACATTGCAGCTACAGAGGCATGCAAGGAGATGTTGTGGATGAAAAATTTTCTCCAAGATATAGGCCTTACACATGAGACTTATGTGTTACATTGTGAAAGCCAAAGTGCTATACACTTAGCAAAAAATGCAGCTTATCACTCCAGAACAAAACATGTTGATGTTCGGTATCACTGGATCTGAGATGTTCTCGAGAAGAAGCTGTTGCAATTGGAGAAGATCCACACAGAGAAGAATCCATCAGATATGATGACAAAGATCCTACCAAAAGAAAAGCACAATCTGTGCAAGAGTTTGGTAGGGATTACTGCGATTTAAGCATGGTATTATAGCAAGGTAAATTTTCTCTCATAAGACTGGAGGGGGAGATTGTTGAATATGTCCATCCTAAATGAGAGGCTGGTGGTAGGAGAGAGAATTTATTTCCATAATCAACTCTCCTCCACACACCTCACAATGGGTTTTGTGGTTATTATTGAATACTTTACACTATAAAAGGAGAACCCATGCATGCAAGGAAAACACAACGAAGTTGACAGGAAAGAAGTCCCTTGCACACATCGGTGAGAGAGAAGAGAGTGGAGAAGAGGAGGAAGAAGAAGGGAGAAGGGCTGCGACATCTCCGGGCTTCCTCGGATATCTCTTTCCTCGAGGTTCTCATCTCGGATATCAATCCCAGAGTTTGACATTGGGGTCTCAGGTGTGTGGTCTCCATACTTGTGTGGAGGTTGTAATTCTCAGTTTATAGTCTGAGAGTAGAGTCGATGTATTATTTTATTTTATTATAGTGGATTGGATTTGTCCAAATATTTTTCCCAGTTTAGAAATTTTTACCTAAAATCTTGTACGGCATATCTTTGTTGTATTTTATTTTTGCAATTCTACATTTTATGTTTGTGTGGTTGCCGAGTTCATCCTCAGTCATTCACGCGAACGAGAAAAGGGATAATTTTCTCAACAGGCTGTGTGTGAGATGAAAATAGGGCCTACTGCTCTCTCTCTCTCATCTATCGAGTTACCCTAACCCCATGTCAAAGCGGCCTTAAAACTCTACGGTACATGACATTGTGAAAAATGTTAACCATGTTAGCTTACCAATTCACATGGTCAGCAGGATCATTTGTCACTGGCACGAAGCGCAACATAGTCCTTCCCTCTAATTAAAACAAGTTTTAGTTTTAGTTTTTCTACTCTTATTATGGATTGGATAAATGACAAATTGGGTGTCTTGTCTGAAAAGGGAAAAAAAGAGAGAAAATGGGCATCGATTAGGGCATTCCATATAATTCAATCTTTTAGGTAGAATGATCTATCTCCACTTACAGCCCAAATATTTATGATATGCTTCTACCGTCTTATCTCCTCCTTATCCCCTAATTCTAGGTAGGAGTTGATTGGTACTAAACAGGATAGCTTGACTTAATGGTTATCTTATCCCAATAACAAACAAACGTGCCCACCATTTGGTAGGGGGATAGGAAGGGATAAAGTCGATTTGTTTTTTAATTTTTGTCGGGTAAAAGTAAGAAAATAAGATTATCTCAACTTAAAATCATGCTCACTTGAGGTTAAAATTCGGAGATAAGAGAATTTATTTGGAGCTAGAATAATCTTCGATTTAAGTAGATTTGACCTATCCTCATTTTCTGTGTTAAATTTGAGGATAAATCATCCGGACTATTTCACTAAATAAGTTAGTATCATACCTTTTATCTCTGTAGAGGTTTAAGAAGGAGACTCAAAAGATCACATGTTGAAAACTACAAAGATAGGTATCTGTTTATAAGTAAGATCCAAGTCTTCTCTTTTGAAGGCTCTTTTATTAGCAAGAAAGGATAAAACCCTAGTCGTCCTAGACGTAGCGGCGACAATACCTCGAAGGAGACATCCCAAATTTATACATTTTCATTAATATCGTCTGTGGAAACTCCGACCCAATAAGCACAAAGCTCGCCTTCACTGGGGGAGGGAGGGCTATAGTGTAGAGCACTAAGAAGGGGGTTTAAAAAGATCACATATTGAAAATTACAAAGATGACTATGTACTTATAAGTAAGACCCAAGTCTTCTAATTTGAAGACTTTTTTATCACTAAAAAAGATATTTATATTGCCCTACCCCACCATGATTATCATGGCACCTTTGTGAGGAGATCTCAAATGGGACCTATTTTCCCTCTCATTAATTTATTGTTCTCTAGTATGCTATTCCCACGACATCAAAGAAGCATGCGAATCACAGTGATGTTGTTGGCATATAAACATGTCATGTCATGTGATTATCTAACATGAAGATGTTATAACTACCTGTTCTTGTTGACAAACACGTAATAAATTGCAAGTAGATGGTCGCGTGGGGAACATATTTCGTATAAAGGCTTGTAATTAGCACGGCGGAGGTAAACATAATATAAGTAAACATCTCTATAATCTTGCTGCATAAAGCTAAGGATATTTACCCAAATGAGACCTAGGTAATTAAAATATGCATGGTTGCTCGTAACGAGTCGTTCGTGTACAAGCTATCAACCATATTCAGTACGGGCGGCTTTGATAATCGGCTTGTCGGCCGGTTATCTCAACCGGGGGACAGGTGGGCCCCGCCTCCCTCTCACCTCCCCTCACACACCGTGCACTAACCGGGGTCGGGTGGCTTAATCGACCATTCGGGGTCGATTAACCTACCCTCACCCGAATATCAAAAAGGGCCTACAGGTTTAAAGTAATAAACCCATATCACATATGTGAAAATCCAACTTATTAGGCCAGCTTTGTTAAATGAATAATGGATCTCGGATGACTTATTCGCCAGTTGACATCTGATTTAATCGAAGATCGTAAATAACCGACTTTGACATGTCGATGACGTCGGTAATAAGTAGTTGAGCTACTTCTTGACGTTTTAGCGAGTTATTAAACATTTATTTTTTATTATTTCTAGTTGTTGAACTAAAAAGACTCGCGTGCAGTTATTGGTGGTGGAAAATAATGTGTCATTTCTTATTTAGTTTAAGTTTATCAAATTGGAAGCGTATATTTTTCCTGCATCTTTTATCGTGAGAAGTACCATAATTTTTTATATATTTGTAATGCATGTTAAATTATTTTGTACCAATGTGAAAAATGCGTATATGTTAATTTATGATTGTAGCGGTGGAGAACTCGCAAGCTTCCTGGACGGTCAAATGGTCAAGAATTTTATCATAGGGAATGGTGAGATCTCGTCTTAGTCAGAGGAGGGTTGTAACGACCTATGATTCAGATACCGGGAAGGACCCGATACCATTCGAATCCTGACCCGTCGCCCACGAGTCGGAGGACTCAGAAGGGCTAAAAAGAATGTGGAGGCACAAAGAAATAGGAAGTAAAACAGGACAATTCAACAATTAACAGAAATAAATAAATAACTACTACAACGACAGAGTCGAGTCCAACAGAAAGTTCAGTCTAAAGCAGTAAAACGTACCGCATGCCGAGTGAACACTCGGCCCGGCGAACTGGCGACCAGAACCTCCACGCAGCACTCTCGGACATCGAGGAAGAACCGCCGCACCTGAAAAGCAGGGATGAGTCTCCCAGGGATCCCGCGGAACCCCAACCGGAAACAACGGCGGTAGCGGAAAGGAACAGCGAACCGATGGCCGGTCAAAACTCGATACTACAGCTACTCCTACTGTCCCTGAAAACATATCCCGATCTCACGGTCGGAGGCTACCGAACCACACTAATACCACTTACCGAAGTAAAAACCCACGGCAACCCCGCCGTAGAGGCATGTCTCCCAAGACACGGCCATCCTGGACACGCTGTCCAAGGTGCAACCCCGACCACCCGATCACGGACACCGCACCAACAAGACGTAACCTCGGTAAAGCTACTAGCACCCTGGCCACTAACTCGGAAACGCCAGCCGGTCCAGAAAATCACGTCTCGCAGAGGGAAAACGGAACCCAGAAACAGGATAGTCACGTCTCACGTGACAGGAGTCCTGTCCACTAGAAGCACAGTCGGTAGCGTCCTCTGACGTCTTACACCGCACCGCAGGTATCCGCATGTCACGATAGCCCCTGGCGAAGGCAAGGACATTGTACGAGTAACCACAAAGCAAGTAACTAGCTGGGATCGCGCTCGTCAACGCGATCCAACCGTCCCCGACCACGTGTGCACATACGACCGACGTTGTGCCAACTTACAAGAAATACATGGCTTCATCTTTGATTTCCAATCTAAACGGTTAAACTTAATTGATTTTACGAGTCGAAAATCAAATAGCTCATTTTCTATAAGTAGCATAGATATAAAAGAAAAATGATCTGGTTAGTGCTGAATGTAACGTCATCTGATCATTCACCGCATGAATCGATTTTGAAATGATATACGCTTACTATCCGTCCAAGACGGGGAGGTTTCTTATCCGTTTAAGATGAGATTGATCAACGTAGATGTTACGGACTCACAATTAGTGCTCATATGTGGACTCATCTCATCTTGAACGGGTAGAAAATCTTTCCGTCTAAGACGTACAACTAACATTTATCTTCTTAGATATAGAAGTCGAACGAGCATTTTTGTTTCATTGATATAATTTGGAGTATATTGTAACAAAGTTCATATTTTGAATTTAAAATTTGCAAATTTTAATTGTCACTCTTGAGTAGGTGATGTACGCTCGACCGCCCATGGACACAACGCGGGGCGGAGCCGGTCCTGTCTTTACTACGTAGATGGGAGTATGCATGTGACGTCTCCGCCTAACTAGTGAACATGCAAACCTAGACAGAGATGGGAATAGTTTTGTGATATTTCTTTTCTACGGAGAGAGGCAGAGAGTAATGCTGGGAGGCAAGCCCAACGAAGCCAATCGAAGACAGCGATTTCTGTCGGGTTTAAGTCGTTGCATTATTGTGTGGCCTCTCAATCAGGCCACAGTTAAAATATAGCATGCATCATCTTACTTTCTTCCAAAGAATGTCATCGCGCCATCAGACTTGTCTGGTGCAGTCGTGCAACCGTTGGTCCCTCGCGAAAGAGTAATAGTTCCGCACCCTGAAAAACATGTTATTTGGACTGTCCATGGTTCGTACACTCGATCCGACTCGAATTGACTCGGATGTGTTGTATCATATACGAGAAAATTCGATACAGTACACATCATTCTTAAGATCTGTCGAGTCGAGTCGAGTCATGGTTTGAAAGATGAGAGATTGAAAGAGCTGCGAGTAAGAGAGCAGAGGTCTACGAGGGTGGGGCGGAGGTGCCGGGTGGGGAAAGAAAGGATTGCCATGGTGGGAGGCTCTGAGGTGAGGTGGGTTAGATCAAGTCAACTCAAGTTATATGTGCCATGGTGGGAGACTCTGAGGGAGACTCGAACGTATTATATTGAGGGAGACTCGAACGTATTATATTGAGTTAGGATGATTTCGATCTAATACAAATCATCAAGTCGACGAATCTTACTTTCAACGATATTATCAATAACTTTCAAAGTATGGTTAAACATTTCACTTGTCAGATCTTTCATATATATTGATCTAAAAAATCACGTATAAATGTGGCGAATCTCCATGTACGCGTTACAACACATGCATGTAAGGGCTCTTCAAGGATTTCACAAGTCGTCGCATCCCATTGTGAACGGTCAGACTGGTGACAGGGGTACGAGTCACGGGGAGCTCTACTGCAACACGACTTTCAGAGAAGTCTTCCCGAGAGAGATGTTTCGGCGGGGGGGGGGGGTACTTGATCAACGAAGTACGAAGCAGACAAGTTCTGGAACTTGTCGGGCGGGAGACTACCGGAAGGAACGCGAGTACGACCAGCTCACGTCTCTCCTTGCTGCCCTGTGTCTCCACGAAAGGCCCAGACACCGCTGTCGCGCTGCAATGTTGGTCTCCTCATTTGGCCGATCGAGGCCATGCTGAAGCAGCTGAACTGGCAGGAGCTCTGCATGCGCGCAGAAGCCAAGCAGTGCTCGGGATTAGCTCTACCTTTCACCTAACCCTTGCCTCTCCCCTTTCGTCTATCGCAGACAAGACGACTTTTTTCTCCGGGATCTTCCAATTCCGTATCCACCAAAAGAACTCGCAGTAGAGAGAGGAAGGCCGGCCTCTGACGCGTGCGTATCGATCAACTCCGATATCCTTCGGTCAGAAGGTGCTGTTGTGGTCAATTACTGACGTCTTCTCTTTGATTGAGAAGTTTAACGTACATAATAATTGGTTGGTTTTCGATGAAAGGTCTTTTCACTTTCGTGTAGTCACAGTGGTTTCATTTGTTTTTGAAGCCTATATGCTAGGCTCAAAGGGCTTCCTGTAAGTATATAAATTAATGATTTTCCATGGATCCCACTATTTATAAAATAGAAATGTTAACTCTCCGTTTTGGACGTACAGATAGGATCGATAAATTTTTTATTTATCTAAAACGAGATTAGTTCACGTGAACGTGCGAGTCCAAACACATAAGGAAAATTCAGCAGGACTTTGGCGCAAGTTCGTTTGCAATAAAATTTATTATGAATATGATTGTCTTACAAATCTCAAAATCTAGTTGCTAAGGTTGAAGGAGTCCAAAACTATAAACTCAAGAAACGCATATGTATTTTATGATATGGGATTTATCTCTCGTTCGAGACTCCAACATTCTCCCTCACGGTCAAGATGAGCCGTGAAAATTAGATTAGAAGGGAGGTGATGTAAATATCATAGTGGGCATTGGCCTGCTCTGATACCATCTTACAAACCTCAAAATTTAGATGTTAAGGTTGAAGGGGCCTAGGACTATAAACTTAATGAACCCACATGTGTTTTCTGATATGGGATTTATCTCATTTTGTGGATTCAATATGATATCAGAACATGATCTTGACCCAACTGCATATATTTTTTATCTTGTCATCTCCACTCAATTAATGTTCACGGTCCATCTTGACCGTGAGAGGGAGTGTTAAAATTTGAGCATAATCTATGAACAATAGTTCCGTATTAATTAAATAAATTGTGATTCATGTGCTTATGATTATGGACATGTATATCTCGGTACTGTACTTTTATGAATTTCATCAGATTGAACATCATTCAATTAGGAAGACACGAGGGCTGTGCATATTCTATCGTAAGAGAGTTGGTCAAATCATCTCAAGTACTTATACTTTTACAATGATGCATAGAAGGTCATGTTTACATCATCTACGTTACTACCGACTCCATTCCAACGAAAGGTATAGACAGTCCGAATTTCACCAGGTGACGTACGTGGTTGAATGAAGTCCATGAACCTGCTTTGCATGCGTGCGCATTATGTTATTTCATAAACCATATGCATACATAGAAAAATGCCCACCATCGTTTACTGTTAATGTGACAGAAGATTGCTTGCTTCTTTGTTTGCGTTTGTTTATACTCAACTCCAATGGACGGCAGCATCTCGGCCTTTTTCATAAACACTGACGGCCGCATTGACTTTCCTTGGGGCAGTGATTGGAATCGAATCGTTTCGTGATATAATGCAGCTTCTCACCTTCACTTGAAAGATTGGCATCACTGCCAAATAATTGCTCACAGTACTGGGAAATAATGCCTTGCACATTGGCCTAAATAGATACAACCCAAGAGCATCATCGTCCAGAGTAAATATCTTCCCTTGGAAGAACAAAATATGGGATGTGAATAAGGGTAATCCGGAGGTTAACAAATAATCTTCGCATCTTAGATCATAGTTTAAAAGGTCTCAAGATTGTTGCGAGGCTCTTTGATCGATGTTTAAGTCTCGTAATAAGTAAGTCTCTTTGAGACACAATGAAGCGTAAGTCTCAATGGTCTATGAAAACAAATATTAAGATCGTCAAAACGGCTAAAAATAATATTCACTTTTATGTGTTAATGTTATCTTTAACTCAATGATGAATACGCGCCATGTTTGAATGATGATAAATAAAATATAAAAATCTTGGGTTCATCTTACAACATAACTATATCACCTTTCTCAATTGATGAATAAATCTCAAGTATATGTCAGTCAATGCACACCATCTAGATCAACAAAAGACATAAGTCTCGGGTAAAAAATCTAAGGTGCAGATCTCAAGGTGTTTCTCTAATATCTAGTCGTGAGGATAAGTACTCTTAGGGCTCCTTTGACAATCGAATTGTCGGGGAATACCGTGTACGATGAGAGAGAAGTGGGAGTGGGGCCCACATTCCTCCCTCACACAAACACGGTATTCGACCCCGGATGGCGCGTTCGACCCTCCGGGGTCGAATACGCTGTTCTTAATCGAAAAATAAAGAAGGCCTTAATGTCTTGAGACGACGTCGACTTTTTTAAACAATGTCTTAGATATAGTTTAGGTGTACCTTTCATCTATAAAGTAGTATATATATAATTAAGACGCTAGGGATCCGCTCCTAATATGGAAGTAGCTTTCTACATTATCCAACATGAAAGATGCACTAAATTTAATTAATGGTTGGCTTCCTTAATTAACAACATAATTAACCAAGTCACTTTGAGTCCACTGAATTAAGCATGTTAATCTCTATGTTATATAGTAGTATGTCCAAAATCTCTACTGACAAAACGACGGTTTGTGTAGGCTTAAACTCATCATATGGCTCGTGTCTCTTCCACTTGCAACTAGAATCACCTTGGGTATACGCTGCCTTCAGATCCTCGAATGGCCATCACATGCCAGCTAGTTTGTGACTCGTGAGAGCAACAACTTAATTATATATATAGCTCTTTCATTTTCCTACATGATCACTCTATTAGAATAGTTCGCTATTGGAAATAGACTAAAACTAAAGTATAGTGTGTTTATAACAGTAGACTCCTCTTCACTCAACATCTTAAGATTTTAAGTTGGATGACTCAATCTAATAATCTCTTATATGGTATTAGAGTCCATAATTATGATATAAACTGTGTATTCCGTGTTTCGTGATCCACGTGACAAAGTCTAAATCTACCTGCACGTAAGAAGACGTGTTAGAATAATCGCGTATTAAAAACGGGTTCAAATATAATATATTTATAATAGTTGACCTTCTTCACTCAACAACTTAAGATTTTAAGTTGAATGACTCGATCTAATAAATTTTAATACACTCCACAAAACATCTTTTAGACGTAAGGAAGATTGAATTCAAAAGAATAATATAAACGAGAGATCTCTATCAAAACATGGGCAGAAAGTGGAATGCCCTAAATACCACGCCAATTTGTTGTCTTTTCTCAAGAAGAGTACTTCAGCTTCTTTGATCTTTCAAAGCATTCAAAGGTACGGAGATAAATGGAGCAATCAGGCAGATGGATGCATAAGCCAGCCCTCATATGTACGGCGAAGAAGAAGAGGGTCGCTATATATCTAGAAGACGTAAACTTCAAACTTGTCATTAAAGGATATATGTAGGGTTCATGCACAAGAGAGAAGATCGATCGATGATGTCAGTGCATCCGTTTGGCAGCTCACGACAATGATCTTTTGGAAAAAACAGCACTAGATAACATATAGAGCGCAGATTTATTGCAAAGAAAATATCCGGTTAGAAGTTGAACATAGCTTCGACTTGAGAATAGCAAGTGTAAAAGGATACTAGAATGTCTAGTTATTTGTCTGTTATTTGAATTTTAAAGGGCCGTTTGGTATCGAGTTAGAGCGGAGATATCTCCGCTCTAATCTCATTCTACATTTGATATGATTAAAACGGGCGGAGATAAATTGGGTTAAGGGAAACAGGGTCAATCTCGATTTTAAGATTGAAAACGGAGATAAGTCATTCCAACCTTTTGTTAGAACAACTTATTCCTATTTTTCTAATCTCATTTCACCTCCTGTGTATCAAACGTATATGAGAATAAGACTAGATATAAATTATCTTAGAATGACTTATACATATTCTCTTCAACTTTTATTCCGATACCAAACAACACTTAAATGATAAAAACATAACCCATTTATATTTTTTGAAAGGATAAACATAAAGAAGAGGATAAGGCCAATGTGAATCATTGAGGTGTTCGACATTAAGAGCCTCTTCATGGGCATATGTAAGGACGCTACCTCCCTTCATCTCATTTTCCACGTTATGATTACATCCTACGCCCCCACCTCTGTTACAAAAAAACAAAAGAGACTTTGGAGTAACTGGCACCACCAATTCATGTGCAAAGTATGTGTAAATGCAATCCATTAGTCATATTCGTTGTTTAACGACAAGAGATACACATGAATTGGTGGTGTTAAAAAACTGGTACGATCGAATTGAGAGTTACAACTCTAAGATTAATTTGTATATCATGGAAAAAAGAAGTCGCCCAAGAGATACACATGTAAGTAAAGAAATCACGTCGTAAAGAGTCTCAGGAGAATTCTCGGAGGATAACCTTTCGATGTTTAAATAAGACGAGTGTTCGGACGAGAGGGAGAGCGCTAAGATAAGAGACAGAGTGCTTGGACAGAGTGGGAGAAGTGTGTGGAGGGTGAGTGGACATGGATGTTAAATGGTCGCCCTATTATCTTTTGGGATACCTCTCGCCATTATACGGTAATGGCCATATGAATTATGTGCCACGTGGATCGTGAGACAAGTACATGCATGAAGCACAGTCCTAAATCTCGGGCCAATCCTTGTGGACCTTGACAGGCGGTGTCTTGGACAGTACGGGTCGATCCGTGTTAGGCCTTATTGGGCCCTAACGAATTTCACACTCCTCGACAACTACACCCATGTTTTCAAGCAAAAGATTCAATTGACCCAACATACCAAACCCATGTCTTAAGCAAAAGATAGATCCAATAGACTGATCGATCGTAAAATCTCCATAAAAAGCTCTCATAATTAGTAACCTGGAGAGCTCCTCGTAAGAAAATGTTTACGTACATAAAAATGCACACTACGCATCAATGCAGATGAAAAAGATGCCTTCGTTTGAGATAAGCAAACCTTTTTGGATGCATCCAAGTCTTGCATCCACACGCATATGATCCTTCCTTATCTAGTAACAAGGACAAAAAAATGCCCATCGGGCTCACCATTCCTGTTCATGACAAAAGCCATAGATTCTTTGCGATAATAATTAGGGAACCCATCACGATCCCAACATAATTTCTTAATCCCCCGCAAGCAAGATTTGATTAAGACCTCTTCTCTTCTCTGTGAACATGAAAATTACGAGAACCCTAGCATTGTTTTGCAACCACCAAAAGTGCCTCTCGCACATGCATTTGATGGTTACATGACATGACCAGAGTGCCAAATTATGGAGTTCCAAGTTATCTGCATATCTTCCAATTATCTAGGTCATGTTACATATATAGGCCCTCCCACATGTTTAATATGTTGCGTGTTCGGATCGGATATGGGTTAGGTGAAAAATTATTCGACGTATAATTCTCAATTTTTAATTGTACACCTCCGATTTTGTGATATGTTAATTGTAAAAAGATAATACGTCAATTAGTGATCCTACTGAGTCTTAAACTCAAGATGCTAAGTGGTCAGATCGAGTCTTAAAACAATTGCACTAGATTTCGAATTATCAATAATATATATATATTTTTATGACACGTTAGTTGTAAAAAGATAATACGTCGATCAGTGACCCTACTAAGTGTTAAGTCTTATCTCAGGATGCTAAGTGCTTAGACTTAATCTTAAAATAATTGTACTAGATTTTAAATTATCAACATTATATATACATTTTTATGACATGTTAGTTGTAAAAAGTTAATACGTCAATTAGTGATCCTACTAAATGTTAACTCGGGATGTTAAGTGCTCAGACTTAGTCTTAAAATAATTGTACTAAATTTTAAATTACCAACAATATATATACGATTTTACGATAAGTTAGTTGTAAAAAGATAATATGTATCCTACTCAATCTTATCTCAGGATGCTGAGTGTTAACACTGAATCATAGAATAATTGTTCTGGATTTCGAATTACCAATACATATACGATTTTATGACATATTAGTTATAAAAAGATAATACATTAATTAGTGAGCCTACTTAATTAGTCTTAAGTCAAGATGCTAAGTGCTCAGATTGAATCCTAGGATAATTGTACTAGATTTTGAATTACCAACAATATATATATATATATATATATATATATATATATATATATATATATATATATATATATATTCTACACGTCACCGTGATCTCTCAGCTAAAGCCTCTAACGTCGTCGTCAAAAACCCCCAACTCCACGTCAAATTAAATGATTACCAAAAAACAAAACCAATTATCACAATCTGCCCCTGACCCATGACTGCTAACGATTTCTGCGCAATCATGCAATCTGCCCTTGACCCATGATATGATTTTTTTTTATTTTTTTAAACAATTTAATAATGACATGATTTACATGTTAACTTGAGATATCCCCCGAGAATCACTTTAAAAATAATTAAAAATATAAAATTGTAATTAAAATGTGCAACACACTCTAAGGGCCACTTTGATAACGGGCCGGGTGAGTTAGAGGTGAGTAACTCACCTCGGGTGATCCACCCCTAACTCATCTAGGGTGTGACTTATTATACCTTTTTAGTTGGAGTGAAAAAATTTAAATATATTCTTAATCGACCTTAACTAAGATAAAAAGAGTCAAATCTAGATTAAGTCACCTCATTCTAAATAATTTAATTCACCCCTAATTAGAGTTACCATTTTATCAAAGTGACCCTGAGTGTACAGTGAACCTGACTCTGACTTCTTATATATCTTATACCTACGGACGAAGATGGCCCATGAACCCATGAATCCCTGATTATATTCCGATTGACATCCGGGAACCAGACGTTACTATTAAAACGTAGGGTATGTTCATCTATTGATACTATTTTTTTTGTGTATTGGCTTCAAATTTGTCCCCCCTGTTATCATTTGGGCCTTTCCTGTCGCACGTGGACAGACCCATCCAATGATTGCCGTCCGTGAGTGACCTCCATCATAAGATATTATGATGGAATGCAAAAACTAACAAATAATTATCATACTTTAACGATTTTGCATCCTTTCACATGATTGAAAGGTTACGTGCTAGATCATAGAATGGGTGAAATTTAGATATGAGATAGGTGAAAAATTATCCAGTGGGCAGTTATTAATTTATGATTGTACACCTCCGGTTTTCTATTAAGTTATTTATAAAAAGATAATACATCAATTAATTCAATTAATGATCCTATTAAATATTAAACTCAAGATGTCAAGTGTCCAGACTGATTCTTAAATCAATTGTTAGATATGAGATGGGTGAAAATTTATTTCTTAGTTTATGATTGTACACCTCTAGTTTTCTATAAAGTTATTTATAAAAAGATAATACATCAATTAGTTCAATTAATGACCCTATTAAATATTGAACTCAAGATGTCAGATGTCCGGACTGATTCTTAAATCAATTGTTAGATATAAGATGGGTGAAAAATTATCTAGTGTGCAGTTCTTAGTTTACGATCGTACACCATCGGTTTTCTATAAAGTTATTTATAAAAAGATAATACATTAATTAGTTAAATTAATGACGCTATTAAATATTAAACTCAATATGTCAGGTGTCCGGACTCTTAAATCAAATGTTTTAGATTTCAAATTACCAAAAAAAAACCATGCTATGCTTTTAGGCCCGGTTTGTTATCAGAATTGTCGGGCGGATTTATAAATCGACGAAAGAGATTTTCGGATGGGCCCACACTCTCCTCTCACACACATGAGATTTATCCCATTCTGAGCACCGTATTCGACCCTCTTAGATTGAACACGGTGTCCCAACCGAAAAATAAAGAGAGCCTTAAAACTCTACGCTTCGCATGGAGGATCAATGTTAACCATATTAGTTTACCAACTCACATGGAGGATCATTTGGCACCGATACGAAGCGTCACACAGTCCTTCCCTCTAAAACAAGTTTGAGTTTGAGTTTTCTTCTCTTATTATGGATTGGATAAATGACAAATTAGGTGTTTTGTCTGAAAAGGAAAAAAAAGAGAGAAAATGGGCATTGATTAGGCCATTCCATCTAATTCAATCTTTTAGGTAGAATGATCTCTCTCCACTTGCAAATCCTTCCCTCTAAAACAAGTTTGAGTTTTAGTTTTCTTCTCTTATTATGGATTGGATAAATGACAAATTGGGTGTTTTGTCTGAAATGGAAAAAAAAGAGAGAAAATGGGCATTGATTAGGCCATTCCATCTAATTCAATCTTTTAGGTAGAATGATCTATCTCCACTTACAGCCCAAAAATTTATGATATTCTTCTACCATCTTATCCCCTCCTTATCCCCTAATTCTAGGTAGGAGTTGGCCGGTACCAAACAGGATAGCTTGACTGAATGGTTACCTTATCCCAATAACAAACAAACGTGCCCACCATTTGGTATGGGGATAGGAAGGGATAAACTCAATTTATTTTTAAATTTTTGTCGGGTAAAATTAAGGAAAGTAAGATTATCTCAACTTAAAATCATGTTCAAAGGTTTAGATTCAGAGAGAAGAGAATTTATTTGGAGTTAGAATAATCTTCGATTTAAGTAGATTTGACCTATCCTAGTTTTGTGTTAAATTTGGGGATAAATCATCCTGACTATTTCACTGAATAAGTTAATATCATATCTTTTATCTCTGTAGAAGTTCAAGAAGGAGACTCATAAGATCTCATGTTAGAAACTACAAAAATAGATATGTGTTTATAAGTAAGATCGAAGTCTTCTCTTTTGAAGACTCTTTTATTAGTAAGAAATGATAAAACACTAGCCGTCCCGAGCGTAGGGGCGACAATACCTCGAAGGAGACATCTCAAATTTGTACATTTTCATTGATGTCGTATGTGGGAACTCTGACCCAAAAAATACAAAGCCCACCTTCATTGGGGGAGGGGGGGCTATAGTGTAGAGCATTAAGAAGGGGGTTCAAAAAGATCGATCCAAGTCTTCTCATTTGAGAACTACAAAGATGACTATGTACTTATAAATAAGAAGTCTTCTCATTTGAAAATTTTTTTATCAGTAAAAAAGATATCTATATTGCCCTATCCCACCATGATTATCATGGCGCCTTTGAGAGGAGGTCTCAAATGGGACCTATTTTCTCTCTCATTAATTTATTATTCTCTAGTATGCTATTCCCACGACATCAAAGAAGCATGCGAATCAAAGAGATGTTGTTGGCATATAAATATGTCATGTCATGTCATGTGATTATCTAACATGAAGATGTTATAACTACCTGTTCTTGTTGACAAACACGTAATAAATTGCAAGTAGATGGTCGCGTGGGGAACATATTTCGTATAAAGGCTTGTAATTAGCACGGGGGAGGTAAACATAATATAAGTAAATATCTCTATAATCATATTGAATAAAGCTAAAGATATTTACCCAAATGAGAACTTGGTAAATAAAATATGCATGGTTGCTCAGAACGAGTCGTGTAAAAGCTATCAACCATATTCAGTACAGGTTTAAAGTAATAAACCCATATCACACATGTGAAAATCCAACTTATTAGGCCCGCTTTGTTATGGCCCGCTTTGTTAACGGGATTATCGAGACTGTCGCACCCGATGAGAGAGAAACCACCGAGGGGTCCACGCTCTCCCTCACACAATCTCCGTTACCCGAGCCCGAGTGACGTGTTCGATCTCCCGGGGTCGAACACGGCGTTCGCGCTCAATTAACAAAGAGGGCCTAAACGAATAATGAAACTCAGATGAGCTATTCGCCTGTTGACATCTGATTTAACCGGTGACAGTAAATAACCGACTTTGATAAAACTCTTTTTAACCGGGGTAGAAACAATCTCTTTCTTCATATTTTTGTCGTGTAAATGTACGAGTGGGAGAGATCGAAATGCTTATTCGAGTGGGAAGGGTCGAATGGCCTAGTCAACCCTAACCCACTCGATTATCAAAGTGATTCTTATAGTTTTCAACATTTTGAACTCCCACACGCATTGCGTGTATAGAGCAACTTCATGCACCAAGAAAAATACAGCTCTGGCGTCGATGATCAAGCAACATTCTGCTTCAAAATAACAAAATTCTACAAATTATATGAATAAAAGTTTTACAATGTGTGGATATGCATCTCCCGCTGGTGTCGGAGTGTACACCCTCTCCGTTTGTAAATAAGAGGTCCCGGATTCACTATCCGATTCTCCATCCCCGTTAAAAAAAAGTATCTACCGAAATTTTTTTTACAATGTGTGGATATGGGCTGATGGAGATGTCCACATTTGTTTGGGTGGTGTTGCAACATTATGATATGAAATCCTCCCTAAGTCTCTAGAGATAGCTCCAATTGATTTAACTTGTACTAGAAACTTAGAGCGGTCATTCTTCTTTCTATGCTCAGGGTAGAGTAAGAGCTATCTAACAGAGAGGCAACGAAGATGAAAATGAACTCCCCAACGGGAAGCGTTTCTAAGTCAAAACCTAATAAATCATCTTTGTCTCTTCGTTTTTTTTTTTACAATTTGAAGAAGACCCTTTAAGTGGGAGCACATTAAAGCCTATATTTTTTCTATCGACACATGAAGACTCGGCAAGAAGCAAAAACCTGATGAGACACCTCAATTCAGACTTACCTGCCAACGTAGAAAAGTCTGTGAGTCATTGACCAAACACCCTTTTTTCCCATTTCAGTAAAACCTTATCTCAAGAGAGATCAGGGCTCTCTTTGTTAATCGATTAGGATAGACGAATATGACATCCGATGAAAGAGAAATATGAGGGGTCCACACCCTCTCTCTCTCTCTCGCACACATGTCCCTTACCCGACCTCAGATAAGGTGTTCGACCTTAATGAGTCGAATATCTTACCCCCACCCGAAAAACAAAGAGCGCCAGAGGATTAGAAAAATTGACCTAAAGTCCTCAACTTTGGGCTGGCTTATATCTAATGAATGTAAGTCACATCATCAATGAATTATTTAGAAAAAAAATAGATTGAATATATAGTGTCGAAATCATTCTTTTAAAAAATAATTTTATTATTTTTTAATAATCAAATGATGATGTGATTTACACTTTAAATTAAAATATCTTAAAAATCATTCTAATTTTTTTAAAAAATTACAATTATTACACACTTAGAATGTGCATCACAGCCTGAGTGTGCACTTAAGTCTTTCTCGCGAGTAAAACACAACAGTGTTGAAATTGTGTTGAAATTGTTCTTTTAAAAAAATAATTTGTTTTAGTTTTTTTAAATAATTAAATGATGACGTGATTTAAACTTCAAATTAAAGAATCTTACCAATCATTCTAATTTTTTTAAAAAATAAAATTATTATACACTCAGAATTAGCATCACACCCTGAGTGTGCACTAAGTCTTTCTCGCGAGTAAAACACAGTAATACCATCCCGCAGGCCTCTCTTGAGTCTGGCGACAGTATGAGCCCGTTATCAGGCCCGCTTCGGCCCTTTTCGAAGCCCCGACCGGCCACCGGCCCACAGCCATCCCTTGATGGATCGAAAGCCCAAAAGAGGCCGCAGAGGGCGCCCACAGCCTCGTAGCTGTAGCGTGTAGGTGCCGTCGATGACGTGGGTGATAAGTAGTTGAGCTACTTCTTGACGTTTTAGCGAGTTATTAAACATTTATTTTTTATTATTTCTAGTTGTTGAACTAAAATGACTCGTGTGCAGTTATTGGTGGTAAAAAATAATGTGTCATATCTTATTTAGTTTAAGTTTATCAAATTGGAAGCCTAGATATTTCCTGCATCTTTTATCGTGAGAAGTACAAAGATTTTTTATATATTTGTAATGTATGTTCGATTATTTTGTACCAACGTGAAAAATACGTATATGTTAATTTATGATTGTAGCGATGGAGAACTCATAAGCTTCCTAGACGGTCAGATGGCCAGGTGTTTTGTCATAGGAAATGGTGAGATCTCGCCTTAGTCAGAGGAGGGTGACCTGAGATGAGGGACAGAGAGGGGGAGCGAGAGAGTTAGGGACGGCTCTTTGCCTTTCATTCCATAGAAAAAGGAAAATATAGAAGTGCCTAGGCAGGTTGGAGTTACAGAGCCTAAGAAAGGAGGGGAGGCTCGTGACAGAGTCTTAGAAAGGAAAAGAGGAGTGGCCCTCGGGGACGTTGCAAAAGCGTCGGACTGCCACGTGGGAGGTGGGCGGCTACGTGCAAAGAGACGATGATAGTTCACCATCATCCTAGACCCGAGTGAGGGTAAAGGCATCGGAGGTGGGAAGTGAGAACTGAGAAAGGATGTCCTCAGTTGGTGGGAATGGCACCTTCCTCCGATTGCGGGGTCGAGACCTTGAGTCACGTGGGTCGACAGGAGCTGTGTCTTTAATGATGGTGGCGCCACTAGGAGGTGGCCAATGCGAAGCGGTGTTGGGTTGAGGCGGTGGCGAGGCCCCCGGGTCAGGGGAGCCAACAGAGGCACAGAGCGGGAGGAGGCCTCCCTGGATGCCCTTGAGGTTGCGACCAACCATGATAGCGAACTGAAGATCTTGCTCTAAACGGCTCACCAGGGGAGGAGTTCGTCGATCGGCATCCTTAACATTGGTGGACAGAACATTGCTGTCACTAAAGACAAAGAAGTCCCCACATCTGGCCCTTCATAGGGAGGATGTGAGAGACCCTTGTTGAACTCCCTCCGCTGGGCCTTTAGGGTGCATATGTCTTGTGAGAGAACCTCATTGAAGCCCTTTCTTGCAAGGGAGGTTCTTACCGGGGTGGCCATTCCCCGAGAGAACCTTCTAATGCTAAAGTCAGGAGACACCATGAATAAGGAGGAAGGGGTCCTCGATAGAGAATGAACCCCAGGCTTCACTGGGTGATGAGAGGGAGAAGGTCGAAGGAAGAGGGGATGTAATGACCTAGAATCCGAGTATCGAAAAGGACCTGATACCTCAAATCCTGAACCGCCACCCATGGGCCAGGAGGCTCGGAAGGGTTAAGGGTTGGTGTGGGAGTGGGAGTGTAAAAGAAGCTAAAATAAACACATGAATATAATGCACAATTAATTAATAAAGAGCTAAACTATCACGTGATTTAATAGAGTTATACAGTCTAGAACTACAAGTCCAAAGTAAGTACAATCAACAGAAAAGAAAGGTACAAGTACACGGGGCATACCACGGCTCTGGCAAACTGGCATCTAACCCTGACCACCGGCACCGCAAACAACCTTGGAAGCACCACACGCAAACCTCGCCTCACCTGAAAATAAAGGGGGTGAGTCTCATCTCACTGGCTCAGTAGGGGTCCCGCAGATCCCCACCTCACGCGACGGAAACAACAGTACGATAACCAAATGTAAGAGCAGTAAATAAATAACAGGAAAGGCAAGGAACCACCAGTAAAGGAACTCTACACGGGACCACTACACCTACTACTAAACCAAACCTCGTCCACGTGGGATGAACAGAACGAGCCGCCAAAGCAACAACCACAGCGAAAGAAACTCGAGCTGGAACCACCCAAGTGATAGGAGTACCAACCCACTAACCACGAGACCGGAAGCGTCCTTCGATGACTTACACCACAGCCTCAAATGTCTCCCTACATGCCCTCAGGCGAAAACTAAGATACGGTACACTGTACCACAGAACAAGGACTAGCCGGGGTCGTGCTCATCAGCACGAGGCCACTGTCCCCGACTACGTGTGCACACAAAGACCAACTGCTCTAGGTCGAGTCCTCTAGTCGATTTTCCCCCTAGCCAGACTCAGGCTGCAAAGGCAAGGGGCCCTCAGGTAACCGGCCTACAAACCTCTACATGGGACAAGCCTCCACCACTCCCAGGTGGGTCGGCACACAAGTGCCCAAGTCAGCTACGTCTCGTGGGTAGAGTCACTAAGGAAGAAATCCGACAAAACCATAGAAGCCACGGAGGTACCACCGGTCCATACAAACCACCACGGGGCGGCTCACCAACACGAGAACCAAGGACTAGTAGCCGGATAGTTACACCATGACTGCCCACATATATGACAAAGATCGGGACCCTTAAACATGCAGAAACTCAGAAATCAGGTGAAACTGGCCTAAAGGCCTTGGAAGGCCAGAGTACTAGCCGCCCATGCATTGGGCCTCGGCGGCCACAGCTCTGGGCACCCAGAGGCCTGGGTGGCCAATCCTTTGGCCGCCAAGCCTTCAGGCGTATTGGGCACTGGGTGGCCAACACTATGGCTGCCCAGCTCTGGGCGGCCAAACCTCTGGCCGCCCAGGGGGCAGGGCTGGGCGGCCACTGGTCTGGCCGCCTAGACACCTGGTCGGCCCTTTGGCCGCCCAGGGGATTGGGCACCCATGCGGCCAGTACTCTAGTCGCCCATGGGTTGAAGACGGCCCCTCCGATGGCCGCCTTCTGTTAGAGGTCCCCTCCGGAAACCCCACCCTCCGAAGGTTCATTCCAAGCCCAAAAACACCCCCCAAAGGGCATATACAAACCCCAGAAAATACAAGGAACCCTCCATAGCCACAATTCCATGGATTAAACTCTATCTAGGCTACAAATCCGTTCTCACGGCCCTTTAACATGAAGATCCCCCAAACATGCACATACCTCTCTCTCTCGCCTCAAAACCTACGGATCGGAAGGGAAGATGCAAGGGGTGAGTGTGGGATCCATCCCCCTACCTCACGGAGGCCTCAAACCTTGGAGAAGCGAAGATCAAGCTGGCGCATGCCGGCCACACACCGCGGAAGGGGGGTTCACGGCCATGCCTGCGAACACGTTCACGGCTACTCCCGCGAACAGCAAACTGCCTCCTCCGCCTTCACCAGCACGCCGCCAAGCCGCCGCCGTTGCCGATCATCCGCCACCCACGCTCCCCATCTGTAGCCGAAGAGGAGAGGGAGGGTGCCTGGGCTCGGAGCGGAAAGGGGAAAGTGGGGAGAAAAGGGGGAGAATGGTCCTGTATAATGGGAAGAAGGGGGCACCTTTTTAGGTTTCCTCTAAACCCCGAAAAAATTGAAATAGAATACGTGCCCCTCCTTCAATCATTGGCCATTCAAATAAATAGAGAAATCTAGGAAAAGCTCAATAATTCCACCGGGGTCTGAACTAAGTCTGGATAAAGTTTTAATTTACCCATTAAAATAGATTCGAAGTCTATAAAATACGGAATCCAAAATCTGGGGTATTACAGGGGATCTCCACCGGAGCAGCATTCCTTGCGGGAACTCTCATGGTAACCTGGGAAGCGGGGCATAGGGACCAGGACAAAGTTTTCCCTTGGGGAGAAGGGGTTGAGTTTTTGAATTACCCTTGCCTTTTTTATTCTTAGTTGAGTCCTCTCCCTTACCTTGAGAGGCCACTGAGACCTTCTTTATATAGTTACTAGAACGCGGTGGTTCCGTATCGACAGGGATCTCCTAACCTTTAACCTTTGAAGGGACCAAACTCTGTGGCATTAAAAAGGTACAGGGGTCTACTGACAGTGGTATGTCATAATGGCACGCCGAATCCACGCAACCCAGTGAGATTGCCTGAATTTGACGGGACAGGGGCCACACGACGGCCCCGCAAGGTGCCTGCATGCATATAGCCCTCGTGACATAATGTAGGACGATGGTTGTGCTTCTCGAGAGTATCCACCTGACTGAGATCTTGTCTGTGATGGCATTGTCTTGTTCATCCGAGAGGATCTCAAGACCCATTCCATGCATGTGTGTGTGTGTGTTGATATTTTTAACATGTGGGTGTTATGCATGGACAAAGTCTAGCCATTCCTTTTCCCTTTTCCCATTTTGCTGGTTACCTATTTTAGATATCCCAAGGTATTATAAAAAGGTCGTGAGAGTCTTTGAATGAGGAGAGAAGAAAAGAAAGAAACAGAAACAAGAAAAGAAGTTAACCTCTCTTAAAGATTTAAGGAGAGAGAGTTCCACAAAAAAATGCCTTCTTGTGTATTGTATTTTTCTTTTGCATTGTGTGCATCCGGTGCGAGCTGTTGAGTGTTTCTTCCTTGTATATAGATCAAGTTGGTATCAAAGAGAAGATCCACTTGTGGATGGTGCTGACCAAGAGTGGTTACCAGGCGACTGGAAAACTGCTCTCTATTCCATGAGTGCATTGATGTCTGACAAGAAGATATTCAACAGTAACATCTACTTCCATGTCGGCAGAGGATCCCACATCAATGTCAAACGATTTGGCCACCGAAGTGGCTAATTTGACGCAAGACATGGAGATGATATTGGGATGGATCAAACCCCAATATGCGCCAAGAGAATCGGGGAACGTCCAACAACAACCTTCTCATCCCAAGACAGATGAGAGCTTTCCAAGTCAGGGGACAGGGACAACTCAGACTTGTCAACCAAGGATGAAAGTGATGATGATAGTGTAAATATCATGCCATCACAAATGGACGGGAGTCAATGACTTTTTGAGGTCGAAGCCAAGGTCGACATCCCCACCTAAGACGACACCATTGATGTAGAAAAGCTAGATGTGTGGCTCGATCAACTCGACACTTATTTTATCTTATATATGTATAATAGTGAAAATAAGGTCATGCTTGTTTTGCTTAAGCTAATTGGCCATACTTTGGCATGGTAGAATGCACACTTGAAGAACTATAGTGACGAATACCTTATGTGACGTCGCTTCCGGCGACTCGTCAGTACAAGACTACACCACTGAGTTTTGATGCTATGCAGTGACATTGGGCATCCCCCTCAATGACTTCTAAACTTTCATGAAGTACATTGGCTTGTAGGAAAAGATCGGTGTCGAGTTGGCCCTCTTCAAGGTCCACGACATCTTGAGTGCTAGGACCACCGCGATGGCAATTGAGAAGATGAACAAACAACATGGTGAAAGTCATTTGAAGAAAACAAGGAAGAGTCCTCCAAGTCAAAGAAGAAGAAATCTGAAGAAAGGTAACTTCTCGCTCTCGTCTTCCAACTCTGATAAGTTTTGTGATCATTATAAGATTACATGACATGTGAAGGAGAAGTGCTGGAAACTCTATCTGGAGTTGTTTCCAAATAATTGGAAGAAGGATGATAAAGGGAAACAGATAAAAGTAGTCGTGATCATCACTAACACAATTGAGCTTGGCAGAGTCAATATGGCAGCCCCAAACTGTCTCTGATGACTAGTCCGAAGGAGACAACCGTAGGCCAAAAGTTCGAATGCGGTAAGAGGGAGGAATTATTTTGATGTGACACCAACTCGGGACCTAGGGAAAGATGGGGCAGACTGGGGGGCGATGTCCCCATCATATTTACTCTTTGAATTCAGGTGAAGCAACAGGTGCTTGGCGCCATCATCGACACCGATAGTTAGAAGAACTTGATCTCCGTTAGCTTAGTGCAAAAGCTAGGCTCAGAGAAATCACATCCACAACTGTATCCACTTGGGTGGATCCTAAGGGATGTTGAGCTCCAGATCGACCACCAATGCACATTCCGTTTCGCCATCACTAGCTAGTATGTTGATGAAGTGATGTGTGACGTGGTCCCCCCTGACATCTGTCAGGTGATATTTGGCAGTCCTTATCTTTAAGATCGTGATGGTATTTATTATTGGAGAGTCTAGAAATGTCGACTGGTGAAAGATGGCGAAAGGTATCACATTAAGATTAAGAAGGTGAACCATAAGGTGGACCTTGTGACTGTCAACCAGGCCAAGAGAATGGTGAATGCATGCTAAAAATTCTTGCTCCTACTAATTCGGCCCATAGAGCCTAAATCCAAGGTATTAACATTATCGTGCAGGGAGAGATCTAGTGATTGGGAGAAGCTTGTGGTGGAGCACTCTGGCCTCTTTGGAGAAATTCAGGGATTGCCGCCTAATCGTGTGGTGGAGCATGAGATTCAACTCATCTCAGATGCACCTCTACCCAACCTCGACATGTACCAAAATTTGATAATGGAGAATGAGGAGATAAAATGCCAAGTGATCGAGTTGCTCAAGAACAGCGTCATCAAGCCAAGCAACTCCCCGTGTGGGTCACTTGTGGTGCTCGTGCTGAAGAAGGATGGTGGTTGGTGCATGTGCATCGACTATCGTGCACTCAACACAATCACCATCAAGAATAGGTACCCCTTGTCTCAAATTGGCGATTTGCTAGATCAACTAGAGCTAGCAAAGTTCTTCACCAAATTGGATCTCAAATCTGGTTACCACAGAGTTCGGATCTGAGAGTAGGATACATGGAAGATTGCATTCAAAACAAGGTAGGGGTTATTCGAATGGCTTGTCATACATTTTGGGCTTTGCAACGCTTCTGTCACATTCATGCGGCTGATGAGCGATGTGTTACGACCGCATCGACTTCGTCATCGTGTACCTTGATGACATCCTCATCTTCTCTCTATCATGGGAGAAGCATTTGGTGCGCTTAAAAAATGTGTTCGAGTTGCTGGAGCATAATCAACTATGCCTGAATCACAAGAAATGTGAGTTCGGGAAACATACCCTCGTGTTCCTTAGGCTCGTGGTGGACGACGATGAACTATAGATCGACCCCGAAAAGGTGAAGGTAATTTGTGAGTGGCTAGGACCAAAGTCTATGATTGAGGTTCGGAGCTTCATTGGTGCATTCCAATACCTCTGAAAATTTAGCCGGAAATTTTCAATAATTGCTTCTCCTCTCTATGCCTTGACGAAAGCTAATTAGAAGTTCATGTGGTATCTAAAACATGAGGACACGTTCCTTTTGTTGAAGAGGAAGATAAGTGAGGCGCATGTCCTTATTTGGCCCAATTTGTAGCAACCCTTCAAGCTTAAGGCGGACGCGTCAAGCTATGCTATAGGAGTTATCTTGATGCAAGATGGTCGGCCCATGCCATACCACTCAAAAATGTTCTAAGGAGCTCAAAAGGACTACCCAACATATGATAAGGAGTTGTTAACTCTAAACCAAGTTGCAAAGCATACGTGTGTTTATTTATTGGGGAAGGAGATGGTGGTCTACACCAACCACCGGCCTCTGCAATATCTACAAAGTCAATCAAAATTGTTGCACGGTCGCCACATGAAGTGGATGTCATACTTGCAATAGTTCAATCTGGTGATCAAATACAAGAAGGGCACACAAAACAAATTGGCAGACATGTTATATGGGCCTTCGATAGCAGGACTTTGTTTGTCCCTTTTTATGTAAGTCCAACCAAACCTCTACGAGGAGTATGCCGCCTTATATGCTACCGATGTTGATTTTCAAGGTGAACTTGCAAATATTGAGGCGAGAAGGTCCACTGAGTTTGCCTTATGAGGTGAGCTCCTATATAAAGGTGCACAGTTTTGTGTGCCATAAGTTGTAGACCATGTGTGGTAGATGCGAGAAGCGCACACTTCAAAGGTGGCTGGACACTTCAAGGTGAACAAGATGGTGCCAAAATTACAATGTTATGTCTATTGGCCGCGGCTGCAGTAGGACGTGGCCCGATTCATGAAGGGTTGTACATTGTGCAGTACGTCCAAACCCGAAAATCAGAAGGTAGAGTTGTACACCCCCTTACTAGTTCCGACACACCCCTGAGAGAGCGTCTCTATGGACTTCCTAGGAGGCCTTCCGAGGACACATCAAGGACACGATTATCACTTTGTGGTAGTTGAAAATTTTTTGAAGATGGTGGTGCTCATGCCATATAAGAAGACGATCACTGATGAGGAGATAACACGACAATTCTTCCAGCACGTTTGGACTCATTTCGGGCTACCAAGCTCGATCGTGTCTGATCATGATGGTCATTTTCTTAGCCATTTTTGGAGATCATTGTAGACACGCCAAAATTGACGTTACTGTGAGTACATCTCATATTACCTTGTAATGCCCCAATTTGACCCTCAAATTAATTTTGTTTGAGTGTTTTTCCCACTTTCCTTGGATTTCTCTATTTTTCCTCCCTTTTCTTACTTTTTCCCTATTTTTCTGGATTTTCTGGGCATTTTTATCTATTTTTATGAATTTTTTAGAATTAATGACTTGACGTGGGGCGTCTTTTAAATAACGACTTAGTCTTGGACGTTTCTTAAAAATTGACGCCACTTCTATTAGGCGTCAATTCCACTCATTTTCCAATTTTTCTGGATTTTTCTGAGACTTTTTTCAGAATTTTTTATGAATTAATGACTTAACAAGGGACGTTATTTTGATTTTTAATAAAACAAAAATTAAAAAAATGTAAATCACGACATGTTTGAGGGCGTCACTTTCAAATTAAATTTTTTAATATTATTTTTAAACCCTCTTCCAGAGGTGATTTGGTGACCTTCCGGGTGTCAGAAAAATACGTAAAAATAGTCATTGGAATCAGCACAATGTGATGCACTTCCACCTAAAAAATGGGAAAATAATATTAAGAAATAAAAAATGGCCCTGTTTTGAATATTTTGAATTAACGACCTTGATTCGGACGTCAATTAAATTGACGCCCGAATCAACAGTCGTCCTTTCTCTTTTGGCTGTTTATCATATTGATTAACGTCCCTTGGTAGGGCGCATTTTTAATTAACGCCTTTAGTTCAGGCGTCATTCACAATTTTCAAATACATGAAGGTTTTATTTCTAAAAAGTTGATTCATGAAGTGACGCCCTTGTCCCGGTCGCGTTTTTAATTAACGCATAGGTCGTCAATTGTTGAATTGACGCCCTTATCTAGGTCGTCTTTCACCTTCGTGTCCTGCTCGACCGCAGCTTTCCCCAGGGAGTTCCCTTCTCTGTTTGGTTATCTTCCTCGATTGGGAACTGGAGTCCTTGCCTCCAATGACTCTTGCCCTTTCTTATCTTCCCAAATCTGGTTTCGAGCCCTATTAATAGAGCTCCTGCGGCTCAGTTACGGGGATTCTGATTCTTCTTTTTTTTACAGGGAGTTACTGTCGTTGCTGGCTGAAGGAGGAAGTTCTCCTACACTGCGACGCTTCGTCTACCGAGGCTTCCTCCCCATCGAGCATCCAAAGGTTAAAGAAACACAGGCTCCTGTCTTTTATTCTTCTTTTCTTTTTATTATCATTAGTTCATATGTGCATGCACGTTCATCTCTTCTCATAATTTTTGTTACTCAACCACGTTGAGTATTTTCTTTAGTGCAACACTTGCACTCTTCTCCTTATTCTTATTCATCATCTTTTTTTATTCATCATACATTCATCATATTCCACCCTTTTGCATAGGGGTTTAAGGGCCAACACCCAGAAGGTGTGTTCTAATCTATGTTTTCATGCTCATTTTTTTGTGAATTTGATGCTACACTCACCTTGGTTCTAATCCAATCTTCTATTGGTGTTTGTTAATTTTGCAAGGGTAATCAATAAGAAGAACTCTCTTCATCGGCCGGCCGATTGGAAGAGAAGGAAAGGACTCACAATTCTCGCTCTTTAAGATTTTTTTTCGCGATCCCTCCATATCATTATTTATATTTTTGAGGCCCTCGCGTCTCTGGCGATCACACTCCTATTTGCACCACATGCATGCCATTAATTCTTTCTTTTATTTTTATAATTGTTCTAAGTGGATTTCTTAGAATCTACAAATTGGCGATCACGGTGGGACGCCTTTTATTTTTCTTTTGATTACCCTTTTCCTTGGGCACCCACGTGTGCCATCTCCCTTTTGCACCCACGGTGCGTCTCCCTTTTGTGCTCCACGTAGCACCCCTCCCCCTAAGTGATTGGTTAGTTTGATAGATTTTTAGAAATTCTATTTATTCATCTATTAAAAAATAAAAAAATGATGATGAGCATGCTATATTCCTTTTGGTGGTTGATTGCCATGATTTTATTGTGATTGTGAGTGTCTTTGTCTCCTTTCATATTGGTATTTAACTCTGTTTCTGGGGATAGAAGAATTGGCGCCCCTTTCAGAGGCGTGTTTCTAGTGGGTAACGCCTTCACTCAGGGCGTGTTTTCCTATTTAACGTCTTCTGCCAGAGGTGCCTTTTACAGAATTGACGCCCAACATTCTGGGCGCCTCTTATTTATTAAGCGCCCCTAGCAGAGGCGCCTTTAACAGAATTGACGCCGCACTCCAGGGCGTCTCTTTCCTGTGTGTCACAGTGACTGACCGGTTGCTCTTCTGCTTACATTCATCTGTTTATTACATCCATTTGTTGCAATTCTGCATTCATCATTTGCTTTTGGTTGAGAGACCTTCTCACATTGTTAGGATCCACACCCCCTCTTGGTGAAGGAAGGACCCTCCATTGAGCATTCCGTCTCTTTGGACCGGAAATTCCTAAACCAAGCCTCCGTAAGTCCCCGCACCCGTGGATTCCCTCACGGATGCCGGGCAGGTTGTACCCTTTGAAGTACCGGGTTTAGTTGGCCTACACGTGGTGAGAGAGTGTTCCTAGTTGACACCGGAGTTAAACCACATTTGAAACTAGGTTCACCCCTTGAGTGATTATATCAATTTGCATAAAATCTTTAATTCACCAAGGTTAAAACAAATAAAAATCAACGGTAACCATTCCAACTTGTGTGTTTCTTTGCAAATTATTTTGCTTGAACTTTGATTGCATAATGGCTTACCTTGATAGACAAAACAACATGAGTAATCTTAATTGTGTTTATGAGGATGCACAACCTAGCACATCTTACAGTCCTCAGTTTCAACATGTTCAACATCATTCTCACCATATTTTCAAGGGACTACCTCCTCATTCCTATGGTATTGCCCGACCCATGGGCAATGTCCAATCTCATGGCCCCTCGATTCAATCGCGAGCCACTATCCCTTTGGGACCGTCTCCTCCCAATGACGAGAAGGTCTCTCAAATCATTCATGCATTAGATCACATCACCCCTCAACAAATCCAAGCCCTTAAGGCCGCTGTTGAGGGTGCATCTCATTCATCTCATCCTCCTTCCAATCCTATGCGGGTGGCCCATCACCCACCTCCCTCTTCTATTCACAATCCTACGCGATTGGCCCATCACCCATCTCCTCCTATTCACACTCCTCCTCGGGTGGTCCAATGCCCGCCTCCTTCTATTCCTCCTCCACCACGGCCCCAAGGCCCATTTATTCCTTGCAATTCGGCCCATCCGGGTTCTTCTATGGGTCATCCCATTAATTCCCCTCCACGGCCTTTTTATGCGGCCCCTCCTTCAAGGCCCTGCCAACCCCCTGTTGCTCAGGTCTCACCCCTCCAACAAACGCTTTTTGACAAAGTCACTTCTTTGGAGGAACAATTAAAGAGGGTTATGAGCCCACGGCCCGCTCCTCCTACTCCAATCAATCTCCTCCACGCCGCTCTAAACAACATTACAAAGATGGAGAAAGATTGGAAGGACCGGGGAGACGGCTACGGCGTCGGCATTTCAAGCAAGCAAGAGCCGACAGATTTCAACGCTCAAGTGGACACCGTCCGCCCTCCATCCATTCACCCCATTCACTCATATGGCCTTCCACCTCTACATCTGCAATACCATTACATTCCTCCACCCACATATACACCTCCACTACGGTGTCCACTTGAACCGGCTGATGAAGAACCGGCAATTGAAGAATCTGAGGCGCACAATGATGAAGCTATGCAGGCACCCCTTCCGAGTTTCCTTCGCTTCCCTCTCCCTCCACTACCGCTTGATGAACCCCCTGCTCAGGACGAAGTCACCATCCCCAACACATTCCCCGTTTATGAGACTAATTGGTGTTACGACGATGGGTCAATACTCCAATCACCCAAGTCGTTGCACCAAGACATGTCTCCTATCCCTAACACCTCTCGCCCCATCCGCTATTTTCAACACACTAAACCTTCTCCGTTCACCCCTCCCGTAACCACCCTAATAGCCTCCACTCCACTGGCCTCCACCAAACCTCCATTACCCTCCATTACGCCAGTCTCCGCCAAGCCTTCCATTACACCTCCTCTTTGTTTGCCACCTCAGCCGTCCACTATGCCTATGACCCCTACCCTATTACTTAACCATTTACCCTTACCTGTGGCTAGTCCTGAGCAAGGTTCGCCCTTTTTTGCACTCGAGCCAACCCCGACTGCTTCCGAGCAAAGGGAGAAGCTCGACGTGTTTGAATCTCCACTTCCACTCATCCTTTCTCCAACACTATCCATTACACCATCACCAACTATGGAGCCTTTCGCCTCCGCTTCACCCCCCTTTACTACTCGGAATGGGAGTGCTTCTGCAAGTACTTGTACCGAAGATGATCAAGAGCTGGGCAAGAAGAATTTGGCTACGGCCGAGCTATTCAAGATGCAAGAGTTTATTTGCCGGATGCCAATCCGGGTTGTTGTGCCAAGCATGGTCGAAGAGGCCAAGTCGCCGCAACTGCTCACTAAGAGAGAATGTCAAGCTTTGATGCCATGTAGGCTTGTGCCCAAAGGCCGGGAAGGGCACCCCTTGTTCCAACTTTCAAATCTTGAACCTTTTCTTCCATACAAGGGGCGAATGCCTATTCTATTCAACACTCCATATACGCCACAACCCCTGGGTAACACAATGCTTCCTATCCCAACTGTTCAACTCTCTCGCACTATTACTTTTCACTCTTCAAGGGAGTTGTCACTTACCATTGAAGTTTCATCCATTGGGCCAATTGGCTATACACTTTCACTGCCATGGAGGGGCGGTTATCTTGGTGCTAAAGGGCCTTCCACTATTTTATCCACCTTCTATTCAACTCCATCCACATTCTTGTCTGTCACATTTTCTTCATGGGCCACTCCAAGGGTAAAGAGGAGGATCTCATCCTCTCGCCCTTCATGTTCATCATATTCTTTTCATCTCATGCATTCTGTTGCATCCATGCATTCATCGCATCCCTTCTATTGCATCCACATGCATTTACACTTCTTCTTTCCCGGGTTTCCGGACCCGTATCTTCCCCGCCTTGCGGAACATCCAGATCTTCCGCATTTCCCATCTTCATCCTCTTCTAATCCACTCTCCCTGGGGCATCGCGTCCCCTTTCCTGCTATTTCCCTAGAACCTCCAGGTGTTTTATCCCTCCTCTTAGGGCATGACGCCCCTTCTGATTCCACTATTCCGGAACCTCCGGATCTTTCTCTTCTCCTAGGGCATCGCGCCACTTTTCGTCTTCTTCCTCCGGAACCTCCGGATCCTGCTCTTTGGGCATCGCGCCCCTACACACACTCAAGTCTGGATCTTCTGGATTTCTTATCTCTTCTCCTTGGGCATCGCGTCCCATGGTACCTTCCCCCTCTAGAACCGCTGGACTCTCTTTCCTTCCTCTCAGGGCATCGCGCCCTTTCTGATTCTCTTCCTCCAGAGCCTCCGGATTCTCCATCTTATTCTCTCTATCTTCTTTCGGGGCATCCCGACCCTTCTGATTCCATTCCTCCGGAACCTCCGGACCCTCCTGATCCTTTTCATCCACTTTTCCCCGGGCTCCGTGTCCCTCGGCATCTCATTCCTCCGGAACCTCCGGATCCTCCATCTTTCTTCCGATTCATCTTTCTGCTCCTCCGGGACATCACATCCTTCATTTTCTTCCTCCTTTTCCATCATCTTTTTCCCTATTTCTTCCCTGGGCACCGCGTCCTTCGATATCTTATCCCCCCGGAGCCTCCGGATGATTCCTCCTATCACGATTCTCCTCCTTTACTCCCAGACCCTCCAGATCCGCCTCTTTCCATCTATCAATTTCTTCTTCTGATTCCCCCTAATCCTGGGTTCGACCCAACTTCTTTCACATCCACTGCCTTGGGCATCTGCCCATTCTCTCACTGCTTTCGAGGCTTTAGTCCTCACTCCTCCTTCTAATTCTCCGCTTCTTCTGTAGACCTTTTAGTGAGGGAGTTCTAGCCCTCGCCTCTCTTCCTTTTTTTCCTTATTCGTCCGAGTCTGGTCTTGGCACCACTCATTCTTGTTAAGCTACTTTCAAATCCTTTGTGTCTAATCCTTTTATCTGCCTAAGAGGACTATCCCACAATGATCAACCCCGCCTCTCACGGTAGTTGCTTCAACAAAGGTCGCAAGGTAATATGTTGGCGTAAGTACGCATTTTATGATATCATTACCTCCTTTGCTTCACGCCTGATTTTTCAAAATAAAGTGCTTCTTAACAAGATTAAAAGTGGTGTTTTAGACCTTTATCTTAGGCTTTTGTATCTCATCAAAATAGTCTTTTAGGCTTGTTTTTGCAGCACATTTGGTTAATAAGAACCCCGCGCTGGGAATTCGACATTCTCTCACCGCTTGTTAAGAGCAACCCTTAGCTGGGCATTCCACACACTTCACGGCGTCCTTAGCCGGCTCCTTTGGTTAAAACACCGTTGCTACTTTGGCCATGCCATGAGTATATCTGAAAGTCTTTTCTCTTCTTTACTCGGCCGAATGCATGGGCAAGAGGTTGACGGATGAGATGACCAACCTCGGTACTCCCCAATACGAGAGGAGTCTCAAATAGGGGCAGTCTTGACCCAAAATCAATACAAATTTCATGATATACATCTCGCCAAAAGGGCTATTATGAAAATCAAGTCAAAATTTTGATAGAAGTAAAATTGTGAGTTATGGCATGTCAAGAGTGGCAAAGTCCCCGCAGGGAAAACCCTGGTCATATGCATGTCAAGGGTCTAAAAATCAAAGGCACAAAGCCCCGGCACAACAGGCTACCTCTTTGAAGGGAAAAACCTTGGAAGCAATTCAAGTCCCGACATCTCCCATCCTGCATAAAACTTATCCTCAATTATTCCTCTCTTCTCCCTCTAAGATCGAATATTTCTCGGGTATGGCCTTGGTAGGAGCACCGTTAATCAAGGGCAGTCAGTTATAGGGCGCCACCCTTCAATGCACGCTCGGCTTTGGGTAATTTTAGCAAAAGGGGAAGGAACAAGGACCCCTAGCAAGTGGTTAAAAAAAAACACCCTTTGATGCTGCATTAACGAAGCCTAAATCAAAATCTAAAAAAAATTGAATATTTTCTTTTCCAAAATCCAAAAAAATGAATATTTTCTAAAATCATCAAAAAAATTCAAATATTTTCCAAAATCCATAAAAATTGAATATTTTCAAAACTCATAAAAAATTACATATTTCAAAATCTAAAAAATTGCATTGTATTTTTCTGCTGGTGCTTTTACAGGAACGATAACTTTGCAAGGACCAAGAGTACGGGATGAGTCCTCTCCATTCATTGCCATCTACCTTTTGATTCTTCCCATATTCACAATTGATCACATCTTCATAATTTGCTACGCATTACTCCGATTATTCATCTCAAAATCTTTTTTATCAAATCTTACTGATCACTCCGCCGATGGGCATTATCAGATCTTGATCATTCAACTTCAAATCTTGATTAGCCAAGTTGTCATCCTCATGGCAAACGACAAACAATGATGCTATGCTATCTATGCTTTAATAATGCTATCTATGCTATTCTTGAATATGATACATATCTGCTATTGATGCTTTAATTCATGCTATGCTTGCTATGCTTAAATGACTTATTCATTGCTTGTTATCTTCCTTATATCTTGGCTAATGAAGTTTTGAGCGCAAGAAAGAAGCTCTTGGTCCCACCGACTGGGCATCACCATCCAAGTCCCACGGTGCTTGCACCTCATTTCTCAGTTCCCCCATGCTCATTGCTATCACCATCCCCCCTGTATGCATTCTACTATATGTTACATACGCTATTAGATTATATCAAGGACCTTGTGGCTTTGGTAAATCTGGGATTTGAGTTCCCCTTCATCAAAAACAATGATGATCCCAGAGGAGTCTTAGTCACACGGATAGGCCGTTGAGCCGTCCAAGACTGGGGATGATGGTTCCCTTTTGCGAGTTGATGCGTGGATAAACGGGCTTCGGCTTAGTATCGGCTCGCAGAATGGGTTTCTTGACCCAATCTTGGCAGTTTAATAGTATTATCCTTGATTATCTTATATTTTCATTTGTTTTAATTGTTTCTTTTAAACCCAGCATGCATTCACATAGGAGTTTGAAACAATTTTTGGAAAATCATTCTGATAAGCTGATTTGGAGTGTCAAATTGATCTTAATCTTTCCAGATATGAGATATTCATTGCTGAATGGAATCCTAAGTTCGTTTTGTCGCTGTTTTGGGTCATTTTCTCGAAAGCTCCTTGTTTGGATTTCGATCATCTTATTTCAGTCCTTTCCCTTGATCCACCTTGACTGCAGCACGTCCACATTGGCTGGTAATCACTCCCCAATGGTGAAACCTACAGGTTTGTGACCTGGGGTACTTCCACCGCGCTGGAAGTTGATCATTCTCCTTCGTGCCCACGTGCACACTCCCTCTTTTATCCAAACATCGTTGATTTCATTAAATTTTTCGAGATTACTTCATCTCGAGTTTTTGATTTCATTCTCATCAAGTGATGTTGATTGCGTGTCTCATCACACCTTGGCATCTACTTTTCAGTTTGCTCTGCTCCCCTCCAAAGTAGACGCCAAGGCGGGACAGCTGTAGACACGCCAAAATTGACGTTACTGTGAGTACATCTCATATTACCTTGTAATGCCCCAATTTGACCCTCAAATTAACTTTGTTTGAGTGTTTTTCCCACTTTCCTTGGATTTCTCTATTTTTCCTCCCTTTTCTTATTTTTTACCTATTTTTCTAGATTTTCTGGGTATTTTTCTCTATTTTTGTGAATTTTTCAGAATTAACGACTTGACGTGGGGCGTCTTTTAAATAACGACATAGCCTTGGGCGTTTCTTAAAAATTGACGCCACTTCCATTAGGCGTCAATTCCACTCATTTTCTAATTTTTCTGAATTTTTCTGAGATTTTTTTCGGAATTTTTTATGAATTAACGACTTAACAAGGGACGTTATTTTGATTTTTAATAAAACAAAAATTAAAAAAATGTAAATCACGACATGTTTGAGGGCGTCACTTTCAAATTAAATTTTTTAATATTATTTTTAAATCCTCTTCCAGAGGTGATTTGGTGGCCTTCCGGGTGTCAGAAAAATACGCAAAAATAGTCATTGGAATCAGCACAATGTGATGCACCTCCACCTAAAAAATAGAAAAATAATATTGAGAAATGAAAAATGGCCATGTTTTGAATATTTTGAATTAACGAACTTGATTCGGACGTCAATTAAATTGACGCCCGAATCAACAGTCGTCCTTTCTCTTTTGGCTGTTTATCATATTGATTAACGTCCCTTGATAGGGCATTTTTAATTAACGCCTTTAGTTCATGCGTCTTTCACAATTTTCAAATACAGGAAGGTTTTATTTCTAAAAAGTTGATTCATGAAGTGACGCCCTTGTCCCGGTCGCGTTTTTAATTAACGCCCTATGGTAGGTCGTCAATTGTTGAATTGACGCCCTTATCTAGGTCGTCTTTCACCTTCGTGTCCTGCTCGACCGCAGCTTTCCCCAGGGAGTTCCCTTCTCTGTTTGGTTATCTTCCTCGATTGGGAACTGGAATCCTTGCCTCCAATGACTCTTGCCCTTTCTTATCTTCCCAAATCTGGTTTCGAGCCCTATTAATAGAGCTCCTGCGGCTCAGTTACGGGGATTCTGATTCTTCTTTTTTTACAGGGAGTTGCTGTCGTTGCTGGCTGAAGGAGGAAGTTCTCCTACACTGCGACGCTTCGTCTAGCAAGGCTTCCTCCCCATCGAGCATCCAAAGGCTAAAGAAACACAGGCTCATGTCTTTTATTCTTCTTTTCTTTTTATTATCATTAGTTCATATGTGCATGCACGTTCATCTCTTCTCATAATTTTTGTTACTCAACCACGTTGAGTATTTTCTTTAGTGCAACACTTGCACTCTTCTCCTTATTCTTATTCATCATCTTTTTTTATTCATCATACATTCATCATATTCCACCCTTTTGCATAGGGGTTTAAGGGCCAACACCCACAAGGTGTGTTCTAATCTATGTTTTCATGCTCATTTTTTTGTGAATTTGATGCTACACTCACCTTGGTTCTAATCCAATCTTCTATTGGTGTTTGTTAATTTTACAAGCGTAATCAATAAGAAGAACTCTCTTCACCGGCCGGCCGATTGGAAGAGAAGGAAAGGACTCACAATTCTCGCTCTTTAAGGTTTTTTTTCGCGATCCCTCCATATCATTATTTATATTTTTGAGGCCCTCGCGTCTCTGGCGATCACACTCCTATTTGCACCACGTGCATGCCATTAATTCTTTCTTTTATTTTTATAATTGTTCTAAGTGGATTTCTTAGAATCTACAATCATTGTGGTTCATATTGGACACTAAGCAACAACGAAGTACGACCTTCCATCCACAAACGAGCTGGTCAATTGTACTATGGTGCATCTTCTGCGGGGATATAATGCCCGTTGTCCCAAGACTTGGGATGAGAGTCTGCCTTATTTGCAGTTTACTTTCAATCGGGCATTGCATAGTTCCACTAACAAATAACCCTTTTGTGGTGTGCCTACGTTATTTACTGTAACGACCCGAGAATCCGATTACCGGGAAGGCCCGATAACCCGAGACTCGCACCGCCACCCACGAGCCCGAAGACTCGGAAGGGTTAAAAGGATGGTGTGGAGACTACACAAGTGTCACAAATAATTACAGAAATTAAACAGTTATAATATAAGCAGGAAATAAATTAACATTTTACATGGTCCACAATAGAAATAACAACAACAGTAACAGTAGTCCACGACTAGTATAGTGACAAGGAAGAAAAGTACAGCTACACGGGACATACCCCGGCTCTGACCTCTGGCACTACCTCTGGGCACCCGCACCACGCTGCACCCCAGACGCGCTCCCCTGGGGCGGCGCCTCACCTGAAACACGGTGAAAACACGCAGGGAATGAGTCTCGGAACAAGACTCAGCAGGGATCACTCGAACCCTACCTCGTAAAACGTGAAACCACTACACGAGCAGTAGGAGAGTACCTCGGAAAGGAAAGCCCTGTACTCTACAGAACCAGGCCCTACGGCACGCAGACCGACACACGTGCCACGGTACGAGACCGAAACTCAACGATCGAACCGTAAAACCCGAAGGTCGGAAACACACGACTGACAGTCTATCACTCCATACTCGAGAGGAGTACCACCCACTAGAAGCACAGCCGGTAGCGTCCCCTGACGTCTTACACCGCGCCGCAGGTGAACCGCCTGACGTGGTAGGTCCGACCCGAGGCGCAGACACCGTACAAGTAACCACAAACAAGTAACTAGCTGGGGTCACGCCCGTTGACGTGGGTCCAACCGCCCCTAACCACGTGTGCACACACAGACCTTGCGTCACTAGGTCTGGTCCTCTGACCGATTTTCCCCCGTAGTCGGACTCTGGCTACCGACGAGGGGCCTACGGTAACTGGTCCACAAACCGTCTCAAAGGTGAATGCCCGTACACCACTCCCAGGTGAGACCAGCACCTCGTACTGGTGTGTTACGACTAGTGGAGGGTCACTGAAGGAGTAGACTCTCAATTCACGGAAAACAACGTCGCAACCACAGGTACGAGGAACGCTCCTTGTACCCACACTAACGCACGAGGACACAATCCGAAATCACCACCTCTCGGGACCCCACGGTGCCCCCATGTGTAGCCCCCACATGATGCCCCGCATCAGTCGGACCACGGGTCAGCGCTGGGATTGAGACTAGCTCGTCCGGGATTTGAATCGGCGAGGAAAGGGAGTCGCGGTCACCGGAGGACCGCCTCCCGTGGTCGCGGTCGACCCAGGGCCGCTACCACCTAGTCGCGGTCCTCCTGAAACCGCGACCACCCTGGTGCGCGAAAACTGAATGCGGTTGCCTGATGACCGTCTTCGCCTGATAACGGTCTCCAGGAGGTCGCGACCAGACTCTAACGGTCAAAAAACCGTCTTAAAGACCGTGCCGGACCCCATGGTGAAAGCGGTCGTCCCCTGACCGCCACCAGCAGTCGCGGTCAGTCGCAAGACCGCGACCGCCTGCCGACAGAACAAGCCCCAACGGTCGAAAACCTTGGTGAAGGCGGTCCCTGTAATGCCCCGGATTTTTCGGATCCTTTTCGTGGGCTCCGGATCTGGTTTCTCGGATTGTCCAACTCTGTTTTGTCTGAAATTTCGTTTCGGACATCTTTCGTGTTCGGATCGGTGCGATCCGGAGTCGTTTCGGAGGCCCGGAGGCGTTCCGCGGCTTTTTCCGCGTGTGTTTTTCCGATTCCCGGCGTGGGTTTCGGCTTTCCCTTCGGAACCTCGTTGCGGGTGAACCGGGCCGTTCACCAGGGCGCGAGTGGTACCGTTGCGATCGGTGCGTTCCGAGGATCGCGAGGGTGTGATTTTCTATTTTTCTGGATTTTTCCGATTTTCCGGATTTCCCTATAAATAGCTTTTCTCTCTCTCCCCTCTCATTTCTCATTTCTCTCCCTCTCTCTCCGGCGGCCGACGGGGCGGAGTACGGGCGAGGCGGGGACGGCGCGGGCGAGGCGCGGGCGAGGATGGATGAGGATCGAGGCGGTGGAGGCGCGTGGAAGCTCGGCCGTGGGTTCGTGGAACGGCGAGGCTTCAACGGCGTTTTCGGCGTGGATTAGTCGCTTCGGCGCACGGTTTCTTCGGTGGAGGTAGGGTGACGGAACACCACTGCGTTCTGCTCGTTTCCCCTGCCATTGCACGTCGTTCGGCGCGGAAACAGCTGTGTTTGGGTCCGTTCTAGCGAAACCGTGGTTTTGTGGGTTTCGTAGGGTCGGTCGGGAAACGGCGACGGTTTCCAGATCGGTTACTGTCAACGGATTCCTTGGGGCGAGAGCGTTCTTTTCCCCCTGATTTCGTCTCGATTGGTGGTCCCGTTGGACCGGTAGAGCTCCGAGAAGCTCGGTAACCCTTTTCGGGTAACTTCGGTAGAATCGCTCGTTTCTCGCGATTCGTGCGTCGTTTTGACTCCGGTCGGAGTCCATGTGATTGCCAGGGTGGTTGTGGTTGTATCCCCTTCGTTTCGGCACGAACGGGGCGTGGAAAGGCTACGATCGGGAGACCCCCTGGGTTTACCCGCCGTGATGGTTGGGCGGTCGAACCGGGCCCGTCCATCGCGAGGGCGGTTGCCTTTGGCCCGTTCATTTTCTCTTGGTTTTGGGGTTGTGCGGTCGCACGATAGACCGCACATTTGTTGTGCGGCCAGGTGAGAACCGCATGTCTCCCCCATGGACGGTTGGTACCCAGCCGTCTGTCCTTCCGTGGGCTTGTGCGGCCAGGAGCTGACCGCATATCCCAGTTGACCCTTGGTCAACAGTTTAGTGTCGGTTGGGTTGTGCGGTTTGGTCAAAACCGTTTTGACCGGCACTGGAGTAGGTCGGTTAGGTTGTGCGGACGATCCTTGGCCGCACATCCCCTTGGGCGGTCCAGCCCTAACCGTCCATCCTCCATTTGGGGTTAGTCCGATTAGAGCCTTGTGCGGCTCCTGCCTGACCGCATGTCTTTTTGAGCGGCTGTACCCTAGCCGCACATCCCTTGAGCGGCCCAGGGTGAACCGCACATGTGCCAGTCTAACCCGGTGTTTCCGTTTTGACTGATTCGAGTCCCGGGTGTGTGGTTCTCGAACCGCGTGCCGACCTGTGGCCTGACGGATGTTGTGCACGTCGTTGGGGCCAGGTGTCATGGTACGTTGGAGTCCCGGATGTAGAGTTCCCGACTCGTGTCACCGTGTGTTGACGTGTGTCATCGGTTTCTCCGAAAAGCGATCCCCGAGTGGGTCCTGTGTGAGGCCTTGGGCTGCGAGCCCAGTTATCCAGTCTGGAGCTGGAGGCTTCCCTCTTTTCCTTGAGTTGGGCCACAGCTTGGTGGTGTGCAAGTTGCCTTGGGAATCGTGCTTCTGTGCTTTCCGCGTGGGCCGTGTGTGTGGCCTTAGTCCTGTGAGTTCCCTTCCCAAGGGAATGGTTTCGGCGGCTCGTGAGCTGCCTCGGTATTCGTGCTACAGTGGTTTTTAGACCTAGAGCTTGGACTAGATTGACGGCCTTGTGCTGTTGCGTGCAACGGTCTCGACCCCGAGTCTTGTGACTCAAGGACCGTTGGGTGTAGGGCGTCTAGAGGACTGTCCAGAGTCCAGTGAGTTAGCGTCACTTGGGTTTTCTCGACTCTCGTGCAGGACGCGTGCGTAGCCGGGGGTTGCGAGTCTCGTTTCTTCTCCGACTGTGGTCACCGTGCGACGGTGCCGGTACGTGGGATGGTCCCCGTACTTCGTCAGGTTCGGACGTTGCTTTCCGTTGACTTGAGAGTCTACTCCTTCAGTGACCCTCCACTAGTCGTAGCCTACTAGTACGCGTGTGCTAGTCGCACCAGGGAGTGGTGTACGGGCTTACCTTTAGAGACGGTTTGTGGACCGGTTACCGTCGGGCCCCACGTCTTGCAGCCAGAGTCCGGCTGAGGGGAAAACCGGTCAGAGGACCAGACCAGGGACGCGCGGTCTGTGTGTGCACACGTGGTTGGGGGCGGTTGGACCCACGTCGACGGGCGTGACCCCAGCTAGTCACTTGTTTGTGGTTACTTGTACGGTGTTCGTGCCTTTGGTAGGAGCTACCACGTCAGGCAGTTCACTTGCGGTGCGGTGTAAGACGTCAGGGGACGCTACCGGCTGTGCTTCTAGTGGGTGGTACTCCTGTCGAGTACGGAGTGACAGACTATCAGTTTCCGTGATTTCGACCTTCGGGTTTTCGGTCGTGTTGACCGTTGAGTTCGGTTGTTTCGCCGTGGCGCGTGTGTTGGTTTTCGCGCCAAGGGTCTAATGCTAGTGGCTTTACCGAGGTTGGGTCTTGTTGTGCGGTACCCGCGATCGGATGGTCGGGGTTGCACCTTGGACAGCGTGTCCAGGTAGGCTGTGTCCGGGGGACAGGCCTCTACGGCGTGGTTGCCGTGTGTTCTTGCTTCGGTAGGTGGTACTAGTGTGGTTCGGTAGCTTCGACTGCGTGATCGAGGTGTGCCTTCTGGTACAGTAGGAGTAGCTGTAGTGCCGAGTTTTTGACCGGCCACCGGTTTGCTGTTCCTGCTGTAGTTGTAGCTCTCCTTTCCGCTACCGCCGTTGTTTCCGGTTGGGGTTCCGCGGGATCCCTGCTGAGTCTCTGTTTTGGAGACTCATTCCCTGCTTTTCAGGTGTAGCGGTTCTTCCTCGCGGTTCGAGGGCGCGGAGCGGAGGTCCTTAGTTGCCAGCTTGCCGGGCCGAGTGTTGACTTGGCATGTGGTACGTTTTTACTGCTTTAGACTGTACTTTCTGTTGGACTGGACTCTGTGGTAGCTGTAGCTGTTGCTGTTCTTTCTTTCAGCTTGTCGTTGGTTGTCCTGCTTTATTTCCTATTTCTTTGTGCCTCCACACTCCTTTTAGCCCTTCCGAGCCCTCCCGGCTCGTGGGCGGCGGTGCGAGTCTCGGGTTATCGGGCCTTCCCGGTAATCGGATTCTCGGGTCGTTACAGCTGGTATCAGAGCGGTGGTTGTGGACGTACATAGGAATTCGAAACATTGCAGTGATCAGAGTCCGTAAGGTCCAGTACAGTCGGCAGCTGGCTTAGGGTTTTGTGCTTGTTTTTCGCCTTGTTTCTCGCTTGAGAGCTTGAGTGCGCTGTGCGGCGCTGTGAGGTGGTTGCTGCCCGCGACTTTTGTGCCAGCATGGGGTCTAAGGATCGAGGTCGAGAGCCTTCTCCCTCATCGGTGGTGGCCCTGGTTGTGCTGCGTTGGGCAGAGGTTGCTAGCAGGTGTGAGCTCGCGATGCTGCATTCGAGGAACCTGCAGCGTGGTCAGGTGGCTGGTGCGGACTGTTCTTGGTTAAGTGGCCGTGAGCGTGCTCTGAGGGAGCTGCTGTCGGTTTTTGGTCACTCCAGCTTGAGGTTTGTCCAGCTCCTGAGGTGTTTTGATCGAGAAGTGTGCTCGGGTGAGCGGAGGATCTTCTCGGTGAGCTGCGGTTTTCGTCGAGCATGGTGTTCTTGTCGTGCTCTGTTGCGTCAGAAATGACGTGTCGGTCCCGATTGTTCTGCTGATTTCGAGGCAGAATTTGGCAGAGATGTCCCGTTAAGCCCTTGCTCCTGTGCTTCTGTCAGTGGATGGGTTGTGTTCGCCCTGGAGTTGGCTGGAGATGTAAAGGCTCCGCGGTGAGTTCGGGACTCGAGGATGAGCATCGGCGGTTGTTGTTATGGCTCGTGTTGCGGCTCTTGGCATGCCGTGTTGCAGTTCGAGGAATTGCAGCGGTGGTGCATCGAGAGATGCTGTGATGGTGGTCCGACGTGACACTCGTCGAGTGTGTCGGAGGCGCTGACCTGATGGAAGCGATGGTTTTCCTTGGTGCTGGATGGTGCTGTTTCCAGCGTGCGCGAGGTTCGAGGTCAGGTCGAGCGTGGAGTTCTTCCGTTGGTCGGAAGTGCGTTTGGTCTCCCCTTTGGTTGGAGAGATTGTGTTGGGTTAAGGTTTGCCGTCTTGCATTGTGTGCCCGGATTGGTTGGCCTTGTGTGCCATGAAGTCCGTGCGAGACGTGCTCCTTGTCTTGGCAAGGTGGTTGTCTGTGAGAAGTTGTGCCCATTCCCTTGTCGTGTGAGGGTGTGCTGGCGCTGTTCCGGAAGGACGAGTGCTGGTTGGGCGGTGTTTGCTTTCTCGACTGTGCGCGCGGATCTGAGTGCGCAGCGGAAGCGTGGTGGGCTCGTAACCCATTGGTTCAGGATCGTAGCATTGGTTGCTACGGGCGGATTCCTGAGTTTGCGTTGAGCATTGGAGGATTGGTTCCTCGGTGTGAAACGTGTTGTTGCCGTGCCGTTGCCCGAGAAGTCGTGGTTCTTGGCACTGGCAGGATGGAGTGTTGGGAAAAGTGCTGGCTAGTGCGCCGCATGAGTACCCTGTTCCTGTGTTGGAAGCCGTGTCAGGCGTCGGTATTGGACCTGGATGGGGTTGTTGAGGATGTCGCCTGACGATGGTCGAGGACGTGTTGGTCAGAGTCGGTGGCTTGGTGCCCGACTTGTGTTCCCAGTCGTGTCCTCGGATAAGATCGTTTTTGGAGAAGTGATCTCTGGCAGGCTGTGGGCTCCCGTTGGTTCTACGGTCTTGTCAGATTGTGACGGTGAGACGTATAATCGATCGGGGACCCAGAGTGCTTTGGTCGTGGTGTCGGCAACCAGGTCGCCGTGAGCACTATTCAGGTGGTGTCCCGTGGCTCTGTGGTAAGGGCGGAATCGGGATTGGCAGGTGTCCACTTGGATTGATCGAAGGATTTGATGAGACCAGACGTAAGAGTGACGCCTGTGGGCGGAGGCCTTTTTAGCGAGATTGGCGTCGGAGGGTGGTCCTTGACGGGACGTTGGTGTCGCAATGGTTATCCCTGGTTTGGTGACCAGCATGGGATGGTTCCCCTGTAAGTCTGAGTCGAGTGAGGTGATGACTGAAGACACCATGATCTTGTCATCTGGTTTCGTCGTGCTCCCCGAGAGGGTCGAGTTGGCGCGATGATCGAGCTCGGATGCGGAGTCCGAGAGGAGTGTAGCTCGAGATGTGGCATCGGTCTATGTGTGAGTCAGCGGATGGCCTGCTGTGAATTGGATCGTGCCTGTTGGGCCGGTGGAGGTTTCCCGTTGACGTGTATTTGGCGACCAGTGGATGGTCTTTTCACAGACAGAAGATGCTGGTTGTTGGGGCTCGAGCGTGGCGAGAGCTGAGTGCCAGCGAGACCTTTGGTGGTCGTTTCTGTGATGTGCCTTTCCGGATGGGATCTGGACTTTGTCGAAGTTTGTCTTCTGACGAGAATTGGCACGGTGTTGTGTCCGGCTTTCGGCTTGCCATGTGTGGGGTGTTTCTTGGTGTTGAGCCGATGTGCTGGTTGCGGTCTGTTGAGCTGGCTGCTTGAGCTGGTGGAGGCTCTGTATTGGTTGTCCCCTTGAGAAGGGTGTGCGACCTGTCAGCTGGTTGTGAAGCTGATGTGTGTTTTGTCTGCTGACCCTGGGGTGGATCAGTAGCTGTTGCTCGTGTCGAGGGTTGTGTTTCCTCGGTGAGCGAGATCGTGGCTGCGGCGCCACGGTGGATTCTCGCGTTGTCTGAGGTGATGCCGGACTGTGTCCTTTGGTATATGCCTGCTCTGTTGGCCTGTGTGCTCGGCGCGAGGAGCGAGGTGTTGCTTGTGATCGTAAGTCTGGCTGTGTCCCTCAGGATCGGTGTTTTCGTGAGAATCGAGGTTTTCTGTGCTGGGGCTCTGACAGCGTGTCAGTGATTCTGTGTTCTTCCCCTGGGACTTCGTGCTTGGTCCTGAATTTCGAGGACGAAATTCCTTTAAGGGGGGAGGGCTGTAATGCCCCGGATTTTTCGGATCCTTTTCGTGGGCTCCGGATCTGGTTTCTCGGATTGTCCAACTCTGTTTTGTCTGAAATTTCGTTTTGGACATCTTTCGTGTTCGGATCGGTGCGATCCGGAGTCGTTTCGGAGGCCCGGAGGCGTTCCGCGGCTTTTTCCGCGTGTGTTTTTCCGATTCCCGGCGTGGGTTTCGGCTTTCCCTTCGGAACCTCGTTGCGGGTGAACCGGGCCGTTCACCAGGGCGCGAGTGGTACCGTTGCGATCGGTGCGTTCCGAGGATCGCGAGGGTGTGATTTTCTATTTTTCTGGATTTTTCCGATTTTCCGGATTTCCCTATAAATAGCTTTTCTCTCTCTCCCCTCTCATTTCTCATTTCTCTCCCTCTCTCTCCGGCGGCCGACGGGGCGGAGTACGGGCGAGGCGGGGACGGCGCGGGCGAGGCGCGGGCGAGGATGGATGAGGATCGAGGCGGTGGAGGCGCGTGGAAGCTCGGCCGTGGGTTCGTGGAACGGCGAGGCTTCAACGGCGTTTTCGGCGTGGATTAGTCGCTTCGGCGCACGGTTTCTTCGGTGGAGGTAGGGTGACGGAACACCACTGCGTTCTGCTCGTTTCCCCTGCCATTGCACGTCGTTCGGCGCGGAAACAGCTGTGTTTGGGTCCGTTCTAGCGAAACCGTGGTTTTGTGGGTTTCGTAGGGTCGGTCGGGAAACGGCGACGGTTTCCAGATCGGTTACTGTCAACGGATTCCTTGGGGCGAGAGCGTTCTTTTCCCCCTGATTTCGTCTCGATTGGTGGTCCCGTTGGACCGGTAGAGCTCCGAGAAGCTCGGTAACCCTTTTCGGGTAACTTCGGTAGAATCGCTCGTTTCTCGCGATTCGTGCGTCGTTTTGACTCCGGTCGGAGTCCATGTGATTGCCAGGGTGGTTGTGGTTGTATCCCCTTCGTTTCGGCACGAACGGGGCGTGGAAAGGCTACGATCGGGAGACCCCCTGGGTTTACCCGCCGTGATGGTTGGGCGGTCGAACCGGGCCCGTCCATCGCGAGGGCGGTTGCCTTTGGCCCGTTCATTTTCTCTTGGTTTTGGGGTTGTGCGGTCGCACGATAGACCGCACATTTGTTGTGCGGCCAGGTGAGAACCGCATGTCTCCCCCATGGACGGTTGGTACCCAGCCGTCTGTCCTTCCGTGGGCTTGTGCGGCCAGGAGCTGACCGCATATCCCAGTTGACCCTTGGTCAACAGTTTAGTGTCGGTTGGGTTGTGCGGTTTGGTCAAAACCGTTTTGACCGGCACTGGAGTAGGTCGGTTAGGTTGTGCGGACGATCCTTGGCCGCACATCCCCTTGGGCGGTCCAGCCCTAACCGTCCATCCTCCATTTGGGGTTAGTCCGATTAGAGCCTTGTGCGGCTCCTGCCTGACCGCATGTCTTTTTGAGCGGCTGTACCCTAGCCGCACATCCCTTGAGCGGCCCAGGGTGAACCGCACATGTGCCAGTCTAACCCGGTGTTTCCGTTTTGACTGATTCGAGTCCCGGGTGTGTGGTTCTCGAACCGCGTGCCGACCTGTGGCCTGACGGATGTTGTGCACGTCGTTGGGGCCAGGTGTCATGGTACGTTGGAGTCCCGGATGTAGAGTTCCCGACTCGTGTCACCGTGTGTTGACGTGTGTCATCGGTTTCTCCGAAAAGCGATCCCCGAGTGGGTCCTGTGTGAGGCCTTGGGCTGCGAGCCCAGTTATCCAGTCTGGAGCTGGAGGCTTCCCTCTTTTCCTTGAGTTGGGCCACAGCTTGGTGGTGTGCAAGTTGCCTTGGGAATCGTGCTTCTGTGCTTTCCGCGTGGGCCGTGTGTGTGGCCTTAGTCCTGTGAGTTCCCTTCCCAAGGGAATGGTTTCGGCGGCTCGTGAGCTGCCTCGGTATTCGTGCTACAGTGGTTTTTAGACCTAGAGCTTGGACTAGATTGACGGCCTTGTGCTGTTGCGTGCAACGGTCTCGACCCCGAGTCTTGTGACTCAAGGACCGTTGGGTGTAGGGCGTCTAGAGGACTGTCCAGAGTCCAGTGAGTTAGCGTCACTTGGGTTTTCTCGACTCTCGTGCAGGACGCGTGCGTAGCCGGGGGTTGCGAGTCTCGTTTCTTCTCCGACTGTGGTCACCGTGCGACGGTGCCGGTACGTGGGATGGTCCCCGTACTTCGTCAGGTTCGGACGTTGCTTTCCGTTGACTTGAGAGTCTACTCCTTCAGTGACCCTCCACTAGTCGTAGCCTACTAGTACGCGTGTGCTAGTCGCACCAGGGAGTGGTGTACGGGCTTACCTTTAGAGACGGTTTGTGGACCGGTTACCGTCGGGCCCCACGTCTTGCAGCCAGAGTCCGGCTGAGGGGAAAACCGGTCAGAGGACCAGACCAGGGACGCGCGGTCTGTGTGTGCACACGTGGTTGGGGGCGGTTGGACCCACGTCGACGGGCGTGACCCCAGCTAGTCACTTGTTTGTGGTTACTTGTACGGTGTTCGTGCCTTTGGTAGGAGCTACCACGTCAGGCAGTTCACTTGCGGTGCGGTGTAAGACGTCAGGGGACGCTACCGGCTGTGCTTCTAGTGGGTGGTACTCCTGTCGAGTACGGAGTGACAGACTATCAGTTTCCGTGATTTCGACCTTCGGGTTTTCGGTCGTGTTGACCGTTGAGTTCGGTTGTTTCGCCGTGGCGCGTGTGTTGGTTTTCGCGCCAAGGGTCTAATGCTAGTGGCTTTACCGAGGTTGGGTCTTGTTGTGCGGTACCCGCGATCGGATGGTCGGGGTTGCACCTTGGACAGCGTGTCCAGGTAGGCTGTGTCCGGGGGACAGGCCTCTACGGCGTGGTTGCCGTGTGTTCTTGCTTCGGTAGGTGGTACTAGTGTGGTTCGGTAGCTTCGACTGCGTGATCGAGGTGTGCCTTCTGGTACAGTAGGAGTAGCTGTAGTGCCGAGTTTTTGACCGGCCACCGGTTTGCTGTTCCTGCTGTAGTTGTAGCTCTCCTTTCCGCTACCGCCGTTGTTTCCGGTTGGGGTTCCGCGGGATCCCTGCTGAGTCTCTGTTTTGGAGACTCATTCCCTGCTTTTCAGGTGTAGCGGTTCTTCCTCGCGGTTCGAGGGCGCGGAGCGGAGGTCCTTAGTTGCCAGCTTGCCGGGCCGAGTGTTGACTTGGCATGTGGTACGTTTTTACTGCTTTAGACTGTACTTTCTGTTGGACTGGACTCTGTGGTAGCTGTAGCTGTTGCTGTTCTTTCTTTCAGCTTGTCGTTGGTTGTCCTGCTTTATTTCCTATTTCTTTGTGCCTCCACACTCCTTTTAGCCCTTCCGAGCCCTCCCGGCTCGTGGGCGGCGGTGCGAGTCTCGGGTTATCGGGCCTTCCCGGTAATCGGATTCTCGGGTCGTTACAGTCCCCACCCGACCGCTACCAGTGAACGCGGCCTCTGGTAGACCGCTATCATCTCGGAAAACTGAGAACGGCGGGAAACGGCTAAAAACACCATCCACGCCCCCATACCTCCACCGGAGAGGGGGAAATCAAAGGGGAAGGCCCCCGAGGACCCCTAGCATGATTCTAGACCATCAAAACGCGAATTCATGCATCAAATCCATAGATCAGGTGACTCTCCCCAAATCATGGAAAAACCCCAAGCATGCTCAAACAAGCCCCTCTCGGCCTCCCCTCGGCCTATAAATCACGGAAAAGATCGGCAAGAGGCTGAGGAACGTCACCCTACCTCAATGGAGCGAATGCTCCGCCGGATCGCTCGCGAATCGCGAAGAACGCTTTTAGAAACCTTGCCTCCCCACGCTTCCCACGCTTGCCGCACGCCCGCACGATCGTCTCGACGTCACCCACGTCCTCGCCGCGTCGCACCGCCGCCGTCTGCAGCCGAAACGGTGGTCGCCGCGCTCAAACGGGAGAGAGGGAGAGAGAGGAGGGCGGCCACGGTTGGGGAAGGAAGGAGGAAGAAGAAGAAGAAAGAGAAGGAAGGAAAGAAAAAAGAAAAGAATGGGAATATATAGAAAATCTGATTTTTCAGAAAAATACCGAAAAATAGAAAAATACATTTCCGGAATCCTCGGGACGCACCGATCGCAACGGTACCACTCGTGCCCGGGTGAACCGCCCGGTTCGCCCGTAGCGAGCTTCCGAAGAAAAAGCCGAAACACACACCGGGAATCGGAAAACACACGCGGAAAAGCCGCGGAACGCCTCCGGGCCTCCGAAATGACTCCGGATCGCGCCGATCCGAACACGAAAGATGTCCGAAACGAAATTTCGGACACAACAGAGCCGGATGCTCAGAAAACCAGATCCGGGACCCACGAAGAAGGATCCGAAAGGTCCGGGATATTACAACCCTCCCCCCTTAAGGAATTTCGTCCTCGAAATTGAGAACAACCAAAGGGGAAAGAAGAGGAAGACTCACTCAAACAGATACGGGAACTGCTGACGCATCTTGTCCTCACGTTCCCACGAAGCCTCACCACCAGAGTGTCATTGTCACACGACCTTTACCAAGGGAATGACCTTGTTCCGCAGGCGCTGCTCTCGCCTATCCTCCACGCGGATCGGAAACTCTGGGAGAGAAAGATCTGGAGTCACCTCAGGCCAAACGGAAAACTCGAGCACATGAGAGTCATCGGGCATATACTTCCGCAACATCGAGACATGGAACACGTCATGCACCGACGCCAACTCAGGAGGTAACTGCAACCGGTAAGCAACCTCACCGATGCGCTCCACAATCGCGAAAGGACCAATATAGCGGGGACTCAGCTTCCCACGCCGTCCAAAACGCATCACCCCTTTCATCGGAGAAACTCTCAAGAACACATGATCGCCCACGGCGAACTCGAGGGGCTGCCTCCTGCGGTCAGCATAACTCTTCTGCAGACTCTGGGCCGCCAACATGTTCTGACGAACCAGGTGCACAACGTCCACACATTGCTGCACCAATTCTGGTCCCGTCAAAACACGCTCACCCACCTCAAACCAATCAAGTGGAGTCCGACAAGGACGCCCATACAATGCCTCATAAGGAGCCATGCCGATGCTCGAATGATAGCTGTTGTTATAGGCAAACTCCACCAACGGTAGGTGATGAATCCAACTCCCCTGCCACTCCAGGCAGTAGGATCTCAGCATGTCCTCCAAGGTCTGAATGGTCCTCTCAGACTGACCATCTGACTGAGGATGATACTCCGAGCTAAATGCTAACTCCGTGCCAAGAGCTCGCTGGAAACTCCTCCAGAATCCAGAAGTGAAGCGCATATCCCGATCCGACACGATCGAAATGGGAACCCCATGTAACGGCATGATCCGCTCCACATAAAGACGAGCCAACTTAGACATGCTCCAGCTGACTTTGACTGGTAACAACCACGTCACCTTCGTCAGCCGATCCACCAGCAACCAAATACTGTCCTGCCCACTCGAGGTCCTCGGCAACCCCACCACAAAATCCATGGTCACGTGGTCCCGCATCCACGTAGGAACATCCAAGGGCTGGAGAGTACCTCCTGGTCGCTGATGCTCCACCTTCACCTGCTGACAGATCAGGCACCTGGCCACAAATTCCGCGATATCTCTCTTCATGCCAGGCCACCAGAACTGCCTCCGCAAGTTCCGATACATCTTCATCGCACCCGGGTGTACGGTGTACCTGCTCCCATGAGCCTCGCGCAGCACCGCACGACGAATCTGCTCCTCGGCTGGGACGTACAACCTGCCACGAAACCTCGCAGCACCGTCCTCGCCGAGCTCCATGTCAGCCATAGCCAGAATTCGAGGTAACTCAGGGTCCGCATGCTGAGCCTCTGTCACCTGACGACAGATAGCAGGAGTGACAGTCAGACTCGCAAGCACCGCCAACCCTGGCTCCTGAGGAATCTTGTGCCTGAAAGATATTTCGGGCACTTGTTCCCAGAGCCTCCACTTTCTCAACATCAAGGCACTAATCACGACCTTCCGACTCAAGGCATCGGCGACGACATTCATCCAGCCCGGCTGATAAGACAGGGTGAAGTCATAGTCCTTCATGAACTCCATCGAACGTCTTTGCCTGAGGTTCAGGTCCTTTTGCGAGAACACATACCTCAAACTCTGATGGTCAGTGAACACCTCGAACTTCTCACCGTACAGATAATGCCTCCAGATCTTCAGCGCGAAGATCACCGCCGCCAACTCAAGGTCATGGGTAGGGTAGTTCTCCTCATGGGGCTTTAGCTGCCGAGATGCATAAGCCACCACTCTACCATGCTGCATCAGAACAGCACCCAATCCGACCCCGGACGCATCTGTACACACCACGAAACCTCCCGATCCAGAAGGCAAAACCAACACCGGAGCCGAGGTGAGTAATCTCTTCAGTTCCCTGAAGCTCTGCTCACACTCCTCAGACCAGACGAAAGGCACATCCTTCCGCGTGAGTCTAGTCATCGGGGTCGCAATGCGAGAAAAATCCTGGATAAATCGGCGATAATAACCCGCAAGCCCCAAGAAACTCCGGATCTCCGTCACCGACCTCGGCCTCGGCCACTGCATTACTACCTCGACCTTGGCGGGGTCCACGAAAATGCCATCACCAGAAATTACGTGCCCGAGAAAGTGCACCTCGCTGAGCCAAAACTCGCACTTGCTGAGCTTCGCATACAACTGGTGACCTCGCAACGTTTGCAGCACCACACCCAAATGGTACGCGTGCTCCTCAGCAGACTGCGAATAAACAAGGATGTCGTCCACGAAGATGACCACGAACTGGTCCAAATACGGATGAAACACCCTCTACATCAAGTCCATGAAGGCTGCAGGGGCATTGGTGAGCCCAAACGGCATCACCAGAAACTCATAATGCCCGTACCTCGTATTGAACGCAGTCTTCTCCACATCGGACTCACGAATTCTCAGCTGATAGTAACCGGACCGTAAATCGATCCGCGAGAACACTCGCGCAGACTGCAGCTGGTCGAACAAATCATCAATCCGCGGTAACGGATACTTGTTCTTAATGGTCACTTCATTCAGCTGCCGATAGTCAATGCACAAGCGCAGACTACCGTCCTTCTTCTTCACAAACAACACGGGCGCACCCCAAGGGGAAAAGGTAGGATGAATATACCCCTTGGCTAACAGTTCCTACAACTGCGCCCTCAACTCCCTCAACTCAGCGGGGGCCATACGGTAGGGTGCCTTCGCCAAAGGTCCCGTACCAGGCACAACCTCGATCACGAAATCGATCTCCCGCTGGGGAGGTAATCTAGGCAACTCCTCGGGAAAAACGTCGGGAAACTCGCACACCACCGCAATGTCCTCGACACTCAGTTCCATCCGTTCAGACACAACCACGGACGCGAGAAAACTCTGACAACCTGAATCAAGCAATCGACGGGCTCGAATAGCAGAGATAAGAAATCGAGAAGAGGCGGAACGGATACCTTGAAAATAGAAGGTCCTCTTGCTCAGATGCTGGAAGTAGACCCTCTTCATTCCACAATCCACCACCGCTCCATGGGTCTCGAGCCAATCCATGCCTAGAATCACATCATAATCCCGAAGCTGCAACGCATACAACCTGCCTGGCATACTCCGCCCATCGATCCAAACCGGAACCCGATCGAAGCAATACGGAGTGATCATAAAGTCACCCGAAGGCAACTCCACTGCCAAATCACAGGACAACTGGGTCACCGGCTCCTCGACGCTCGACGCAAAATCCTCCGAAATAAACGAATGAGATGCGCCAGAGTCAAATAAAACCCGAGCTGCACAACCCAAAATCTGAACGGTACCTTCCACGAGCTGCGACGCCACTGCCTCTGCCATGGTCATGTGCGTGATCTGGCCTCGAGCCCTCTGCCTGCCTCCCACACTGGCTGACCTGGGTAGCGGCGGATATTGTCCCTGCTGCTGCTGTTGCTGCCTCTGCTGCTGGGAAACCTGCTGCTGCTGAGGAAACTGCTACTGCGGCGGTCTCTGAGGACAGTCACGCGCCATATGTCCTGGATGTTCACACCGAAAACAGATGATCGACGCCGTGCACTACCAATCTGGGTGGGTCCCACCACACTGTGGACAAGGTCCTCGCGATCCACCCACTGATCCCTGACGCTGCAAAGGAATCGGCTGTTGTACACTGCCCGATGAAGCCTGCCCCTGATCCTTGTGCTTCTTACGGAAACTCTTCTTCAAGAACTTCTTGACCTTCGAGCCGAAGGACGCAGATCCTGTCACCGAAGCTGCCGATGCCGGTACTCCTGAACCACCCGAGGCAGACTGAAAGAAACCCTGCTGCTGGGTAGCCGACTGCTGGCTGCGACCTGACAAAGACTGCCCCTGGCTGATCGGTCCTCGAATCCTCTGCATATCCATCTCCAAAGAAACCGCAATGCGAGACGCTGTCTCTAGATCAGTGGCCCCGTTCGTGATCAAATGGTGCCTCAGTTCCAGCCTCAAGCCCTGCACAAACTGCGTGGTCCTCACCCTCTCATGCTCCATGATGTGTGGTGCGTACCGACCCAGCTCGACAAATCAGGCCCTGTACTGCAACACGGACATGTCGCCCTGTACCAGCTCCAGAAACTCCCGCATCCGCTGCGTGGCAACAATATCTGGACAGTACGTACGCTCGAAAGCACTAACGAAGTCATCCCACTCGATCTGCTCAAGTGGACGAAGCTGAAAAGACGTCTTCCACTCGGAAGACCACCACCTCCGAGCCGTACCCTGTAACTAGTTGTAGGCCAGCACAACTCTGTCCTCGGCAGCACTCCTCGCAGAGCTGAACACCCACTCCATCTCATCAAGCCAATCACGAGCCGCATCAGGGTCTGCCTGGACGCTAAAGTAAGGCGGATGGAACTGCATGAAGTCCCTCACTGCTCGGCCTGGCCCACCCCTAGCTGACGAGCCCTCACCGGCCTCTTCACCGAACTGCTGAGACATAAGCTGGTACATGCCACGGAAGAAATCCTCGGCCCCCGGAACTCTCGCAGTATCCGCGGCCTCGGTATCCCCCGGTGGCGCTCTACTATGCTCCTCCTGGTCCCTCTGGACCCCCTGCTGGATCTCCTGGCCTCCAGCCGACTGCCTCTGTTGAGAGCGAGAGCTCCGCCTCGGCGCCATACTCGCTCCTAAAGCACAAGACAGAAAACACGAAAATGGCAAGGTCAAAATAAACCCGCGGTGCCGAATGCCAGCGTCACCTGTACATCATCGTTGTGGATTAGTGGACCACTACAATTACCTATGATTCTCATGTAATTCCACAACCGGGCTCTGATACCAGGTGTAACGACCCGAGAATCCGATTACCGGGAAGGCCCTATAACCCGAGATTCGCACCGCCACCCACGAGCCCGAAGACTCGGAAGGGTTAAAAGGATGGTGTGGAGACTACACAAGTGTCACAAATAATTGTAGAAATTAAACAGTTATAATATAAGCAGTAAATAAATTAACATTTTACATGGTCCACAATAGAAATAACAACAACAGTAACAGTAGTCCACGACTAGTACAGTGACAAGGAAGAAAAGTACAGCTACACGGGACATACCCCGGCTCTGACCTCTGGCACTACCTCTGGGCACCCGCACCACGCTGCACCCCAGACGCGCTCCCCTGGGGCGGCGCCTCACCTGAAACACGGTGAAAATACGCAGGGAATGAGTCTCGGAACAAGACTCAGTAGGACTCACTCGAACCCTACCTCGTAAAACGTGAAACCACTACACTAGCGGTAGGAGAGTACCTCGAAAAGGAAAGCCATGTACTCTACAGAACCAGGCCCTACGGCACGCAGACCGACACATGTGCCACGGTACGAGACCGAAACTCAACGGTCGAACCGTAAAACCCGAAGGTCGAAAACACACGACTGACAGTCTGTCACTCCGTACTCGACAGGAGTACCACCCACTAGAAGCAGAGCCGGTAGCGTCCCCTGACGTCTTACACCGCGCCGCAGGTGAACCGCCTGACGTGGTAGGTCCTACCTGAGGCGCAGACACCGTACAAGTAACCACAAACAAGTAACTAGCTGGGGTCACGCCCGTCGACGTGGGTCCAACCGCCCCCAACCACATGTGCACACACAGACCTTGCGTCACTAGGTCTGGTCCTCTGACCTGTTTTCCCCCGTAGCCGGACTCTGGCTACCGACGAGGGGCCTACGGTAATCGGTCCACAAACCGTCTCAAAGGTGAATGCCCGTACACCACTCCCAGGTGAGACCAGCACCTCGTACTGGTGGGCTACGACTAGTGGAGGGTCACTGAAGGAGTAGACTCTCAAGTCACGGAAAACAACGTCGCAACCACAGGTACGAGGAACGCTCCTTGTACCCACACTAATGCACGAGGACGCAATCCGAAATCACCACCTCCCGGGACCCCACTGTGCCCCCATGTGTAGCCCCCACATGATGCCCCGCATCAGTCGGTCCACGGGTCAGCGCTGGGATCGAGACTAGCTCGTCCGGGATTTGAATCGGCGAGGAAAGGGAGTCGCGGTCACCGGAGGACCGCCTCCCGTGGTCGCGGTCGACCCAGGGCCGCTACCACCTAGTCGCGGTCCTCCTGAGACCGCGACCACCCTGGTGCGCGAAAAGTGAATGCGGTCGCCTGATGACCGTCTTCGCCTGATAGCGGTCTCCAGGAGACCGCGACCAGACTCCAACGGTCAAAAAATCGTCTCAAAGACCGTGCCGGACCCCATGGTGAAAGCGGTCATCCCCTGACCGCCACCAGCAATCGCGGTCAGTCGCAAGACCGCGACCGCCTGCCGACAGAACAAGCCCCAACGGTCGAAAACCTTGGTGAAGGCGGTCCCCACCCGACCGCTACCAGTGAACGCGGCCACTGGTAGACCGCTATCATCTCGGAAAATCGAGAACGGCGGGAAACGGCCAAAAACACCATCCACGCCCCCATACCTCCACCGGAGAGGGGGAAATCAAAGGGGAAGGCCCCCGGGGACCCCTAGCATGATTCTAGGCCATCAAAACGTGAATTAATGCATCAAATCCATAGATCGAGCGACTCTCCCCAAATCATGGAAAAACCCCAAGCATGCTCAAACAAGCCCCTCTCGGCCTCCCCTCGGCCTGTAAATCACGGAAAAGATCGGTAAGAGGCTAAGGAACGTCACCCTACCTCAATGGAGCGAATGCTCCGCCGGATCGCTCGCGAATCGCGAGGAACGCTTTTAGAAACCTTGCCTCCCCACGCTTCCCACGCTTGCCGCACGCCCGCACGATCGTCTCGACGTCACCCACGTCCTCGCCGCGTCGCACCGCCGCCGTCTGCAGCCGAAACGGTGGTCGCCGCGCTCGAACGAGAGAGAGGAGGGCAGCCACGGTTGGGGAAGGAAGGAGGAAGAAGAAGAAGAAAGAGAAGGAAGAAAAGAAAAAAATGGGAATATATAGAAAATCTGGTTTTTCAGAAAAATACCAAAAAATAGAAAAATACATTTCTGGAATCCTCAGGACGCACCGATCGCAACGGTACCACTCGTGCCCGAGTGAACCGCCCGGTTCGCCCGCAGCGAGCTTCCGAAGAAAAAGCCGAAACACACACCGGGAATCGGAAAACACACGCGAAAAAGCCGCGGAACGCCTCCGGGCCTCCGAAATGACTCCGGATCGCGCCGATCCGAACATGAAAGATGTCCGAAACGAAATTTCGGACACAACAGAGCTGAACGCTCTCAAAAGCAGATCCGGGACCCACAAAGAAGGATCCGAAAGGTCCGGGATATTACATTTACCACAAAGCCCATTCGACTTGGAGTTCATGGTCGGACCCATACCCCAGACTGCCAAGGAGGAAGACAACATGGCCAAGGCATAATGGTTCCTAGAGGGCATCCAACGGATGCATAGTGAGGTGGATCAACAACTGCAAAAAACCCAACAAAAGTATAAGGAGTGACATGATCGACATCGGGTCAAGGGCGACTTCCAAGTTGGCAACTTTGTTTGGCTGTATCTTGGGAGGGAGCGACTGAATGGTGAATGTAAAAAGCTTAAACCCATCAAATATGGACCTTTCAAGTTCTTGCGGAAGATTGACGACAATGCTTGTCAGTTGGAGCTACCTGGATACATGAATGAGTCAGGAGAGACTTTACCGTTGGTGGAGGACCTTGTTAGAGACTGAGAAATAACATTGGTGGAAGATACAACTTAGAGGAGAAGACTATAACAACTAGACGCGGGACAAAGGAATCTTTTCATATTGGACGAAAAGATTAGTGACTTAGTACAACAAGATGGTTCATGAGGAGAAGCGGAGAAAATGAGTTCCCTTATCTCCAATAATTTTAGATCCAACAGGAGTTGAATCCCACTAACAAGGGGAGCCGTGATCCTAGAGGATCTCAAGACCCAATCCATCCATTAGACTAAGACCCATTCCATGCATGAGCAACTCTCATGAATGGACAAGTGGTGTGTGTGTGTGTGTGTGTTACTATTTTTAACGTGGGCTATTGTGCATGGACAAAATCTGGGCATTTTTTCATTCCCCATTTCCCCATTTTGGTGGTTACGTATTTAAGGTATCTCAAGGTATTATCAAAAGGTCTTGAGAGCCTTTGTACGAGGAGCCAAAAAAAGAAAGAAACAAAACAAGAGATAAGTTAGCCATTTCTAAAGATTTAAGGAGAGAGAGTTTCACCCAAAAAAATTATTTTCTTGTATACTCTATTTTTCTTTTACATTGTGTGCATACGATACGAGACGTTGAGTATTTCTTCTTTGCATACGTATCACTCGTAAACCGGTGAGGGAGTTTGGCCGCGTCCGTTGGTGGTCATGGGTCTCAAATGATGCTCATGAGGACCTAAGCTCCTATGGTACGTGCCAAGGCCTTCTGCTGGCCGGGATTCGAGTGTCAGGATCGACCTAACACTCCAGGTCTTTGGATGACGTCCGAGGTCGAGCTACTGCTACAAATCTCCTGTTGGGGTCGAGCTACCTCTCGAGATCTCCGGAAACAACTCAAGATCGAGTCAATGCTCCAAACCTCCTAAGCAGGCTCGGGATCAAGCTAGCGCTCAAGGCCCCTGGATAACCTCCAGAGTCGAGCTATGGCTCTTGATCTCCTATTGCGCTCGAGCTATATCTCGAGGTCTCCAAGAATAACTTGGGACCGAGTCAGTGCTTCAAACATGTAATACCACGATTTCTTTTAGAAATTAATTAGAAATTTATTTGAAATTAATTAGAAATTAATTAGAATAATCCCTTAATAAATAGAATAAGCTAGATTTTTACCATTTTATAAAAATCTATAAAAATTATATTATTGTAGAGGATAGCACGTTTAACAAACTTGTCTGATGTGGCCAACCCAAATAAAATCTGTAAGTAGGCCGAATTAGTGGTTTAAGCCCAAATTGAACACTTAGTTAACCATACCTTGAAACGCCAATTTCGAGCCCAATACTCCATCAAATGAGCCTAAATCGGTGGCAAATGAAAGGCCAGGATGAGAGGATCATTTACCCTCTCTTAATCTCTCGAAACCCTAACCATAGGAGATGCATTCGGCGGAGTTTGGATCGAGTCAACCTTTGCGGCGGCGTTCATATCGACCCGACTAGCGTGGACAAATACTCCACGCATAGAAGCCTCCAGAAGGTGTGTGACATATTAAAATGAAGCTCTCTAACCCTAGAATCGTTTAGAACCAGCGGCGGCTGCAGAGGAGTTGGACCGAGAGAGATCTCGAGCGATTAGTGGCTGCGTGTACCGGCGTCCTTGGTTTTCTTTCTCCTTCCTTCTTCATCCGATTCAGGTAGGTGATAGCAAGCCAAACCCTACAAATAAAATATGGTTAGAAGCAGCATCGTGTTAGCTTTCCATTGATGTAGAAAGCCCTAAATTTCTAACAAGTATCCTGCGAGAATTTTAGGTTTTAGTAGAAGCATGTCACATCTAGGGTTATAATTGTTCCTTTTCGATTAAGTAGTGATTCTAGGCTGTAAACATAAAATTGATTCATGCATCTTGTGTAGTTTTTCGTGCTCTTTCTTTTGATAGTAAAATCCCCAAATTTCATGCTTTATATCGTGTGAATTTCATGTTTTAATTTAACCCTAGAAACCTCGCCGGAGCCGGGTAAGGCGAGAGGGGTAGCGACCTGTTTGGATATGTGCGGCCACACGATAGACCGCACATCCCAGACAGGCGGCCCTTTGTTGACCGTTTATATGTTTCTATATCTGTTTGTGCCTCTGGAACGTGCGGCCGATCCCTAACCGCATATGTCACCTGTGATTACGCGAAAGTTCGTCGTTTAAAACACGCGTATAACAATCTTAAAACCGCACTCGCACAAAATGATCAAAAGAGAATGTAGTATTAGGACAAGCACTGGTCGAATCCACAAGGAAGAAGAGATTTTTAGAGTTAAAAACTTTGGACTCCTTTGGAAAATATTTGTGATTTGATTGTTTGAAGAAAAGTGATGAAACAAAGAACGATTCTAACACTTAATTAAAAACACCTATGATTATGCGCCTATGCTATAGAAATTAATTGCATGAAGTGAAAAGAAGAGATAGAAGAAGGGGGTAGAGATGGAAGAAGATTAAGAACTAGATTAAAAGAACAACTCTCTTCATTAACTTAAAAGAAAAAGTACATGAAGTGCAAGACAAGCTTACAACAAAGAGGTGACAAGATTACAATGAAGTAACATAACACAAAAGTAATGACAAAAAGAGGGGCCTGAGATGTGAAGATAGTAGTAGCAATGGTGATGACGTCGTCGTCTCCTCCTCGCCGAGCCTTGGAGAGGATCGCTCCGCCTTGAAAGAGATCGCCGTGTACACTGGGAGGAAGTCACCTTTGTCGTTGAAGTTGCCTTTGGAGGGTGAATAAATGGGAGAAACCGGAGGCCTAAGGTTGGGAGAGAAAGAGGGAGAGTGAAAGATTGCTCAAAGAAAAGACCCCTTTCCTCCTCCTTACCATGGGCTATTTATAGGGAAAGTTTGGTAGATAGAGGGTGGAGATTATATCAAAAGGAGATGAATGGCTGAGATTCAAATGGAATATGATGCATGGGGAAGAGTAAAAGTAGGTGGGCACCCCCTTTCTTGGACTTTAGGCACCCCATTTCCCAAGGCTCATCATGTCTCTCCTTTAATTCAAACTTTGAATGTCCTTTTCCTCCTTTCCAAACTTAAAGTTTGGATTCCTCCTTTTCAAACTTTGAATTCGAAATTTTAAACTTTCCTTTCCCTCCAACCAAAATAATTTGAATTCTTTATTTGACTTGGTCAAAATGGTGATGACCCTTTTGCCCCCGGCTTCTTTTGTAATTACCTTCGGTGTCCTACACACACATAATTGCACTTTAGTCCATAAAAATTACCACAATGTGCACATCAATCTCAAATGCTCATGATTATGTAATGGAGAATTAATGCTCATGGCCCTCAACTTTAATTTATTATTAAAATAAGACAATCGAATTAATCAATTTACGTGAAAGCTCCAATTTAAATGCGGAGTTGAGGTTAACTATGAAATATGCATAATTACCTAATTATGTGCACATAAAATGGTGTACATGCAATGAATTGTCATAAGAAATGGACACTTATCACACCCCCTAACTTACTCATTGCTAGTCCCTTAGCAATGCCAATAAATTGAATTTTAGGACTAACAAGAGTTTACAAAATTCATGCTCTCATGTCCAGTTATCCCTTCATAGAATCAACCAAAGATTAGAATCTGGAATCATCAATGCGCACTAGCCTTATGTAGGAACTTAATAGTACATGATTAAGAATACAAATTAAAGCTCAATAGCACTTGTGCATGTGTAACTACCAAATCCACAGCTTAGACAATTGCATCCCCCATTCGCTATTCCAAGCAAATGCCTTTCAACCCTGCACCTCTTAGATCAGAGCATTAAGTATATTAGCTTTTTGTCTGCCTTATTGTTTTGTCCCTTTGGGATCTTTTATACCACACATGATGCTGCACTACCCTTCACTGCTCAACGTGAATCTCGACTCTTGCCTTAGGAGAAGCAGGCCCAGTTTCGCAGATCCAGGTTCCCTTTTCCGTTTTACGCGAACCTCAACACGTCTTAGGTGAAGTAGGCCCGATTACTAAGATTAGGGCATTTTTCATGGTGTTTTTTTTTCTTTTTTTTTTTATAGTGCCATTGCACTTATTTGATAGACAATTTGGCAGAAAGCTTTGTATAAAGATCTCGTTTCTTAAGAAGTGCAGAATATCAGACAATATACCTAAAATAGCAGAGGGCTTGTCTTGCTTGTTTCATTAGTGTGTAATGTAAAAATTTTTTTTTTAGTGCACATGAACTTTAAAGAGATTCTTACATCAATTTTCCATGGCTAGATTGACTAAATTTTTCATCATCCTTCTCCCTAGCCTTTTCTATTCTAGAATTACTTTTAATTTAAGCATGACTCATGAAACTCAAAATGGGGTTTACATCTTTTTATGATGACATGCAAGACAGAACTAGATGCATCATGAAAATATTTCTCTCCCCCCAACTTGAATGACATTGTCCTCAATGGCATGTAGAATATATGAACAAGACAATGCATACATGAATGTTTGGGAAGGAAAGGTACAACCTGGGGTGCGTAGACGTGGCTATTTTGGCAGGCAGTTTTACGAACGACTTCTTCCAGCTCCTACAAACATAAATGAAAATGACTTACTAGATTTTTGAAGAGAAATGGTTGGGTTGCCTCCCAACAAGCGCTAAGTTTAACGTCTTCAGCCAGACAACATTCTTGTATTTATCATGGGTCACTCAGTGGGATTGATTCCTTTGATGGAAGTTGTGTGTTCTCCAAGTAGAGTTTGAGACGCTGACCATTGACAGTGAAAATTTGACCATTTTTAGGATCTAGAATTTTAACAGCACCATGATCAAAGGCTTTGAGCACAACAAATGGTCCATCCCATCTAGACTTTAATTTTTCGGGGAATAAGCGCAACCTTGAATTAAAGAGCCAAACTTTTTGATCAGGTTGAAATGATTTTCTCACAATGTGTTTATCATGGAAAGCTTTGGTCTTGGCTTTGTAAATCTTGGCATTTTCATAGGCTTCATTCCTCAACTCCTCCAACTCATTTAGTTGTAGGGCCCTATGAGATCCAGCTTGGGCTAAGTCAAAATTGAACTGCTTAATAGCCCAATAGGCCCTATGCTCAAGCTCAACGGGTAGGTGGCAAGCTTTTCCAAAGATTAACCTATATGGAGACATTCCAATGGGGGTTTTGTATGCTGTCCGATAGGCCCAAAGAGCGTCATCCAATCTTTCGGACCAATCCTTCCTATCGGGCCTAACAGATTTCTGTAGGATGTTTTTGATCTCCCTATTGGATGTCTCCACTTGACCACTTGTTTGGGGGTGATAGGGGGTGGCAATCTTATGAGTTATCCCATATTTCCCTAGAAGAGCTCGGAATTGGGCATGAGTGAAATGAGAACCTCCATCGCTAATGATCGCCCTCGGACACCCGAACCTTGAAAATATATTCTTTCGGACAAACTTCATGACAACTTTGTGATCATTAGTTCGGGTGGCAATGGCTTCAATCCATTTAGACACATAGTCGACTGCCACAAGAATGTACTCATGTCCGAATGATGGCGGAAAGGGCCCCATAAAATCAATTCCCCAAACATCAAAGATTTCGACCACTAGAATGGGGTTGAGTGGCATCATATCCCGTTTGCTCATGTTTCCAATGGCTTGACACCTAAGACAAGTCTTGCTAAATTCATAGGCATCTTTGAAGAGAGTGGGCCAGAAGAATCCACTTTGTAACACTTTAGCGGCTGTTTTCTTTCCCGCAAAGTGTCCCCCACAACCTAAAGTGTGACAAAAGTTCAGAACGCTTTGTTGTTCCTCCTCGGGGACACACCTTCTAATTATTTGATCCGGACCCATGTGGAACAATTCAGGATCTTCCCAGAAATAGTGCTTGATTTTGGCAAAGAAATGTTCTTTTTCATGTTTAGACCACCCATTAGGAATTTGTCCCACAGCTAAGTAGTTGACAATGTCTGCAAACCATGGGACTTGACTATGGGTGATGGACAAGAGGTGTTCATCTGGAAATGAATCATGCAAAAGAGCATTATCAGTTGTGAGAATCCGAGAAAGATGATCGGCAACTTTATTCTCAGAACCTTTTTTATCACGGATCTCAAGATCGAATTCTTGGAGTAAGAGGATCCACCTAATGAGTCTAGGCTTGGCATCCTTCTTGGAGAACAAATATTTGAGAGCTGAGTGATCAGAGTACACAATGACTTTTGCCCCTAAGAGATATGATCGAAATTTTTCAAGGGCAAAGACAACAGCTAACAGCTCCTTTTCTGTGGTGGTGTAGTTAAGCTGAGCATCAGCGAGGGTGCGACTTGCATAATATATCACCACCGGACACTTGTCAATTCTTTGACCTAGAACTGCCCCGATAGCATAGTCGGAGGCATCACACATGATTTCAAAAGGTAAAGACCAATTGGGAGATCGGAGAATGGGTGCCTTGGTCAAAGTCTCTTTAAGGGTATTAAAAGCCCTTAAGCAAGCATCATCTAGATGGAATGGGGCATCTTTGGCCAAGAGAAGAGTTAACGGGCGGGCAATCTTAGAAAAGTTGCTGATGAACCGGCGGTAGAAGCCGGCATGGCCAAGGAATGAACGGATTTGCTTCACCGAGGTTGGAGGAGGGAGATTAGAAATGAGGTCAATTTTTGCCTTGTCTACCTCTATACCACGTTCAGACACAATGTGGCCCAAGACTATGCCCTCTTGAACCATGAAGTGGCTCTTTTCCCAACTAAGAACAAGGTTTGTTTCAATACATCTTGCAAGCACTTTCTTCAAATTTTCTAAGCAATTTTCAAATGACTCCCCAAACACAGAAAAATCATCCATAAAGATCTCCAAGAATTCTCCTACCATATCGGAGAAAATGGCCATCATGCACCTTTGAAAAGTGGCCGGTGCGTTGCAAAGACCGAATGGCATTCTCCGAAAGGCAAATGTTCCATATGGGCAAGTGAATGTGGTCTTCTCTTGGTCTTCTGGATAAATGGCCACTTGATTGTACCCAGAATATCCATCTAGGAAACAAAAATATCTTTGGCCTGCCAATTTCTCCAGAATTTGGTCAATAAAGGGGAGTGGAAAATGGTCCTTTTTGGTCATGGCATTGAGTTTCTATAATCAATGCACACTCTCCATCCCGTGGTGGGCCTAGTGGGCACATCTTCTCCTTGTTCATTTTGGACCACGGTGAGTCCCGATTTCTTAGGAACCACTTGAGTGGGACTCACCCATTGGCTATCCGATATAGGATAAATAATTCCCGCATCGAGCCATTTGACAACCTCCTTCTTCACCACCTCCTTCATGTTTGGGTTCAACCTTCTTTGCATTTCCCGACTAGGTTTGGCGTTGTCCTCTATGTAAATGTGATGCATGCAAATAGACGGACTTATCCCCTTAAGATCGGCCACTGTCCAACCTATGGCACCCTTGTGAGTCCTAAGGACTTCTAGGAGAAGTGTTTCTTGGGTAGGGGTAAGATTGGAAGCTAAGATAACAGGAAGGGTTTGATCGGGGCCTAGGAATGCATATTTGAGGGAGTCCGGAAGGGGCTTAAGCTCAAGCTTAGGAGGGCTTTCAAGTGATGGAAGGGCTGGTTCATCTTGCAAAGCTGGAAGTGGTTCAACCTTATGCCAACTGCTACTATGATGTGGGGAATCTTGAAGAGCATTGACCTCCCTTATTTGACCCATGCCCAGATCGTCCTCAATAATTTCATCATAGATGTCTATGAAGTGACATTCTTCATCTAGGTCCAAATATTGGGAGGCTTTGAACACATTGAGAGAAACTTTTTGACCTCCGAATGAGATGTCCATCGTCCCCGTAGCACAATTAATGTTGGCTTTGGCAGTAGCAAGGAATGGGCGGCCTAAGATTATTGGTGTGTGACTTAGCTCCGAGGAGGAGGCCATGTCAAGAATGAGAAAATCAACGGGGAAGTAGCAATCATGGACTTTCACAATCACATCCTCTATTAAACCTCGAGGGGTCTTAACTGAGCGATCGGCCAGTTGAAGAATGACGGGGGTTGGCTTGAGTTCTCCTATGTCAAATTGATCATAAACAGAGGTGGGTAAAAGGTTGACACTAGCTCCTAAGTCGAGGAGGGCTCGGTCAAAGGTTACACCACCTATATCACATGAGATGAGGGGAGCACCGGGATCCTTCAACTTTCTAGGGAGATTGTTCATCAAGACCGCACTAACATCCTCGGAGAGCCAAATTTTCTTAGGGGTCGACTTGGGCCCTCTTCTTGGAGTGCAAAGCTCTTTGAGAAATTTGGCGTAGGCTGGAACATGTTTTATGGCATCTAGGAGTGGAATATTGATGTGAACTTGTGAAAAGAGTTCCATGAATTCCTCATTTTGGGCCGGCCTAGTCTTAGTGGGCTTGGGTTCTAGGGCATTAGGAAAGGGGACCTTAGGTTGATAGAAATTTGGATCTTCATGGGCCTTTCCTTTCCCTTTAGGATCTCCCCCCAACTTATCTTGAGTGCAATCCTCCTTACTTGCATCCTCATTATCTTGATTCTTTTCATGGAATCTTTCAACTCCTTTCCATCCTTGTATGGGTCATCTAACACCTTCCCACTCCTCAAAGTTGAAATAGCCTTGACATTTTCAAATTGTGGGCCTTTAGGTTGGGCTTGTGGGATGGGTTGAGGTAGGAGGCCCGATTGTGGAGGAAAACCCGGGGGTTGGTTTCTTGGGTTGGCCACGGGTTGACTTGGAAGTTGACCCACTTCTCTTCTCATTGTAGCTTCCGCCAATTGTCCTATTTGACTTTCCAACTTGGAAATGATTGTTGTTGATTCAAGATGATTTGTTGGAGTTGATTGAATTTATCTTCAAAGTTGGATTGAGGCGGAGGTTGGTAAGTGGGTTGACCTTGATTAGATTGAAAATGTGAATAGCCCATAGGAAGGAATTGAGCTTGTGGACCTCTACCAAATGGATTGAAGTTGTTGGGTTGGGTTTGAAATTGACTTTGCATGGGCTGCTTTTGGGCTTGATGAATAGAGGGGTTGGTTGCTTGAGGTAGAGATTGTTGGGATTTCCAAGAAAAGTTCGGGTGATTCCTCCAGCCCGGATTGTATGTGTTTGAAAATGGGTCATTATTGGGCTTAGAGAATCCTTGGGCTGCAAAGACTTGCTCCTGGATGGCAGGGGGTAATTGAGCCGCAGTTGGACACTCCGTGATGTGATGGGATGGGCTTGCACATAGAGTGCATGCCTCATGTGGAGTGACAGATTGACCCGAGAAGGAATGGGATGATGGTTGGCAAGAAGGGTCTTTCAAAGTCAAGAGTTGGTCTAACTTTTGAGTCAGACTCTCTACTTTATCCAACTTTTGAGTGATGAGACTTATGTCCAATCTTGGTTCAAAATCACCCCGGGCCTTGACCTCATATAATCCGGCCCGCTTGGAGGGCCCAATGGATCTCTCATAGGATGATAAAGAAGCATGATTGATAGAATTCTCACTAAGCATTTCGAACAAATCATACGCCTCATCCTCACTTTTGCTCATGAATGCCCCTCCACATGATGCATCTACCATTTGTCTAAATTGATCGGATAGACCCTCATAAAAAGCTTGGACTATTTGCCATTTGGACAACCCATGGTGAGGGCACTTCCTAAGCAATTCCTTGAGTCTTTCCCATGACTCATGCATTTGTTCCCCTGGAGTTTGGGTAAAACCCGTGATTGCCCTTCTCATGGTATTGGTGCGGCCTATAGGGTAGAACTTCTTCAAAAATTCTTGTTGCATCTCGGCCCAAGTTCTCATTGGCTTCCCTATAGTGCCTAACCAATATTTAGCCTTATCCTTAAGAGAGAATGGAAAGAGGGTCAATCTAAGGGCATCATCCGAGAAATTTTGGATTTTTACCGTGGAACAAATTTCCAAAAATTCATCAATGTGCTTGTAGGGGTCCTCATTGGTATTTCCATAAAATGAGGGAGCATTTGAATTGTGCTTGACTTGATCTCATAATGGATGGCTTGATTTTGAGGAATGTAAATGCAAGATGGAGGTTGATATTGGTTGGGAATGAAATAATCCTTCATTTGCTTTGGAGGATTGGGATTTCCGGCCATAAGATTTTGGTGGTGAGGTCCTTGATTTTCGGCCATGAGATCTTGTTGGAGATCGTTCCCTGGATACAAGACTCTCTCAATTTCTTGAATGGGTCCTAGTAGGTTTGGATGTTGAGATCTTCTACCTTGCATTAACTAGGACGAAGAGAGAAATGAAAGATTTTTTTATATGATTTTGTTTGTTTGTTTATTATTTTTTTTTTTTGATGCAAAATAGGACGAAGAGAGAGAAGAGGAGATTTTTTTTTTTATTTTTTTTTATTTTAATTTTTTTATGCAATCACAAATAAGTTATCACACAAATTACTAATGACCTAGATGTGACCTAGACCTACAAATTGGGTTTCACAAAATGATTAAAGTGAAACTTAAGTTCACCCTCAATGTTTCCACCGGCCAGGTAAGGGGTGGGGAAGTGGGAGGTTCCCCCTACTTTCGTAGGGACCTAATTATGCCAAACCACTAGCCCGCTTAAGGCGTTTGCCGTCCGACCGTCTTGCCTTAGGCACCGGTTTTCACAAGAGGGTAAGCCAAATAACACAAGAACCACAGTGTGAACCTAGGGCCAATGTCTACTGAATTTTATTTAAGGTCTAGGTGATGCAAAGATGCAAGGGAATTATGGTTTGTGGGCTAAGGAAGGGTGATGAAATCCCCACCTTATCTTGTTTATGGGTGTTGCCCTTAGAATATTTTAGAAATGATATGCAACAAACCAAGTTCAAACAAGGGGTTCTATGCAAGCATGGAAATGCATGAGCATGCTTTTGAAAAATTAGAGTACTCACCTTGCCTCCCGCAATCTTCAATAATGCAATTAACAATAATTAAACAACAAGAAAAAACAAATTCTATCCTAAATGATGCATGACCTAAAACATGGAAGTGTGGGTTCTACTCTTGCAATGACATTTTTATTGAAGTTCAAGTGATGCTTTTTTTTTATTTTTATTTAATGAACCTATCTAACCACAAGATATGAAATGTAGAGAAATGAAATTGAAATGAAAGAGAAAAAGTTTGGATACTTACTTGAAAAGCGTTCCCTCGTCCCTTTTTTTTTTTGAAATGAATGACTAAATCACAAAGATGAAAGAAAGAAAGGTAAACTTACCTCTAATTTTTTTGAGTTTTCAAGTTGCTTTTTCTCCCTTTTTTTTTCACCTGCAAAAAAAAAAAGAAAAAGAAAAGAGAACTTTATTAGTACACTATAAACACAAGGAAAACAAAGTTATTAAGTCAAAAATCATCATTCCTCCCCGACAACGGCGCCAAAAATTGATTACGCGAAAGTTCGTCGCTTAAAACACGCGTATAACAATCTTAAAACCGCACTCGCACAAAATGATCAAAAGAGAATGTAGTATTAGGACAAGCACGGGTCGAATCCACAAGGAAGAAGAGATTTTTAGAGTTAAAAACTTTGGACTCCTTTGGAAAATATTTGTGATTTGATTATTTGAAGAAAAGTGATGAAACAAAGAACGATTCTAACACTTAATTAAAAACACCTATGATTATGCGCCTATGCTATAGAAATTAATTGCATGAAGTGAAAAGAAGAGATAGAAGAAGGGGGTAGAGATGGAAGAAGATCAAGAACTAGATTAAAAGAACAACTATCTTCATTAACTTAAAAGAAAAAGTACATGAAGTGCAAGATAAGCTTACAACAAAGAGGTGACAAGATTACAATGAAGTAACATAACACAAAAGCAATGACAAAAAAGAGGGGCCTGAGATGTGAAGATAGTAGTAGCAATGGTGATGACGTCGTCGTCTCCTCCTCGCCGAGCCTTGGAGAGGATCGCTCCGCCTTGAAAGAGATCGCCGTGTACACCGGGAGGAAGTCACCTTTGTCGTTGAAGTTGCCTTTGGAGGGTGAATAAATGGGAGAAACCGGAGGCCTAAGGTTGGGAGAGAAAGAGGGAGAGTGAAAGATTGCTCAAAGAAAAGACCCCTTCCTCCTCCTTACCATGGGCTATTTATAGGGAAAGTTTGGTAGATAGAGGGTGGAGATTATATCAAAAGGAGATGAATGGCTGAGATTCAAATGGAATATGATGCATGGGGAAGAGTAAAAGTAGGTGGGCACCCCCTTTCTTGGACTTTAGGCACCCCATTTCCCAAGGCTCATCATGTCTCTCCTTTAATTCAAACTTTGAATGTCCTTTTCCTCCTTTCCAAACTTAAAGTTTGGATTCCTCCTTTTCAAACTTTGAATTCGAAATTTTAAACTTTCCTTTCCCTCCAACCAAAATAATTTGAATTCTTTATTTGACTTGGTCAAAATGGTGATGACCCTTTTGCCCCCGGCTTCTTTTGTAATTACCTTCGGTGTCCTACACACACATAATTACACTTTAGTCCATAAAAATTACCACAATGTGCACATCAATCTCAAATGCTCATGATTATGTAATGGAGAATTAATGCTCATGACCCTCAACTTTAATTTATTATTAAATAAGACAATTGAATTAATCAATTTACGTGAAAGCTCCAATTTAAATGCGGAGTTGAGGTTAACTATGAAATATGCATAATTGCCCAATTATATGCACATAAAATGGTGTTCATGCAATGAATTGTCATAAGAAATGGCCACTTATCAACCTGCGGCCATTTCCAGACCGCACATTCTTCCCAGCGGCACACTACCGACCGTCCATATCCAGCAGGTCTTCGGATCTGAGGGGACGTGTGCGGCAGATCTGTGACCGTTCATTGGGATGTAAGGTCCAGAATCGACCGCACATCTGTAACAGAACAGATTAATTGTCATTTCTGCATGTTATGTTAGTACATTAGTGGTTAATTGCATGTTAGCAACACACCTAATAAACTGTAATTCATGACAGTAAATAATTCTTGCTGATTTATTTAATTTGAGCTTGATCTTGATTCATCTTTCCAATGAATGTCAATTTTTAATTGTGAATCCTTGATAATTGAAATGGCTATTAGGTTTACGCAAGTTATAACCGTTAATCTTGAACCATTGTATCCCCTAGTTTTGATTTAGACTAAATCGAACCGTTGTTACTTGAGTTAATCCGAATTGGATTAACAGAGACTTGCGCGGCTATTGATAGACCGCATATACCAATGAACGAACCAGTGGAGACCGTTCATCCCTAGCTGATGTCAATTTGTCTTGGCCGATTATCCTTGATCTATATTCGGCCAAATCCTGTTTTGATCAGTCCAGTAGACCCTAGGTCGACCAGTAGATAGTGGGCTGGATTCTGGTTCAGTTCCACCCTGCCTATGGTAGCCCGAGAGCCCACTTGGGCTAAATTCTAACTCTTGGTTAGGCCCTGTGTTGTGCGGCCAATAATGGACCGTACTTCTTATAGGCGGCCCTGAGTGGACCGTTCAACTAATGAGCGGCTCTGTCAGGACCACACATCGTGGCCTGTATTCTGTAACCTTCTGGCCTTGTGCGGCCCTATCCTAACCGTTCATATAGAAGGGCGGCCCGTCAGCAGCCGTTCAACCTTGACCTCCCGAGGGCTAAACCCAGCCCAGTTCCTGTTAATGCGGTCCAGTGTCGACGGCACAAGCCTTGAGCGGCCCAGTATTGACCGCATGTCTTCCAGAGACTAGTTTTCCCCGTGTTTTATGGTTTTGAATCCAAGAACATGATGGTTCTTGATAATTTGGACTCCTGGACAGAAATTCTGGACAGTAATTCTTCAACTTAGCCTTGGGATATTTCGAGGTAAGTTTATACTTGATTATAATTGGCCATTTAACTTGATTAAAGTCTAGACGACTTGAGATCTTGGATCCAATTAATCAATGCCAACGCATCATAGGGGCCCGGTCTAGTCCTGGGGAGAGCGCCAGAAAAGTACTTGTGCCCATGGGAGTTTGTAATGACAAGGTGAGGCATTGCACCGAGTGCATGACTAGCGTGATGTCTATGACAATGATCTCTTACTTGAATCGTGTTTGACTTGGTTACAATCTTGCTTGTTGGCCAATTTCTTACAATTTTCTGTTATATATATTGTTCTTAAACTTGCAATTATTGTAATCTTATCATTATTGTCATATTGTCATATTGTTATTCCATCCCATTCTTTAGCACTTTCTGTTATTACGTTGTTTCATTCGATCGTTATATCTTTTCTTTCCGTTCATATACATGTAATTAATTTGTTAATCACTTACACTTGCCTGTCGTTACCTACTGAGCGTTCGCTCACATAGTTGTTTCCCCCCTTTCCAGGCAGCCCAGGTGAAGATTCACAGATGGATGGGAATGGGCAAGAGTGATTACTTAGAGTGTGTCAGCTAGTCACTATGTTGAGTTTGTTTAGTTGTTTACATCTAGCCATGTCTTAGAACTTGTGTTAGATATTGTACCGGAGTCGAGTAGTGATCATGTTTGTTTTTGTTTAAGTCGGTTTGTAAGACGTTGATGATTATTGTAATAGATTGGAGTTATTTCTGTTCATGGTATTATGTTAATTCTTAGCTTATCATGTTATCTTTACTAACGTTTTCTACTGTCGGTCCCGATATTCCGCGTCGGGGCGTGATAGTTTGGTGGTATCAGAGCGTAGGCTTTCTAATATCCCTAGGTTCTCTAAGTTCTAGGATCCTAAGTTATACTGTAGGACCTATAACCTTGTTATAAGTCTAAGGACCCAACCTGGTGAGATTTGGGTAGAAGACTGGGGTTGAGTTAATAATCTCATTGCACGATTATCCATTCTTGGTTGAACCTAATATAACATATTCCACGTGTAGGCTTTTGCAATGGCAGGAGAACGCGCAGAATGAAGGAACTTACAGCGCACGGTTCAAGGACTTACTCAAACTTAACAACAAGTGGCTCAAGGAGGAGCTGCAAACCATGGCACTGGCGACCTTTATCGGAACTTTCGTGGGATGAATCCCCCGCAATTTGGTGGCTCGACTGACCCTGATGAAGCCGAGCACTGGCTTGAAGAGATAGGGAGGATTTTTGAAGTGATGCAATGCAGTGATCAGGAACGTGTCCTCTTGTCGACCTTTCAACTTGAACGTGATGCGAGGACATGGTGGGACGCAGTGAAGGCTACCCTTGGTGATAGACAAGTCATATGGGAGGAGTTCGAGGAATTCTTCAATGGTAAATATTTCTCTGATCGAGTACAAGAGAAGAAGGCGGCTGAGTTTGCTACCTTGAAGCAACGAAATCTATCCGTAGCTGAATATTTAGCTCAATTCTCTCGGCTATCTGTGGACGCGGATTATTTATTTATTTTTTATTTATTCATTTATTTATATTTATGGATTTATTGGCGTGCCAGTCACATGTGTGACGATTTCATTGTGCGCTCGATCTGACATGGTCAGTCGATTGTGAGTGATCGTGTCGGGACCTGAAGTCCGTCATACCATGAACGTTATGACGTTAATTACGTCCTTCCAGGGAAGGACAACCCTTGATTAAACGCTAAAGTAAGAAGCCTCGAGAGGCAAACATATATTCACATGCTTAACTTTAAACTTCATACCAGGGCCGGGGAGGCGGGTAAGATAATAACATCAACCACAGAAACCGACTAGATCGTGTGGTTGGCGGTTCAAAACAGTTATACTTGGTGGAAACAAGGAGATAGAAGATATCCACCACGGAAAGGCAAAGCCCTGGCCATGATATAGGTTTAAAGCTTCGATCGGTATTTCGACGGCCTTTTCTCTTAATCTGGGTTATGCCCAGGGGGAAATAGGCTATCACCCACGGAATGCCGAGATGAAAGCCGAGAGCTAGAGAGGCCGAACCTCCCAACCCGTGTACATATGGGCTATGGGGCAATGTGTGATTTTCCCTTTGAAAAGCTAGCGGGATTCATGCAGTGGCAAGACCCCCCCGAGCAAAAGGGTTATTCGTAAATCCGTTGTAGTTAGGTGGAACATAGGGGTTATGACTCCCCTTCAATTTTATCCCCGGACATATCGGGTGATCCACAGATATCCCTTTTGTGGGTTCGCTTTGGGTATTGGAATTCATTGGGTGGTAGATCGGGCTCTCGGCACGCTCTGAATGGACACAGGCTCTCGGCACGACCCAAAAATGGGAAGGCCAGGGCTTCCGGCGCCAAAACAAGAAGGCTGGGGGTTCCCGGCGCCAAGGCGAGAGGACTTAGGTTCCCGGCGCGACAAAGAGAAGCCAAAGGGGAGAGGGCCTTCGGCGCAGGCTTCCCGGCGCGAGGAAGAAATGCTGGAAGAGGGTCTCGGCGCGGGATGGTTGAGCAAGGCTCCCGGCGCGACGAGGCTGCAAGGGGGGGTCTCCCGGCGCGGAGGATGCAAAGAGGACTCTGGAGGTTCTCGGCCCGGGCTTCCCGGCGCGCTGAGGTGAAAGGGAGAGGAGCTGCCCCTGGGGGTTCTCGGCGCCTGAAGAAGTGGCGCCGGGAGCTATTCACCCAGTTTACTGTAGGCTGAGCCGAGAGCAGTGAGGGCGCCGGGACCAGAACAGAGCTTACGGTACTCTGTTTTGGGTATCTGATTGATTCATGCCAAGGGGAAGGATTTCTTTGGGGTCAAAAATAGGTCAGGGCATCAAAGTTTGAACTAGATTAGGCTTGGGCTTTATAAGAACATCAGGATCGAGGAGGAATTTGGGAAGGCCAAGGCGTAGAGGATCCCTGTCACCGGTGTCATACAGAGTCCCGGGGACAGCTTAATGTTGGCTTTTCGTGGTCCTGGGAGAATTTTGACAGCATCTCCCCCGGACTCAGCATTTGCCAGGGAATGATAGACGATCACCCACGGAATGCCGGGGTGAAAGCCAAATAGAGGGGTATTGAACCCCTAACCATGTACGTGCCTGCAGCACTGTTTCGATATCCCTTTAGAGGTCAGCGAAGCTTATGCAGTGGCGGAGCTCCATTGCCTCGGAAGGTTATAAAAGCCGATCGAGTCCGGAAAACCTCGTAGAAAAGGGGAGGGTTATCCCCATTAATTGTCACCCCCGAGGTGCATATGATGGCCCGGGCATCCCTTGACATAACAAGAGTATTTATGGGGTTTCTTCAGTGGTAGCAAAGGTTTTACGACTTGAGGTGTACAGGTTGGCTTTTCGGCGCCGATGGCAAGGATGCCAGAGAGCTCCCGGCACGGGTTTCTCGGTGCGCTGATAGGATGGCCCGGAGGGTCTCTCGGCACATGAGGAAGAAAGAGGGCCTCCCGGCGCGCGGGGAAGAAAGCCAAGGCATAGGGGCTCCCGGCGCGCAAAGAAAAAAGGGGGGGGAGGAGCTGATCCTGGTGGTTCTCGGCGCCTGAAGAAGCGGCGCCGGGAGCTATTCACCAAATTTACTGTAGGTTGATCCGAGAAGTATGAGGGCGCCGGGATCAGAACAAAGCTTACGGTACTCTGTTTTCTGGTTTTAATGATGGTTTGGGCTGAAAGCGACGGACTCTATGGGCTCTGAGCTGTCCGAAGCATCCACTTTGAGTTGGATTAGGTCTAGAATCCAGAGGAGTATTGGGATTTGAGAGGCATCTGGGAGGCCGAAGTCTGAATGCCCCTGTTCATCGCCGTTATCATGCAGAGCTTGGGGACAAACTTAATATGGTCATTCGTCACCCTGGGAGCCAAGAGATGGCTGTCTCTGGCCCCAGAGGAGACTTAGATGACATATACGGAGGAAACACACATGCTTGGAACCCCGGAGTTTCTCAAGCCTCAATCATTGCACAGCACGGCTTCATCCCAGCAGCCAAAGAATAATCTGTTCCAGGCTTTGGGGTGAGCAATAACAGTGCTACGAGGCAGAGAAAGGACAGACGAAACTGATCATCATGCTATTGATTTACAAATAACACAGAGAATGGCAATAGGGCTTAAAAAAAAGCAAAAATCAAGCTCAAACTACAGCCCATCATACATATATATCCATTCGTTTGATGATGCCCATCACGGAAGACACATAGTCAGAAAACCCATATGAAACATCATTCCCATACCCAAACCGATTACAGGGAGAGAGTGAGGGAAAGGGGAACAGACAGATGCCGAGATATTTCGGCTACATTGCATGAATCGAGATAAGATTCGAAAGTATTACATGAAATAGAAGAAAAGAGAAAACAAACATGGGGGAGGGCGGAGCATTGACTCCTCTCCCTCCCCCGGATGCCCACCTGGAGCTTCTTCCCTGGGAATGGGTCTCTTCTCTCTTTCTTTTTCAGCGGAGGAGGCTCTCTCTCTCTCTGGTCTCTTCTCTTTTTCTTTCTTTTTGATCGATGGTCTGGCTTCTGATCCTCCGATCCCCTTTTCTTTCAAAGGGGGTATGTTTATATAGGTCTCATCCTTCTGTGCTCTCGGCGGAGGGCAGTCGGTGTGGCCAGTTCCATTCGAGACATCTCCCGGCGCGACAAGTAGCCCCCTGTTGAGGCTCCCGGCGCCACTAACAGGAGCCCAAATGACCGGCCCATCTAGCGCCTTCAGGCCTCATTCGTGCCTTAGGCTTCTCTTCATGCTTTCTTTTGAATTAATCTTCGTCAGAACCGAATAAAGCCCACCTTTAGTAGAGGCATGACTTTGTTGAGATCGTTTTGAGGCTCCATCAGTGAACGAACTGGGGTTTAATCAGTATTGCCGTATGAATGACGACAAAACCGGGTATGTTTCATCGGCATTGTCATCCGAACGGTGACAAGACCAGACATCAGCTTCAGTCTGACAGACTTCGGCCGGGTATGTAATCTGTGGAGAGGATTGCTCTTCTGTTCTGACTTTGTAGGAGCCCTGACAATCTTTATCTGTCGGTGCCGGTTTCATCTTTATCTCATATTACATCCATCAGTAAGCTGACATCTGGCTTACCTTGACATATCATCCGTGGATTCTCGGACGAAGCAGTAGTACAGCTCTTCTTAAAAGGCTGGGAGGTCCCATCAGTCGAGTGACTGCGGCTTCATCGGCGCTGCCGTCTGAATGACATCGGCACCGGGCATCAGCTTTGGCCGACAAAGGCTTTAGCCGGGTGAATGGTTGACGAGCTTCATCAGTGGTCTTCTACTGTTGGCCTGATTTTCTTTTCAGTTATGCTTCCACCCCTGTTCATTTTCTAGGTGTCAACAAATGCCCCCCACCTGCGGGCGGCGTAAGTGCAGAATAAGCGACACGGGGTCTGCAGGTGTTCTTCATCATTTGAGGGTATATTCCTCAGTTTTATCCTTGACATTGTCCTTCAGCTTGATCATGTTGCTGTAGTAACCCTTTTGCATATCCATCTTTCATTTTGATGTCTTCATTTTCGTATTTTCTTTATTTCCAGCATTTCGGGGCTTCTCGGCATGGACCTCCCGGCGCGAAGGATATCGGCGCGTATGGGCTTCTCGGCGCGCTTCACGGCCGACAGGGGTTCTCGGCCTGGGAGTTGTCGGCGCGACTTTTGGCTGACGGGGGGTTCTCGGCTGGGGAGCTCTCGGCGCGCCTTTTGGCCGACGGGAGCTCTCGGCCGGGGGGGTTCTCGGCGCGCATTTGGCCGCGCCGAGAGCCCCTCAGCTTTGGGCCTTTTTAAGGCGCCGAAAGCCTTGCTGTCCCTCATTCTCTCCTCTTCTTTCTCTTTCTTCACTTTGGCGGTGGCGGTGAGCTGTGAGCTTCCCCCCCCCCCCCCGAGAGCGTCATTTCCCCCCCCCCCTTCTTTGCCGATTTTTTTGGGGTAGGTTCGCTATATATATGGGATTGAGTCCCATCTTATGCTCGGGATCACTCCCTCTTGGTGGGTGACTCCCTATTCTTTTTTTGGGCATACCTCGGACAAGAGGAGATGCTGCCGAAATTTTTGAGAATTTGTTTGTCTTATTGTTTCATGCCCATTCATCTTTCTGAAGCTTCTTTTCTTGTCTTTTTCTGACTGCAGGTGCTGACATGGCTTCCAGTTCTGCTGCTGCATCTTCCGGAGCCGTTGGAACAAGTTCATCGGCTCAGCCGGACATATCTCGGGCCAAAGTCAACTGGTTGAATGTATACAGCCTGAGCTTTGGCTATGACCAGATTGCTAGTGTCGACGAATCTTCCGATTCTGAAACTGACACCGTATCGACTGCTGAAATTTATTCTTCCCTGGAGGGTGCTGAATTCAGGAGAGCTGCTGACTACCGCCCGGACTTGCCGAAGGATCGTCATTTGCTGCCGTTTGTTCGGACTTTCACCGTACGCGGAATGCGGGATGTTATTATTGCCCGCTCCGTGGAAGCGGCAATACTTGCCGATAGAGACAGCATGAAGGGTTCTGTCTATCGAGCCCGAGCCATATATCTCCCAGGTGAACAGAGGGACTGGAATGCTGTGCTGGGCATCTCCGATTTAGAACCCGAGAAGAAGATGCTAACCCGGGCCCCAGAATTCACCCCTGCAAGGTGGGATCATACCACCGGCCGTGTCCACCGAGAGAAGACTTCATTCGGACTCTTTTTGGCGCCTGCGAAGTGGGGTTATAGAGACGAGCCATTTGTTCTTAACTGCCTGGCCGTTCAGTTTAAATATCAGCTGGCTGCCGGCTGGTTTGGAGATGCCAAGTTGACAGACGCCCATCTTTTTAGGGTTGGAGCAGTGGAGTTTACAGAATATGTTTTGAAGGAGTATGCCCCTCTATTGGTTAGAGCTGGGGTATACCATAGTGTATTTGCCTCCAGGTTCCGCTATCCCGTCTCTCGGGGATTGTGTTGCGGTATGCTTGAAGTGTTCTGCCCGCAGTTCAATACATTCTATACAGCGGAAGGCGAGACATCCCTCGACCTCTGGAGTTTATCGCAGCTTTCTGGCCTACCCATGGACGGAGAGCCATACGAGGAGGTCTGCCTGGATGATTCCATCAAGGACGCCTCTAATGGAGAGGGCCGCTATTCTTTCGGTTATGCATACCGGTACCTGATGAAAGCTTACCGGTCCATCTGTTTGGCCTACAGTAGGGGGTCCTCCAAAGGCTATCAAGCCAGGGAAAAGAGCAGCCGACTGAGAGTCCGTGTGGGGCAGTGGATACAATATTTCTTCGGGGGTCCCTTGAGGTACGCAGACTTTCCTTCCGTAGGGCTGACTTCCGGTAAACAGGTCAGGGCCCCCCGTTACAAGTCAGCACTGCCAGCTTCATTGCGCCGGACAGACGCGGATGGCCCGAACCCAGCAGGGGTTGATCCCATCACCCATTGTGCGGCCTATTTGACTTTCTGGCTATGCACTTTCGCTCTCCCTCAAGGGGACGAGACGATTATTAGACCCGAGGCTATATATCCGGCCTGCCAGATGGCTTGGGGGATGCGATTGTCTTTGTGCCCAGTGGCTCTGTGTTTAATTTACAAATCCTTGGGGGACTTGCATAGACATCGGACCCCCCGCTCTTCGAGGACTGTGGGTCCCTTTCATTTCTTCAATGCCTGGGTTTGCAGCATTTTCCCTGAGCTGGCCCCGAGAACTTTACAGTCAGACACACTGCTCCCTCGTATGATTGAGTTCGCTAGCGCTGAACCTGGTCCTTTCTCAGAACAGCTGTTCAAGATGAGGGGTAGGCTAATAAGAGTGCCTGTAGACGCACCTGGCAGCATTCACTTTTGGAGCTTGGCAGCAGGTTCAGCTCCCTTGGTGGACCCTCAAAGGGAGTGTAAAATGGAGGAGGTGGAGGTTTATGTCCATCCTGTTTCGGGGGTCGCCGCCACCCGGCCTCTTTTAGAACCAGAATTGGTGAGGTGGGCCATGGCCATACGGCCCAGTGTATTAGTTTTCAGGAAGGGGGGCTTGCTCATTTTGGAGCCCTATTATCCCTTCCGCTTTGGCAGAAATTTTGGTTACGACCAGCATATCCCTCCATCGACTGCTCAGTTTCCTCTGGAGAGCCGGGCCAAGCACGGGTCCAGTATTGCCGGCGACGGTCGGATATGGTGGGATTTCTTTCATCGTCGGGAAGACACAACTTTCAGGGTCCCGACCGTCTCCAATCGTCTCCCTCGGGTCTCATCAGACTATATCAAGTGGTGGAACATACGCACCAATTTTTATAAAGATGGCAGAGGCGCTTTCTGGGATGTGGCCGAGCGCTCCTTTTTGAAGCGGCAATCAGGGCCTGTATTTGATATTGACGAGGTCCATCTGAGGAGGCTTTATTCCCAGCACCAGAGGGAGGCAGAAGCTTATATCGCTGCCCGCCGGTCTTTGAAGGAGGCGGGTGCGGAACTACCCACTCCTGTCTTTTCTGAAGTTGATGTGGACACTTTCACCAGAGACTTGAGACAGCTGGGCCACATAGGGGACACTCATTTGGAGGTGCAGTATCCATTCCCCTCGGAGGAACCACTTTCGAAGGCTACTTCTTGGAGGGGTCCGACAGACAGGTTTCATCCTTATAGGACCTTCGTGCGGAGGGAGGACCGCACCCAGTCATATTATCAGCACACCTCCTGGCTTTTTGTACTGTTAAATGTCCACGGGCTGACAGTGGAGAGCCCGGTAGCTGTCATTCTAAATAAGCAGCTTTTTGTTTCTTTCCATTATGTTGACGCCTGGTGCATAGATTACCTCGGCCTATTTCATTGCCTTGATTTCCATGGCCATAAGGACTTGGCCGCCCTGACGGAGAAGTGTCAGACTATTGGCGATGTATGCTGGCTCGTGAAGGAGGCCGCCTCCCGATCAAAGGAGGTAGCTTATATGTATTGGCCGCTTTCCACATTTTATGACGGCCCAGCAGGTGTGCTCCTTGTTTGTTTGATCATGGCTTCTTTCTTCTTATTGTCATGTTTTGCATATGTTGACTATGACTGCCTTTCTCGTGTCTCGTACAGATAGACCAGACATAAAGCGGCAGGGGCTTTACAGGAAGATAATTGCTCAAGCTGAGAAACCTGCCCACTTTGAAATTCCTGAAGCAGCACCTACGACCACTCCCCTGCCTCCGGGCAAGAAGAGGAAGCCTTCTGTGGTGAAGGTTGCAGTCGCCAAGGCCAAGAAGGCCAAGGTTGCTCGGACCCGGAAGTCGGCTTCGACTGCGAAGGAAGCTGGAACCCCTCTTCCGGATATCCCTTCATTTGACGCATTCGCATCTCAGAGGGAGGCCGCACAGGCATCTGCCGAAGGTGACGGTGATAGCTTGTAGCTGGAACTTCCTTTGTCATCTTGACCAATCTCCTAGGGAGTTCTTTGAGGCTGAGCTTCTTTTTATCTGATACAGCCCAGGAGCAGGTTGAAGCGCCTGTGGAGACGGACACAAGACTGCCTTCTCCCACCCCGGCTGGCGAGGAGGAGGGTAAATGTGCTTTTTCCATTTGTTTCATACTTCCGTTGTTTTCTTTGCTATACTTCTCAGAAGTTTTCTTTTCTTGTAGCAGTGGCAGTCGGGGAGCAAGCCGAGGCCATGATAATGACAGAAGAGCTGCCTCGACCACAGGAGGGTCACAAGACTCGGCCAAAGCAGAGTACTATTCCGGCCAGACGCATAATCACTCGATCTTCATCCCGCCATGCTTTAGAGGTACCGGCCCAGCATATAGCTAGTGTGGAAATATCTTCGGGCAGCTCCCAGGCTGTCTCCCATGAGGAGGAGGTAGATTTCAGCGACAGCGAAGGGGAAGGTATTGCCAAGTCAGAAGCCCCTCCTGCACTTGCGAAAGGTGTTCCGTCTCTTCGACCCGCCGAACTATCAGCGTCATCCTCTGAGGAAGAATTTCAGGAGGAGTTTGCCGGGCTCGATACTGAGATTGACATAACTCCACCACTCGCCATTTCGGCCACGGAGCTTTCTTCTCTTTCGCCCCATTTTGAGGGTGCGGACCCTGCTCCAAAGGTGGGTTGTTCTTCATGTATGCTGCTTCATTTGTTTCTTTTATTTAGTGCTGAAGGTCGCTTTGCTTTGGTCTCAGAGTATTGTTGCTGCTACCTCGGCCACCTCCACATCCTTCATGGACATTTCCCTTGTAGATTTGGCTATTGTTCCTTTTCTGCCTTTAACTTGCACGGGGGCTCCTGAGATCATTCGCCCTGTGCCAGTGCGGATACAGTCCTCGACAGACTTGGCATCATTAGACTTGGGGGCTGCAGAAGAAAGCGTCATCCCTGCTAGGGCTTCAGATCTTAGAGCCGAAGCAGATCCGGCTAGGAGCTCTGCTTTCATACCGGCCGCAGTAATGTCAATCGCGCCCGAGTTAGCAATTCCTGCCATAGTGGCTGCAGAGTCCGAATTCCTGCCTACACAGTCTAAGGCACCTCTGTCCCCATCACCAGAAAGAGCAGCTGAAGGTGCAGCCTCCATTGCAGAGATAACCCCATTACTCATTGATTCTCCTCCCGCGGATGTTCAAGGTGTAGCTCCCGAGGCAGCAGCAGAGGAGGAGTCTTCAGTCCAGCAGGGGAGTACAGAGAGATACCGGCTAGCTCTTTCGGCAGATTTGCCTTCTTCGTCCTCCCAAGCGGGCATTGGACTATGGGCAGATATTGACGGAGAGGTGACTTTCGAAGTCGTCGCATCTGCTTCCTTTGGCTTTACGTCTCCTGACAGCTTCGTCTGGCAGCATCTGGACATGTTACGCCAGCTAGTAGAGTCTCAGCCTGGCTTGACATATCTACAGCTGAAGGAAATCGCCAATCGCCTCACTGCTGGCCTGCAAGCCATGGGCTGCCCTTTGGACACATGGGCTCAGCGGGTCTTGCTTTTGTTGAAATTCGTGCATCGGAGAGACTTCCTAGCACGGATCATGGTTGACAGGTTGACGGCGTTGAAGTTGCAGAGGTCGGAATGCAAATCCGAGGTGGAAAAGCTAACGCTGACACTTGATGAACGCCAGGCCGAGCTACAGAGTATTATTCAGCGGGAGGAGGCTATCCAGAAACGGGTAGCCGTTTTGGAGGCGGAGCTCACTGAACTTCGGGCCGAGCTGCAGCAATTATCTTCTATTCGGCCACAGTCCACCGAGGAGGTGGCTTCACTGGAGGGTCGGGTGATGTCTTTCCAGGACCTGTCCATGAGGCTTCAGGAGGAGGAAGCGCGCCTTCATGAGTTAGGAGCCGCCCCCTATGTTGGTCTTCTGGCCTTTGAAGATATCTTTCGGCGGCCATGAATTATCTTCACTTTCTTTTCTTTTCTTTCTTTTTGTGACACAGCGTCCCCTCGGGGCCCCTTATGTACTCACTTCGTAATGAAATGAAAAGAGATCTTTTGGCTTCATGTGTATCCATCTTGTCTACCATGTGGTTTCATCACTTCGGGAAGTGGGGTAGTGGTTTTAGCAATCCCTCATGTGAATGGCTCGTACCTAGCAGGAGAGCGTCCACCCCTTCAGAGAAAGGATGGGGAACTCGCTCCACCGCGTGACGGGCATCCGAAGAGGTGCTTAAACCGGATTGTGTCGGTATCATCAAACGTCCCTCTTGGCGACATGTGCTATGAGGGAGACAATTTGCAGGGATGTGACAGAAGGGGTTTCATCAGAATAGACGGCAAGTCTAGACTGGATAGAGGTTATGGCAGGTGGGACATTTGAAGGGGGCATAGTTTTCATCAGAACAGACGTAGGGTCTGAACTGGGCAGGGTTTTATCATTGATCGGGCGCGGTGCCGGTCGATCAACGGTGGTTTCATCATTGATATGGGGTTTATATCGAAGCGAAGGGTTTTATAAGTTTCATCAGAATAAACGAAAGGTCTAAACTGGGTAGGGTTTCATCATTGATCGGGCGAGGTGCCGGTCGATCAACAATTGATTTCATCATCGATATTGGGTTTATATCGATGCAAGGAGATTTCACAAGTTTCATCAGAATAGACGAAAGGTCTAAACTGGACAAGGTTTCATCATTGATCGGGCAGGATGCCAATCGATCGACGGTTGGTTTCATCATCAATATTGGGTTTATATCGATGCAAAGGGATTTATAAGTTTCATCAGTATAGACGAAAGGTCTAAACTGGACAAGGTTTCATCATTGATCGGGCAGGGTGCCAATCGATCAACGGTTGGTTTCATCATCAATATTGGGTTTATATCGATGCAAAGGGATTTATAAGTTTCATCAGTATAGACGAAAGGTCTAAACTGGACAAGGTTTCATCATTGATCGGGCAGGGTGCCAATCGATCAACGGTTGGTTTCATCATCAATATTGGGTTTATATCGATGCAAAGGGATTTATAAGTTTCATCAGTATAGACGAAAGGTCTAAACTGGACAAGGTTTCATCATTGATCGGGCAGGGTGCCAATCGATCAACGGTTGGTTTCATCATCAATATTGGGTTTATATCGATGCAAAGGGATTTATAAGTTTCATCAGTATAGACGAAAGGTCTAAACTGGACAAGGTTTCATCATCGATCGGGCAGGGTGCCAATCGATCAACTGTGGGACGTATGTGAAGGTGTTGGTCTCGTCAGGATAGACGTAAGGTCTATTCCAACATGTTTTATCGCATGTGGGGCTTGCCAAGAAATGCGTAGGCTTCATCAGGACAGACGTGAGGTCTGAGCTGGACAGGCTTCATCAGGGTGGTGATGGGTTTCATTGTCGGTGGGACGTTTGAAAGCGGGTATGTAGGTTTCATCAGGGTAGACGTAAGGTCCACCCCGGGAAGGCTTTATCATCGGTGGGGCATAGAGCCAGATGACCGACGGAAGGCTTCATCAGTGAAGGGGAGGTAAAGGTAGCGTGCCGGTTGGCATGGAACTTTTAGATTACCACATTACTGACCCAAGTGCCCTTTCGGGTCTTCACCGGAGCCAGCCCCCTCTTGCTTTTGCCCACGCGCCCTTTCGGGTTTTCACGTGGCGGGGTACCCGATTTTGCCTGCGGTGCCCTTTCGGGTTTTCACCACAGCGGGGTTTTTTGGCCATTTTTGCCCTTATCCGGGATGTCCGAACAAGTCTGGCGGGGTATCTCTATTTTTAACCCCATTTTTTTTATATACATATGTTTCCTGAATCGGGACTTCAGCACGGATCAGGCGATGTGCTGCTTCATTAATGCATGCTCTTATCATCGGTATTGGGTATATACCGACGCAAGGATTTTATAGGTTTCATCAGGGTAGACGTAAGGTCCACACTGGGCTGGTTTTATCATTGATCGGGCAGGGTGCCGATCGGCCAATGGTAGGTCTCATCACGGCGGGACGTAAAGGGATATGCAAATTTGATAGGACGGGTTTCTTCGTTGATCGGGCAGGGTGCCCATTGACCAAAGGTGGGTTTCATCATTGGTATTGAGTTTATACCAATGCAAGGATCTTATGAATCTTCATCAGAATAGACGTAAGGTCTACCCTGGGCTGGTTTTGTTGCTGATCGGGCAGGGTGCCAATCGATCAACAGCAGGTTTCATCATCAGTATTGGGTTTATACCAATGCAAAGGTTTCATGGGTTTCATCGGGATAGACGTAAGGTCTAAGCCGGATAGGTTTCATTGCTGCTCGGGCGAGTGTGCCCATTAATCAGCAGCAGATTTCATCACGGTGGGACATAGCGAGACACGCAGCTCTAGTCGGAACAGATGTGAGATGTAGACCGAACAGGTTTCTTCGCCGATCGGGCAGGGTGCCCTGTCGACCAAAGATGGGTTTCATCATCGGTATTGGGTTTATACCAATGCAAGGATATCATGGATTTCATCAGGATAGACGTAGGGTCTAAACTGGATAGGTCTTACCGCTGATTGGGCAATGTGCCAATCAATCAACAGCAGGTTTCATCGTCGGTATTGGGTTTATACCAATGCAGGGATTTCATAGGTTTCATCGGGATAGACGTAAGGTCTAAGCCGGATAGGTTTCATCATTGACCGGGCAGTGCGCCAATCGATCAAAGCAGGTTTCACCATGGTGGGACTTTGGCAAGGTATGAGGGTTTTATCAGGACAGACGTAGGGTCTGAACTGGGTGGGTTTGATCGTTGATTGGACGAGGTGCCGGCCGATCGACGAGAAGTTTATGACGGGAGGTGAGGTTTCTTTAGGATCACCATATTACTGGCCCAAGCGCCCTTTCGGGTTTTCACCGGAGCCAGCCCCCTCTTGCTTTTGCCCACGCGCCCTTCCGGGTTTTCACGTGGCGGGGTACCCGATTTTGCCTGCAGTGCCCTTTCGGGTTTTCACCACAGCTGGGTTTTAGCCATTTTTTGCCCTTGCTCGGAAAACCTGAACAAGACCGGCAGGGTATCTCTATTTTTAACCCCATTTTTATTTATTTTCATTCTTTTATTCTCTCTTCCCCTCTTTTTGGGAGGGTAACAAGTCTGACTGTCATTAGATCATGATAAGGGATGGCTCGGCTAGGGCGGAGTGCCGCTAGACCAAGGAAGAAGGGTAGCTTGGTTAGGGCGGAGTGCCGCTAGACCAAGGAAATGGGTAGCTCGGTTAGGGCAGAGTGCCGCTAGACCAAGGGAGAAGGGTAGCTTGGTTAGGGCGGAGTGCCGCTAGACCAAGGAAATGGGTAGCTTGGTTAGGGCGGAGTGCCGCTAGACCAAGAAAAGGGTAGCTCGGTTAGGGCGGAGTGCCGCTAGACCAAGGAAATGGGTAGCTCGGTTAGGGCAGAGTGCCGCTAGACCAAGGGAGCAGGGTAGCTCGGTTAGGGCGGAGTGCCGCTAGACCAAGGAAATGGGTAGCTTGGTTAGGGCGGAGTGCCGCTAGACCAAGAAAAGGGTAGCTCGGTTAGGGCGGAGTGCCGCTAGACCGAGGAAGAAGGGTAGCTCGGTTAGGGCAGAGTGCCGCTAGACCAAGGAGCAGGGTAGCTCGGTTAGGGCGGAGTGCCGCTAGACCAAGGAAATGGGTAGCTTGGTTAGGGCGGAGTGCCGCTAGACCAAGAAAAGGGTAGCTCGGTTAGGGCGGAGTGCCGCTAGACCAAGGAAATGGGTAGCTCGGTTAGGGCAGAGTGCCGCTAGACCAAGGGAGCAGGGTAGCTTGGTTAGGGCGGAGTGCCGCTAGACGAGGAAGAAGGGTAGCTTTTAGCCTGATTACTCGGGAATATTGGTTGGGCGGCATGATACAGCTTTAGGTGTCTACCGTTGAGTGGTGAGAATTGGATTTCCCCTCGATGGTTAACGACCATGTAGGCCCCTCCTTCGTAGACCCTATATATCACATAAGGACCTTCCCAATTAGGATTCAGCTTCCCTTTTGGGTTGGACGCCATGACTTCTCTTTTCTTGACCATGACGAGGTCACCTTTCTTAAATTCTCGTCCTTTTACGAGTTTGTTGAATGCAGTGGCCATGCGGGCCTGGTACATCTGGATATTCTTCTGAGCTTGGAGGCGCTTCCCTTCCAATTCAGCCAATTCTTGTAATCTTCTTTCTGCATTGGTTTGTTCGCCACGGGCCAGGTCATATTGGACTGCCACCCTGAGTGACGGGACTTCCAGCTCCAGCGGAACTACTGCCTCTGAGCCGTATACCAGTGAGTATGGCGAGCACCCTGTAGGTGTCTTGAAGACAGTGCGGTATGCCCATAGAGCTTCATACATCTTTTCTTCCCAGTCCTTCTTATTAGAACTGACGACTTTAGCCAACAAGGTGCATAACTATTTTGTTGAAGGCTTCTGCCAATCCATTTGCCTGTGGATTGTAAGGAGTGGAAGTCCTCCACTCGATCTTATACTTCTCGGCGAGCCGATAGATCTTTTGATTTCTGAAATGACTTCCATTATCAGATATTATTCGGCTGGGGATCCCAAACCGGAAGATAATGTTTTGTTTGATGAATCTGGCAACCAGCTCACCAGTCACTTCTCGTAATGCTATAGCTTCCGCCCATCGGGAGAAGTAATCTGTTATTGCCAGTATGTACTTATGTCCGGCTGAGGAGGTTGGTAGTGGGCCGACTACATCGGTTCCCCATTGTGCAAACGGCCAGCTAGGGATTGTAGGGTGCAGAACGGCAGGTGGCCTTCTAGGCACAGCAGCATGCTCCTGACATTTCTGACATGACTTCGCAAACTTGCAGCAATCTTCAAACATAGTGGGCCAATAGTAGCCCAGCTTCTTGATTTCTATCTTCATCTTAGGGCCAGCTTGGTGAGCACATGCCGTCCCAGCATGTATTTCTTTCATCGCTTGCCAAGCTTCCTCAGTGGACAGGCAGCGGAGCAGAATCTTCTTACGTGCATCTGCCATTATTCGGAACAGAGTTCCATTTCTGAATTCATAAGAACCTTTGATCCTTAAAAGTTTCATCTTTTCTTCTCTTTTCTGCGGCAGCTGTTGGTGCAAAAACCATTGTAGCAGGTGCTGTCTCCAGTCAGATGCCTGTTCTGTACTGATCGTGGCGACTTCATTTTCTTCGGGGCGGCCTTCTAGCATGCTGGGGACTTGCCGCCGATTTATAACAACAATGTTCAGTGTCTCATCCGGTGGGACTGCTATTGAGCTGGCTAGCTTTGCCAATGCATCAGCCTGGGCATTATGTGCACGGCCCACATGCTTGAGCTCAATATGATAGAACTTCGCCATGAGGCGCACAACTTTTTGGTGGTAGGGGTTCAACTCCGGCTTTCGCACTTTGAACTCACCTTGGATTTGCTTTATTATCAACATTGAATCCCCGAATACCTGAAGCATCTGGATACCCATGTGGAGGCTGATGTGCAACCCGATTATCAGAGCTTCATACTCGGCTTCATTATTAGTGCAGTGCTTGTTTATAGAACAGGAAGTATGCACAACCTCCCCCTCTGGCGATCTTAGCACAATACCGGCTCCGGC